>JASSRZ010000303.1:0-13679 GCA_032164315.1 Malacoctenus gilli | reverse complement strand
CATTGTAATACAAGAAACCTCGACACTATGATTTGCAGCCCCCGCTTAACGTATAATTTTCAATCATTGTAAAACATAGCCGCAGTTTCCTTATCCAGATCAAATCCACCACTTAAAGCGCGAAACAGAAATCTTATCAGTAATTTATTAATTATGATTATATCTCTATTGTACTTTTCACACAGCAGCACAGAAGATATTTGTTTTCAATATTCACATACCAATTCATTTATAAATTATAGTTTCAAATGTTATTTTACACTCACTTTTGAAACCAGTCAGCATTTAGCCAGCTGTCGAGTTGACATGGTCTGAGTGAACCCCAGAGGGCCGCCAGCTGGAACAGTTAGCAGTTCAAATGCCAGCAAGGTGCTGAGTGGACGGTTGAGTAAAAGGATTCTGGTCAGTCAGGGAGCTCTGACATCTGAAGGAGTAAAGTGGTCAAAGAAATATTCCACGTTAGGACTCTCAACTGACGTTTTGTTTGTCCATCCATCCACCTCGATCTCCCCGACAAGCCAACCAGGGAACCTTTTTTCTTTGTTTCACTCCTCATAAACACCAGTCCAGCATAAAGGCTATTGCATTTCAAAGGAAATAAACAACAAATTAATAACTGGTTGCACTGCATCTCATTGATGAAAACCTATCTGCTAATTGAATTCACCCTGATTGACCTTTGACCTTTCTCAGGTACCAGCCTGTAAGAAGTATTTCAGATAGGCAACAGAGCTCGCCTCTGCTGCTGCTCACACACTAAGCTTAGGTGGCACCATGAAGAGGCAACCCCCTCATCATTAGCGCCCTCTCTGCTTTCTTGTTCCCATGGTAACATGAGCTTAGTAGAGGCGTGAAAGTGGGCATGCGCCATTTTTGCCATTTTTCCTGTTTCTTATGGTGGTAATGTTTTGTTCAAAAAAATAAAATCTGTTTTCTCAAAGAAAAGATGCTTTCACGGGCGTGCAGATCCACAGTGCGTTTGTGCTCGATCGCTGATCTCACCTGACTGCCTGCTGTCCCACTTTGTTTCTCTACCCAAATCACGTGTTGGCCATGCAAACCTTGTTGCAAAACCTTTCACAACGGGGGTCCCCAACACAGGGCCCACAGGCACCTGGAAGGCTTAAAGGACTCACAGGTGACCCTCGCCCCCAGCTTTACAACAACAGTCATTTCTTTACAATAGGAGAGCAGCGATGTGGGATCGCAGGTGTGCTTGCTCTTTGAGGCCACGCATCATGGAAACGGGGTCAGTTTGCAGCCACGTTCTGCCTTCAGGTCATCACTTAATACCAGTGTGTGTTTGTGTTTGTGTGTGTGTGTGGGAATGATCGGAAAGAAGAGACCAAGGATTTGAATGTAGTTGTAATTTGGTTAATCTGTCTCCTGAGGGAAACCGAATAAGTGTCGCATTGGATGCAAATTAGGGATTGGAACCAGTCATGGAGATGTAAATGGGTGGGGGTTGAGGGGAAGATGAGCAAAACCATAAGTACACGCTCTGGCTTCACGGTTTGCTTAACACCGTCACGCCGGTGCCAAAGGTAAGACTTCTGCTTTTTTTCTGCCAAGTGACTTTGCACTGCTGAGATTTGACAAACTGATGACCTTTCTATAATCAAAATTCAAAATCCATTCTCAAATGAGCGGATTAATTGTCTTCTGATGGGTTAAAGGCTGCTGGATGCACAGTTTGGCTTCATTCATCTTTTCAAAAACGCAAACAAAAGAAGCTTTTCTTTCATAATGAACACTTTTGAAAGAAACTTTGCAAAGTCTAGTTTTGATTTTGCGATACAACCAACTAAAATATCCCGTGAGCCAGCTTTGGGTCGCAGCTTCCCTACATTTTTTGGTTGAAACATTTAGAACCAACTCAATGATTTGACATTAGAACAATCAGATTTCATCATTTGAGTCATGTTCACTAAATTTACACAGGACCCGCATTGAAATGAGTTCCTTATTTCACACAAAGAGTGTTGGGATTGTTTCGGTGACACAAAAGTTAGTCTCCAAAGTTGACACTCATGTTTTGCATGAAAACTTTGGAAACTTTCCCCCTTGAACTAATGAGGCCCACCTGTGACACTTTAAAAGGACCAAATCGGTTGAGCCCCAAACTTTTATCCTAATTATAGCCTTTGGTGACTCGATCTTTTGTTCAATCTTCTGTCTTTTGTCCACTTCTGGCTTTTTTTCCTACCCAGCTTTTCTCAACTCAACTGTTATCGGTTTTTTACAGTGTTTGCATGAGGTGGGTCGGGGGACTTGGGCACTGCTCATGCATAGGAGACAATACACGAACGTCCAGTCATGTCAAGATCAATGCAAATGCTGGCGAAGACTTAACACACTGCAAGGGCATGATGCTTTTGCTTGATGACATTTTTATTATTCAATTAGCTCCGGCTCACCTGAGTGCCTTCCAGAGTCCCACTCAGACCGCTGAGTTTGTCAGAAAGGTAAAAATAACATTTGACAGATGCTCTTTTATATTTCTTACAGTCCGGAGAAACAGTGACCGCATCGCCATGGAGGGAAAACTTGTCATTGTCGCGCTCCTGTCAGGTGAATGCAGCCATATGCTTCTCATAGCTCCCACTTTGTCTCATCATGCTGTTGTGAGTAAAAAACTCTGGAGTGTTCGAGCTGTGCCTCATTCAGACGCAGATGGGGGTGGGATTGCAGTCTGAAGCGTTCGCCAACAGATGGGTGCCGACTTTAAGATTAGACATGTCGCCATACCCACAGCAAGAGAAGTTTGATGGACGTCGTTACTGCCAAGTTTGCATGGTCAGGTTTGCACGGCGGTACTAATCCGTGCACGCGTGCTACAAATTGGGTGGATGGATCAGAGTGACAGCGTTTGGAATGACACGAGATTTCAGCGCTGCTGAAAAAGTCACTTAATTTGTCATTGGATGCTCTTGACAGGAAAGCTGACACGAGGATTCAGGAAGATGCCTGATTTGGTCGCCAAAGAGCTGTACCCCCCGAACGGCGAGCATCCCTCTGGTGAAATTCCAGCGTTTCAGCTTGTTAGACCGAAGATTTCATTGGTTGACAAATTCAGCATGTAATTGCACAAATATTTGGTGAAGAAAAAATTGTCTGTCCACTGTTGCCACCATAGCGACTTTCTCGCCAAATTGAGTGAGTTTTCAGACCCCTCTAGTGACTAATTCTCAAAAAAGCATCTTGCGACAAATCTAGCGACTTTTGTGGAGTTATTGGAGACTTTTGGAGACTGAGGTGAAGGCACGTACCACCTCCTCTTCTCAACCTGCAGCGGGTCTGCTGTGAGCCCCTCCCCCATCCCACAGCACTCACAGGCAGCAATTGCTGTCGGAGCAGACGTTCACTCCCCCTGAATCCAGACTGCAAATTAATCACGCATGCGTGAAGTCCCCGCCACTTGAACCAGGGGACGAAATGTAAAACTTTCTTTCTCTAAAACAAATCACTGCAGTAAAACAATTCACTGAATGTATTCCTGTATGTAGAAAGTTCATTTGTAGTTCTGGACGTATTTAGGTTGGTTTTTACCCACTTTTTGGTCCTCCCACAATGTAGTTCCCCTCGTTACTGCGTCAATTACACGATACACGGTGAGTTATGCAAATTAGGTGATGATGTCATTTAGCGACTTGAGAACAGCCAATAGCGACTTTCTTCACAGAGGAGCCAGCAACACTGCGTCTGTCTCAGTTTTGTCTCGTGAAAAAAAAAAACTGGAAGGAGTAAAGTTCTTGGTGAAATGCCGGCTGTTCAGCATGGAGGGGGGACACTGAAACCTGACCGCAGGATAAGATCTCTCTTCAGGCTGAAGTTGATACTTCTGTCAATGTGAATGCACACATAAATGAATTTTTTTTTTCTTCATGTTCCAAGGTTTGTGGTTCCTGCCGGCTTGTTCCACCAAAGTATACGGCGTTATTAAAGGTACTGGTGCGAGATTTTATATACGAATTATGTGCAGGAGGTGGCAGCACTGAGCCTTTATCTCTATTGTATTTTCTTCATCAAGCTCTAAGAGTTTTGTTACATTTGACGGTCAGTTACAAGGTGAAGTGCGAAACGAACGTCGTCGTGTTTAACAGCACTGCCATGTGTTGTCTCTCTCCATATTGACTTTTTATTCTGAGAGCATCTTGAAATGTCTTAAGTTTAAATGACTTTCTGTCGACCCTTCAAAGTGAAAAAGACCTGGGACGAAGCCTGGGAATACTGCAGGGCGAGACACATTGACCTGGCCGTGGTTGAAAATGCCACGCAGATGGAGGAGCTGCTAAAGGCCACTCAGAAATACACAACCAACCAGCTGTGGATCGGACTGCACCATGTGGACATGGAGTTGGAGTGGTCACTACAGAAAGAAGGGTTCTACGGGGACCAAGAGGCAATGTACAGGAACTGGGGGGGAGTGGAACCCACTGACACCACACGCGGAAAAGAGAACTGCGTCCTGATGGGTGGCGATGGCAAGTTTTATGACGCCACTTGTGAACAGAAGAAAGTCTTCACCTGTCATGATGGTAAGACAGATTCTTCACTACGTACTGATTGTGTGTGTCCAGCAGTTAAGTTTCCAATTGAGGCTCTGCCTCCAAGTCAAATACCAGTGCCTGCAGTAAAGAGTTGGCTCTGTCCCGGTTGAGCTGTGTTGTAGATAGTGGATTACAGCTGTCACCGATCGAACACCAGTTAATTCTTTTTTTTCTAAAAGAGTCTTCACCTGCAGACCCATATTTCGCCGTGAATGAAGGCATGACCTGGCACGAGGCCCAGAGCTACTGCAGGAAGCACCACACCGATCTGGTCAGTGTGCGGAACTCTGACGAGAACAACCGGATCCTGACAGCGGTCTCACAAGCAGAGTCTTGGACGGGTCTCCATAGGGACCCCTGGAAGTGGCTGAATGGAACTTCAGCTTCATTCACAAATTGGGGACCTGATGAACCAGATGGCGGCGTGAATACGCCCTGTGTGGCTCTACGTGCAGGCACCTGGGAAGACGACAGCTGTGCCAATGCCAACCTTTTCATCTGTACCACTAGTGAGCTCTGAGCATCAATTCTTACAACCTGTGGTGCTGCAATGCTTGAAATATATGTCAGGAAAAATCTTCCAAACCAGCTGACATTTCCAACTTAGACCGCAATAAATACTGTTTAATTCTCTGATCCATTGTACTTACATTCAAAGTACCAAAAAAGCAGCGGATCATGAAGGTCCGAGTGACAACAGAGGCCTCGGTTGACAGCCTGGAGGAGGCAGCAGCAGCCGTCTTGCAGGAGGTAACAGTGATGGCCAGAGTTAGAGACTGTTTATGTTTGCTCCGACACCGATTCCCTGACAGTCTGTGTTTCTCAGGTAAACAAGCGAGTGGATGAGCTGTCTCTAAACGAAATGGTCAAGCTGATGTGGAGGAAGCAGCCAGATGGGAAGATCTTTCACGTCCAGGAAGAAGAAGAAGGAAAAAGGGACAAGGAAGAGGACACAAACATCCCCTGCAGGCATCAGAAAATTTATTGAACCAGCAAGCCTTCCATTGATTCACCGACTTTCATCACAATGTACTATTTCTCTCCCTTTTATCTTTTTGATTGGTTTTGCTTTAATTTGGGTTCCTTTTATGACCATTAATTGTGTGCATATTTATGTGTATCCCATTATATTTATCCATATCTTTCTATCTATAATTGAGTTTGTTGTGTGGAAATCAAAGATATAAAGGATGGAAAAAGTAAAAAGATAAAAAACAGGCCCAGGTTCTTCTGTCTTCATTGAATAACTTGAAATTCAAGAAATCTATTAACTGAGCTCAAAGGTAACTGGCACCATGAGAGCGTCCGACAGTGTTGGGAGCTGTGAAGGGGCTGTCTGCAGTTGTACTTTACTCCTAAACAAGAAACTAAGACACTTCGGCCCCTCCTCTTGAGGCAGGAATTCACCTCCCAGCTGGAGGGGACACTCAACAACTGTTGCTCGGGAGGGAGGGGCCTTCAACTCCCGACATCAATTGTGCTCTATTTGAAATGGTTCCGCTTGTTTTCAATGTGTTCCGACTCCGACACCCCTGAATCTAATTCATAATGAGCAGCCTTCATTGCACTCAGCTCTACTGAAACCAGAACACTCCGAAATCATGCAGGACTGAGTACCTCCAGGACCAGGAGTGCCAAAACCTTGACCTACACAAAGATACACAGCACACATGAAACAAAATCCAAACTTTATTGGGGGCAAGAGGAACAAATCGGATAAGGAAAACCAAACTTTCCATTTCAAATTCCCACAAACTCAACATTGCATTTAAGGGAACAAAATGCTCCATGTTTTTTTCCAAACCTCACGCAATGATGCACATTAGCAATCCAAAGTGACACAGTTCACAGCACAGGGTTTCACTTATTGTAGAGCGAGGGTCAGTTGATAAAAAGAAGTCAAAAATAAGCCTGAGAAATACGGCATGAGAAATCTCCTTAGGGAACATATAAAATCTATTCACAATTTCACTCGAACACTTAACACTGACCCATGACCACATCAACTGCTCCCACAGAAACAAAACACCTGTCGAAAGTCGACCTGTTGAGTGGATTTCCAACTTCATTCTATTAGTGGAAGAGTTTATTTACAGAGACTGTAATGATCTGAACCCAGCTGGGACCTTTCTGGGAAGAGTTTGGATGCAACCGCTGCAACTGGAGAAAGTGCTGTCAGCTCCCCCACACGACACATCGTGATACAAAATCCAAGCAATCCCCAGGGCATGAACCACCGTTCTGCAGTTTAGCTCCCTGCAGACCACATTGGCGTCACTTGAGTCGCACATGGTGTCACAGATTGTCCCCCTCTCCCAGAGCACCAGGTTGAGCCGACAAGGCTAACTGAAGATCCAAAAGGATGACAAAAGGAAAAGAAGGAAATAAATCATTTCGAACCGGTTTAATACTTTTCAGTTTGACCTTTTCCACGTGAAATAAAACAGACTGACTTTCTTCGGAAGCATCTCCAATTTCAGAGCCTGTAGAGGAGAGAAGAAGTCCAGTTGAGTCGGGGAGCAGCTCTGAATTTCTCATCGCTGGTCAGTTGTCTGCATTGGACCAATCATTTATCACCCACAAACTGATCCTGACTAATGAATAAAAGCAATAACAATTTTGTAGGCCCAACTTTAACCACAGCGTGTTCTGAGCTCATTCGGTTCTTGATATTCCAACACGTGGCCCCTCACGTATCCCCCAAAGCGCCGTCTTTTTGCTCTTCTCGGGTCTCGCTCACATCACTCCTGAGCAAACTTTCCTCTCGAACTCTCCACTGTCGGTAATTTGTATCAGATCCAACCTCACATTAAGAAAATAAAGCAGGCCCTCTTGATTGAAACAATTGCTTGGTTGTCAGTTCATTTGAAAAAGCAGCTGGTGAGCAATGCTGTATTTGCATTATTTATGCAAAGAGGCACCAACCTCGCTTCATCAGTAGTGGGAGCACAGCAGATGTAGAGCAGTGCTGAGGTGTGCAGTGATTATGTAGGTCAGCAGCCAGTGTAGGTCCAATCGCTGCCCAGCATTCGTGTCGGATGTACCAATGACTTCACAGTAGTTGCAAAGAAAAGGACATTTGCATGTCATCTTACAAGTGATATCTACTAACGGGAAGCACAGAGGCATTTTGGATTCATGTCCTTTTATTCAGTGTGCCTGAAAATGTGACTTAAAAAAAAAAACAATTGTAAAGAGATGATAAACTTTGACTGAGAAATTTCCACAACGTGCTGTGTCACGTGGACTCTGTCATTGGGGGGGCACCGATGTGTGGTGGTGGTGGTGGGGGGGCTTTCACTGTCCCAGGCCACATTAACTGTTAGAGCACCCCCCCCACCAAACTCCTGTTGGGAGAGTAGGATTGTCTACGATGCAGGTGGGGCATTTCGGGTCAGGCAGGTGTTGAAGATCTTGTGATTTTTCCTCTACAATTTTCTCGGCCCAGCCATTCATATGAATAGTCTCGTCTGATAAACCTCAACACACCCGACAATTACAGCACTATGAGGACAATACGTCATAGATGGTGCCTAGTGATGAGCTGCTGACTCCAATTGAGATCTGCACTCCACCTGGCTGCCTTTTCTTCATCCCTGTGTGAATACTGTGTCGACAATCTAGGTAAAAAAGTCATGTCGTGTCATACCTGCAGTGCCACGTGGGCCATGTGGTTCTAACAAAGACCCTTTGTCTTTGTTTATTTCTTTGTTTAGTTTGGGTCCAGTCTGGTCCCAAACTCACAGGGATGTTTATTTGACTTGAATGTTCTAGTTTTTATAATTTACAGACTAAAAGTAATTCTTTGAAAAAAAGGATGCATTGATTCACACATTTTAATTCCTAAAGCTCTCGATTAACTTCACTCATTTTTGTCTAATCGGACCACACCATATGAAGAATTAAAGAAAGAATCTAACTGGTTTTTCCACGATAAGATAAATATCCAAAGTGATTCAAAGTTTCTGAAGAACTAGGAAAAAACACACCAGACAGCAAAAAGATTCAAAATTCAAATCGGGATGCAGGGGTAGTCAGACACCGCTGTCTTTCTGTCTGCATGGAAGATCTCCCCATCGGGCTTCTTCCTCCACCAAAGCTTCACCAGCTGAGCCAGCTCCACCCTCTCCACCTTCTGGTACATCTGGGAAACGCAAACATTGAGATGCAAACAAAGGTTTATGAGTTAGTTGTTGTGGTAACCACATTTTAGTGCCTTTTGATGCAATATTATAATATTTTTTCCCTGTTTATCAACTGCACACAGGGTGAGCCCAGCACCCTGCATGGAGCATTAAACCAGCCTTTACTTCTCTGAACCAATCCAGTGCAGCCTTCCCCAACAGTCACCTCGGTAACACCTTGAATGACAGCTTGTCATCCCTTAGCAACACACCTAGTAACTCCTGGTGCGTTTAAACGAAACTGTGAATCCCTGTTCTGAAGGAGTCACAGCAAACTAGATGAAAGCACTGCAACTTTTTATGTTTTCAGCTTGTTACAAGGTTTGTTCATCAGTGTTGAATTTGCAGTGAAACTGACTGCACCACACAACTCTAAAAATTTCAACAAATAGAAAAAAATTTAAAATAAAAGATAAAAGAAAGAAAATGAACAAAAATCAAAGGCCACAGAGTTTTGGTACCAAGTTAAGAGGATGACTGTACATTTTCCATTTTCTTCTTCATTTCTGTTAGTCTGTGTCTGTTTCCATTGATTCCAAGCAAATCGCACAAAGGGTTCACCTGCTTCAAGAGGACGTCTGCAGCATTCTGCAGGTTCTTGGTTGCTTCCTTCATGGTTAATTTGACTTTAACCACTGACTGCATCTTCGGTCCTTTCAGGGGAAAAATGGGAAAAAATTGTAAATGAGTAAAGCCTGATGGGATACAAATACAATTTTAATTTACAAAGCAACCAATCAGTGTTGCATAAATGGAAACTGAAGGTCACTGCTCACTATTCTGACACATGAAGTACAGGGATTGGTCACATGAGTTGTCTTCCCAGGAGGCTTTGTGTGCGAGCACACAGGGGCCGTTGATGCCTGCATTTGGTTCCCTCGTTGCATCATTCCACTTGGTGAATGAAAGGGGGGTCCCATCGGACCACTTCCACGGGTCTCTGTAGAGGCCGATCCAGGCAGTGGAGAACATGGTTGCCCTTACTGTCTCGCTCTCTTCCAGGTTCCTCACACTGGCCAGGTCAGTGAACTCCTCCCTGCAGAAGCGCTGAGCCTCCCTCCAGGTCACCATTCTGTCCTCCGAGATATATGCAGGGAAGGTAGGGGGTCCTGTGAATCCAAACGAGCAGTAATAAACCTCAAGTTGCATGAGGAGTACTTAAAGATGCCAGTTTTCCCATCATGTCTGATACATTCAGGGAGTTGCAGTGTGTCAGCCTTTGGTTGCCTGTTTGTGGCTTCATTCTGGGGGCTTTGTCAGGACCCCAGAGCCGACCTCGACCAAACACAGAATTACAAACACAATCTGGATACACTTCCGGGAGCTTAAATGGTCAGGTGTGCAGCTGGTATGTCAGTGTGGTGCAGGGGTGTCAAACATGTGGCCCCCAGGCCAAATCTGGCCCCAACAAAGGCTCTTATTCAGGCCCGCAGAGGGATCTTTGGACAGTGTCACAACCAGATGGCAGTTATACCATCAAAGGAGAGGTTAGGTACAGCTAGAGGGTTACTCGCTGCCTTCATGTCCAAGTAAACATTGCGATTTGCCTCACAGAACACAACATAACAATTAGGGTGACATCACCTCTTACCTCCGGTGCAAACAAAGCTAAGTTTCGCAGCGCATGAGATGTCGAGCCACAAACCATCGGTACCCATAGCGACACAGTTCTCTTGTCCCATCGTGTGGTCAGTGGGTTCACCAGCTGACCACATCCGGAAGTCCTCCTCCCCCTGACCATAGTAGCCTTCCCTCTCCAGTGACCACTTCCAGCTGGTGAGCTCGTGGTACAGTCCTATCCACACATGTCCCTCATAGTATGGATGTGCAACTTGTACCACTTGGTCCATTTCTTCTTGAGTTTCCACTGTGGCCAGGTCGGAGTACACCGCTCTGCAGTATTCCTGGGCTCCCTGCCATGTCTTAGCTTTCTCAACCAGGACGTATTTGTGAGGAGAGCAGGTGGACAAGAAACACAGTTCTGTGACGGTGAAAGAAAAATAGAATATATTACTGATGCAGAATCTCCCGAAACACAAGCTTTCTATTCCTCTGTGTTTGTTCCCCTCTCCAGTTACTTTCTTTTTGGTGTGACATTCAAGCTATTTCATACCGACTGCAAAATGCAGATTTGTAAGCTGCTAATTTGCTGGATTTAAGGTATAGGAACACAATACAATCAAAACACATGCAGGACAAATCAAGTGTCAATGCCAAATTTCTAGCTATTTGAGAGGCAACAGACAGATTCTTTTACTTCAATTCGGCCCAAAAAAGAGTAAGTTTAGAGCACAAATCCATAAACAGAGATGAGTGTACATATTTCTTGCAGCTTCAGTGCAGAAGGTATACACACATCCTGAAAAACTTCACATTTCATGCATTCTGTACATACTGTAGATACTGTAGGGTGACATCACCTCTTACCTCCGGTGCAAACAAAGCTGTGTGCAAACAATACCCCTGTTGCTTCTCGCGATACAGAATTTGTTTGCTTCTTCAAGCACAGTGGTGTGACACTCATTTTAATTCAGGGGGAATAAATTACTTGTATGTATTGTATGTAAATTTACTGTGGCTGTTTTGAATGTGTTTCAACTATGGCTTCATCCAGACACCTGTGTGCTGCTCCTGCCAGTGTCTCAGTCCAAGTCAGTCAGTCACATTTCACCTCCAGAATTATACTCAAGTAAAAGTAGACAGTACGTTACTTTGAAGGAGTCTGGTGAATAAAACTCATACAAAGAGTAACTTGAGCAAATGTCATGGCGTAAATGTGACGCATTACTGCCCACCGCTGACTGTACTGCTTTGACATGAACGATATGGAGTTAGTCCTATGGCTGCAGCGCTTCAATGCCGCCACCTGCTGTACGTTCGAGCTCAGTGTCGTCTCCTCTTCCAGCTGACGGTGTCCAACTCCACTTCTCGAGGAAGTCCTTCCTTCCTTCCTTCCTTCCTTCCTTCCTTCCTTCCTTCCTGCAGAAGTCTGCTAACGAATCATCATTGAATTCAAATTTGTGAATGTTTGCAAGTCAGTCAACCATCCAGGAAGCTCAATTTTAGGCTGTTTTTATGCATTTAGTTACAGACCGACTAGCTAACCCAACTTCAGTAGGAGATGCCATGCTTGTGAAATGAATTGATATTCTGGGGGAATGTAACAGTGTATCTTTTGTCATGTCTTCAGTTTGGCCCAATAATTTCTAAAATGAAATTCGAGAGCAAAATTCCCACCAACCTGAGAACAGCTTCAGGATCAGAACTTTTGCCTTCATGACAACAAAGGGGCTTGCCTCCTTTCAATTGTCTTTCATTCCCTGTAAAAGAAATAAAAAGCATGCAAAAGCTTATTGGATAATGTATACTGAATGGTGAAGAACTACCAGTATGTGTAACCTGTTTGAGTAACCACTACCCACTGCCTTCTTGTTTTCTATTTGCCTTTGATTGACTTTATATATTTTATCCACTTTGCTGTCTTTCATTCCATTTGTTGTCATTTTCCTATTATTCCTTTCCTTGTTTAGTCTGATTGTCTCTTCTATTTTTCTCTGCTGTTATTTTTAATAACAGATTTGTTTGAAAAAAAAGGCTTTCGAAAAGAAAAGAGCACTTTTCTTTTTTTCCCATCTGTTGTTGAATTAAATTAAAAAGAACTTGTTGCTTGAATTGATAATCGTCAAGAGACAAGTGTCTCGAACATGTATCAAATATAAGAAAATCCATAATTAGCTACTTTATCAATTCTTATTGTTTATATTTGTTTTTTTGGTTTCCCTGTGAAAGGAGGTGTCCATAGGATTACCATCTTCAGTTATTCATCAACATAGTTTGGGACAGTTTGATGTTAACACCCAACAAAAGGAGACATCCCAGTCAGAGCTGCTCCTGCAGGAGCAGAGCCGTCGTCTGCTTACCTTCGATTGGAGGTCCTAGGCTGTGAGCGGGTGGGGAGGCTGAATGAGGTGTCCAGTATTTGTACCACATCTCAAGCACTTAAGTACCCAGAAAGTTTTTTTTTCCTTTTTTGAATAATTTTTAATCGATAGAAAGAAACCGACGAACATGTGATTTACATTGTGGGATTTGTTTATATGTTTGGTTTTCTGATCAAAGGGAAATTGAAGTTAAACAAATAATTTCCTATTTTGCATGGCTAAAGTATCAGCTAACATGCGAGTCAGAGTCCCCCCAAAGCACCACGACTAACCGCACCCCCAAGAACGTCCAGCATAAGGGGCTGTGACTGTGGTCATAACATTTGCTTGTCAAATTAATATTTGAATGAACACACAAAGTGGGACCACAGACAGTCACGCAAAACCACCAAGGAGGGGAGGCACTTTAGAGGGAGGGATCTGGAAGTTTCATCCATCGTCTGTCCATCCATCCATCTGTCCGTCCGTCCGCCCGCCCGTCCATCTATCCATCCATCCCTCATCTGTCCTTCCATTCATCTGGAGAGGGATTTCATTTGATCTGATTTTAAAGGAACCCCTCCTAAAATATTCCACATGGTGAAAGGGATGTGCTTTGATGAGGATGTATTCACACCGTGGAGATCCGAGGTCTCAGCCCAGTGGGCCCCAGATGCAGTTAAACCAGCAGACTATTTGAGGCGCTGTTGCTGGAAAAACAAACACTGGCCTGTTTTGGTTGTCCGAGATCAAGAGCAAGAAGCCGCCACAGCAGCATTCATCGTCTGCTGCCTCTGCTTGCTTGCACAGTGAATCAAGTGGGATCCCTGCTCACTTACAAATGAACTGAAGAAATGTTTTCAGGTGGAACACAGTTCACTTTCAACTGTATCGAATTAAAGTGAAACTATTCAAGAAAACAATAACTGTGATCATGTTTCATTATACATGATCTATCTATCTATCTATCTATCTATCTATCTATCTATCTATCTATCTATCTATCTATCTATCTATCTATCTAT
>JASSRZ010000301.1:0-12500 GCA_032164315.1 Malacoctenus gilli | reverse complement strand
TTTTTCTGGACTGAAGAGAATCCGAGTGTGTTCAGTGGAAAAAAGATGTTAAGATGCTCATCTAAAATAGCTAACTATTGTACTTAAATCATCGTTTTATCCATTGCTGTTTTTTCTGTGGCACCAAGTCTGACCAACTCGAGCCCCTCTCAGACAATCACTCTTCCATTTCTCCCCAACTTGATGGCTGACTTAAAACCAGCTGGCAGCCCTATAGATATGAAATGGGTTTTTAATTCTGCATGGCTTGATAATATTAATACTTCTCTTAGCTCAGGATTCAGATCCAAGCTGCTTCCAAGCATGGTGTGCTCAGTCCACTCTTGAGGAAAACTCAAGTTGGCCTCCCACAACTTTGGAGTTGTGGGCGAGTTTCTCTTTTACCTTCTGAGAGATCTTGCCTTGCTGGTCTTGTTAGTTCAAAGGAAACTTGCACTTTCCCAGCTGCATCCTCTCGATTCACTGCCAGAGTCCACATGTATTTTACACTGTCCACAGAAAGTAACAAGAGCTAAGGACCAAATTACCTTTGGGCCCAGAGTTCACTCTTTTAATCCTCACCTGAGTTTGGTGGAGAAAATAATCTCACAAGAGGAGCAGACATGTTTTTTTGAGAGCTCTGCCTTATCGTCCAACTTGAAGTAAAGGATTTAAGGTGCCCTTTTGAGAGTACAAGTACAAGTCAGAAATAGAAACTGGAATACGTTCTGTGGTGCATGAAAGCAGACAGTAGGAAAGCTGGTAGAGAAGAGTAACTTCTCTGGACATGCAAGTAAAAACATCCAAACTGAGCATGTATTAAAAGTGGCGTTGAAACTTTGAAAAAAGGTCTGGGGCCAAAAAGGTTCAAGTTACACCTGTCTGACTGAAAGAGCAAATTTTAGCCTCTTGTTCTTCCTCAAATACTGATGGGAGATTTGTAACTGGGTTAAGACAGACCTGCTTGACAGACTTTAGCTATAGTAGCTTTTCACTTACCCCTTTCTTCCCCCTCTCCCAGCCACGAAGGCCTCAGTCACCTTGTCCTCTAATTGTTTCAGGATCTGGCCTCAGATTGTCCTTGGCAGCGGGCACTAGAGAAAATGTTTAGCGTGTTTGTTTTTCTAGTAATTAGCCCTAAAACAGCCTGTAATACAGACTGCTAATGGTCCACAGAGAACTGGTCCTGTATCAACACACGGCTGTGTGTGTGTCTGAGTGTGTGTCTGAGTGTGTGTTTGAGAGTGCGTGTTTTCATTGTGACAAAGCGATCAGGCGTGTGAAAATGGAAACTTTCTCTCTGTATGTGTAATGTGAAAATGTTAGTTTTCCCATCCAGAATCAGACAGCCACTCGTTCTGTTCACTATCACCAGGACACACAGATAGACCCCCGGCCCCCACTTCACCTACATTTTTGCCCTCTTACCACAGCAGATGAAGGAGGATCATGTCGGCCACTTAAAGACATTTTATTGGGCTCAGCTGGTAAAAGCGAGAATAGATTTTTGGCACTTTTTGCAAATTGCTCACAGACTCATTTTTCTCCACTTTGTGACTGTAGACACACTTGCGATTTACTTTACTCTCTCCCATATGACTGAAACAAAGAGCTTGATTTTACACTCAAAAACAAAGTACTCCATCATGTCTGCACAATGAATTTTTTCATTGAGTGTTATTTGTGAATTTAAAAGCACGTATTTGCCCCCAAACACCCCCTTTATATAAGATTAGCATCATATCTTAATTAGTGTCAGGTTCAACCATAATGGTTGATAATAGTTCTTGCAGCCTGTGTACTTTAAGCCTCCAGGATGCTTCTAAATAGAGACTACAGACGAATGCCGATGTTACTGAAGAAATATTTTCCTGTAGTAAATGTTGGGATACTTTTCCTGATGATCAGTGTAAAAGTATCAATAAACTTTGGTTGAGAATCTGTATATTAGTGGTTTTGCCGTTTTGGTCAACGTTGTAGTTGTTGTACCGTAATATAATTCCAAATCTGAACACCAGACGGCAGCAATATCATCGAACAAAAGATTAGTTAAGGCTAGTGAGAAGTATTTGTGTTGGGTGTAGATGATCTCAGGGTTCAACTGTATTTTTTTGCTCCAAAACAAAAGGTAAACTTGTCAGAGACAAGTCCGAACTTTACCAGTCACTTGAACGCTTTAAGTTGTAACTAAATATGTCATTACTAATGACTAAGTCTTTTTTTTTCTGCAGTCAGTTATGTTTTACTGCCTTCCAGCACCCAGTTTCCCACTGTCGTTTTCTAATTGGAGCAAATACCAGTTAACTGTAACCGATATTTGCTCCAGTCAGATTTTTTCCCAGCAGGTCGTTGGACATAAACTAACAGCCTTTAAATAACAGCTGCTTTAATTTATACCGAATGTGTGATGAAAGCATTGAGAAGCTCTGTCTTCATATTCGTGTTTGTGCTTCCCTGCTTTGGCCCCGTCTCTGGATTTATTGTGGTGCAGCTGTAGGCGAGTCACATATGTCTGTCCAGGTTTGCGCCAGGGGCCAGTGCAGCTGAGAAAAATACGACCGGTGGACGCCTTCACGAAGTTTTCTTTCGGTTTTCACTATGTTGTTGTTGGTTTGCATGCGAATTTTCTCAAGATCCAGGAATTTTTTTCCCAGAGAAGTTTTATGAAAATCTGGAGGCAGACAAATTTATAACCGAGCCATGCTCGACGTAATTAGGAGAAGCAGTTTCTTGGCATCCAACTGCTGCATTTCAGCAACGAAGTCCGAGCTGTATTTTGAAGCAGTCCCCGTTCACGCTTAGTGGCATCATTAGCAAACATTTTGCAAAAGTAGGACAAAATCTTGCCCTCCCCTCTTTTAAATACTGAGTTGACTCATCATTATGAGCCAAGTGCAGCTCAGGCTGCTTGTTGGAACCAGCCAATTGTCAGACATCATGAATGTTTCTGTGCCAAGGTCAAAGGTAGCTGAAAGAACTTAGAATAGGTCAACAGGAGTCATTAGGCCAACAACTACAGTCATGAATAACTTTAGGCAACACATAGAGCTCCATCAATTGTGTTTACTTGCTTGTACATAGCGGGAGCAGGAAAACGCCATGGCACGGCTGAAGAAGCAGCAAGCTGAGCTGGAGGCCATGAGACTCCGTTACCTGGCAACAGAGGAAAAGGAGGCGGTCCGACAAGATAGACAGGAGCTGGACAGCATCAGGAATGAACTCAACAGGTAAAGTGGAGGACCACCACATTTTCAGGTCAACGTTGTACCAAATGGGTCATTTTCCCAGTTTTCAGCTCTAAACCTTCTAAATATGTTTTCATATTTGTGTGTTGTTGAAGATTGAAACAGCAGGGCGAGAGGTTAGGCCCTGCGCCCTCCACAGCTGAGCCCGTCGCCGGGCCGAGTCAAAACGAGGGCGCCGACGAGCACCTGAGCCGCCTGCTAGAGGAGCGGGATGTGCTGCTGAGGACTGGAGTGTACACCCACGAAGACCGGATCATCGCCGAGCTCAACAGACAGATCCAGGATGCCATCAGAGATGGAGGACAGCTCTGACCCACCCCCAAATCAGGCAGAGAACTGCACTGGTCAGAGAGCTGTGGATACAGCTGAAGCGAGGCCAAAGGATGTGCTTCAGAGCCGCCTGTTCAGCAAGCAGAAGAAAGCTGCTCACTTGCACTCAGTGGCTCTTTGCTCTCAGCCTCTGCTTCAGTAATCAGTAATCCAGCACTTATCAAAGAGCCACATCAACGAGGCTGTGAGCTGAAACCTTGGACAGCTTTGATGACATGGCTCTGTGGAGTGTAACACACTATCAGCAGCAAAGCTTGCTTGTTGGTGCAGCATCATGCCAAGGTTTCTCTGAGGGTGTGACATCAATGTGAGTGAGGAACTCTGAACTCCCAGATAACATCAAGGCTTTTGGAGTCTGGGAGCCTCCCTGTACAGAGCATTCGGTCCAACGTTTGCCTCACCAGCCTTAACCTCAGTCCTGTTGTTACTTCACAGGTTTGTTCAGGAGTCCTGTTTCCATCTAGGTTACATTTGTGATTCCAAAAGTTCACAGGACACATCTGGATTGTTTGCTGAACAAAGTGCACAGAGGCCAGTTCAACTTCGATCTCCTTCTCATAGGCAAAACTCCTGCTGTGACCTCTGAGCGCATATCATAGAAACAGACAGAGGACGAGAACATCACAGCTAAAAAAACCAAACCTGTGCTTTGGTGTTTAGGGAAGTTTCCAAACTATTTGTAGGTCCGTATGAGTTTGTGGTAAATTGCCCTGAAGGAACTGACCTATACGTCCACATCTTCATTCTTTTACAGTTGTTACACACAGAACAAGCGTCTCGTTATTATTGTATTGCAGCGTTAGGCGTCAGTGTGTGGTGATTGTCGATGGTTCCTATAGGGGGGTCTGAATGCAGTGAGTCAGGTTGCACTCCTGATGAGGTGGTGCTGGGACAGCAGGTGGCGTTGCAGCCTCAAAAAAAGCCTGACCTCTCCATATGGACATAGTCATACTTAATTTAAGATATGTGTGTGTATGTAATAAAGAGCTTTTATGAAATTCTCTATTTACCTTTCATAATGTTTGTTTCTGAAAAGACAACAAGTGTTTATTTTTCATTTTTGACTTTGATACAAAGCAGGGAAAAATTCATCAGGAACTCCCCAAAATCACAACACACCCTTTTTAAAATATGGAGCGACGTGCTGATTTAAGCTGACTAACACAGGAAGAAACAAGAATCACATTTTTTGTTTTGCATCACACTCATATTATAATGTTCAAAAAGGTTAATCTACATCTTTATAGGATGTACATTACAGAGACTGAAATAGATTTCATTTTGATGAATACATATTTTCATTACAAATTCGGAAAAAACTGGTGAGTTCTTGGTAATTTGAATGCAGGTGGAGCTACTTTCCTGACAACCTTCCGAACAATTTCAAATTTCTTCTCGCAGACCTTTAGATTGTTCACATCCAGTATATAATAAATACGGTAATTTTTTATGTCAACTAAAAAAGTCGTCAAAATTCAAAATTGAATTGGTGTCTTCAGATGAACTCAGTACTTTGATATTACAGCCTTGACTGTCCTGTAATGTACAAGGCAATTTATTATGTATATATAGAGATTTTTTTTCATAGGAAATATTGTTTTATTTTATCAGAAAATTGTTAAATTGATGCTAGATTAGTAGTATTTAGTAGTACTCCTGGTGTGTTTTCAGCTGTTATTAAAATGAAACAGAACATGATGCAGCAAAATGAATGTGAAAGACGTGACGATGTGGTGAAGAGGTCAACACAAGCACACATGACAAACTCAGAAGCTTGCGAATAATTATCTCATCCAAATATTACAATCATTTACAGTTTTTCTCGGTTGCTTTCATACATTTCTCAAATCATATTCAATATTTGCAAAACAGCAAGTGCATTTCTCAAAACAATATGGACGAATATCAAAACACAATGGATGACCTGCAAAACTCAGTTTCTTGCTCAAAATGCTTTGTCCATCACATAGAAGTAAGATAATTTGTCAGTGAACATGCCAGTACCATCAGAAGTCTTTATTTCATTGTGTATGAATAAGACTGTCAGATTGCTTTGTCATGTCAGTAGAACAGTGTTCTCGGGGGGATGTTCCCATGGAAACTATGGCTGAGGTTGTTATGACAATCATTTGAAATTGTACAGTAACTTACACCTTTTAGTGTTTCAGGAAGATTGATTGTAAGAGACTGGCCATGATTCACATGTACCCTTTGTTTGCAAAGTAATTTATTGATGGAACATGTTATTGGGATACAGAAAGGAAAAACACTGACGAGCACAAACAATAGGACAAAAAGTAGACTACCCTATGTGAACATAGGGTAGTCACCTGAGGCAAAAACTGTACATACAGTGCTGTAGGAATAGGAACAGTGCAAAGCAGTCTCCCTACACCTCCTAACATTCTTCTCTGTTGGGCCGCAAATTCTCATTCTGATCACAATGAATATCATCCCTCGCAATGCAGCGCGAAAAGAATCTCAGAATCCCAGAAGAGTTGTGTATGAGCCTGATGATCATATTCTTTTCATCCCCAGGCTGAGAAAAAATTTCCTCAATGGGGAGTCGGGCGCGAGGAACTCCATCAGCATCCTGTTGTAGGTTGCAAACCACTGCCTGATGATGTTGGAGTGGTGGAAACTGACATTGTCCCAAACAATGACATATTTTGGCAAGTCATCTCCACTCTGACCCCTCTCCTGTTAAGGAATGAGATCCCTGGAGAGTGTGTCTAAAAAGGTGACAACACTCTGTGTTGTATGGCCCAATAATGGGAATACGTGTCAGTTTACCATTATCAGAGACAGCCGCACCCATGGTTTCATGGCCTTTCAACGCCTTCTGTGTTTTGTTAGGTTGAAGCCAGCCTCATCCATGTAGATGAAGTTGTGCAGTGGTTCACTCACTTCCAGTTCCATTATCCACTGTAACCAAAAGACATAAAATTAGTTTTATGATTTTTCATTAGAGAAAGTAAAGATTCTTCTGGGAGCAATTCACCAATTCAGGACACAATATGAAGAAAAGTCTAATGTAAATCCCAGGAAATGTGTTTGACCTATTTTGACAACCTGTTCACCCATTTTGCTCATAAAGACTTATACAATAAACTAATGCCTAAATGTTGTTGGGAGTGAGACAATTTAACAGAGACCCATGACAATACAGTTTGATCAACATGACAAAAGCAAACGATAATATGGGAAATGGCAGAAAATTGGACATAATCAGGATGCATCAGAGCATTTGCAACTTGTTCAAAGAAATGAGAAACTGCCTTTTTGATGTGCACGTGTGACATGAATTTCAACTCTGAACTGACAAATGCACCAAGGCAACTGAGAAAAACAGTAATTGTATGTAGCAAACATCTCAATAGATGGAAGAAGAGAGAGAGATGTTAAGTGACAAAGGAGCAAACTGGAGGTCAAAAGAAGCATGTAGGGAGCCACACAGATGACGCGTGAGCCCACGTTAAACACGCTAACCACATGTGTGGAGGTCATCATGCTGACAGCATGCAGAGTTTCGCAGCTCATCCATCCAGCTACACAAGGAGCAGGAAGATAAGGTGTGACTGGGGAGAAAAAATGGGATGTTATGGAAGGAGTGTGTGTGTGTGTGTGGGGGGGGTGTCATCACAGCAGCTGGTCTTTGTCTGGCCTGTAAAAACTGCTTCTGATGGATTACGTTTTCACATATCAGTCTGTTTGCCACATCTGTAAAACTTAGTAACTGAAAAAAAACCCCCACTCTGATTCAGAGGGTCTGAAGGGCCAAATGTGGCCCTTAAACCGTAGGTTGCGGACCGCTGATCTCGATCACAAATAGAGAGATAGTTATGGTTACTTAGTTAAGTTAGGTAAACATTTCCAACGACTTGTCGAGCTGGTTCAAAATGTTTTGCAGAGCTGAAGGTTCACACGTTTACATTAACCCTGAAGTGAGGGAAACTAGGCTCTCAGTTCCACGAAGGGAACTGAGCAAAGACTCTAAGTCAAACACCATGGCAACTGAGTCTGTGGACCTAACCTGCTTGCTGGCAGGTTTTCTTGCAGCGAAACCCAGAGCAGCTGTCGGGTGCACACGTATGTCTGGATGTAGGAAGTCTGGCCAACAACAAGGTAAATTGTATTTGCACCATCTCACACCGGGAGACTTTCAGGCTTTTTTAGATGTGTTTCCAGCCAGGAATGAAGATCTGTTTAAAGTGTCCCCTTTACCATTTTTTTTGGTCACATGCATCAATTCCGGCACAATACAAATGTGCATCATGTTACATTTTGCTGCTTTGTTACGCGGTGATGCCAACAAGATAAAAAACTCTTTGGGGGGGGCGGGGTTAAAGTAATTGTGGCCTCCAGTCAATAAAATCGTCAGAGAATGACAAGTTATCTGAGACACTTTGTTACGTAAATGAAATCTAAAGAAAGCTAGAGAAAGGTACTTTCATGTACTTTGCAAGATGTGCCTCCTCCCGGTTTCAATGATGTTAATGTTACATTTGAAGCTGCTTCCAGGTCAGCTTTCGTCCTGTGGGACTAAAACGACATGGAAATCTGATTTTTCACAAAACCTTTTTCACTTTTTACCTGTATGCAACAATTTTGATCAAGCGCTCGTAGATGCATTCAAACAATGACATGTTAACTGAGACTGTAATGATCTCCCATGCTGCCTCCCTCTGATCGGCTGCTGCAGCAGTGTAAAAGAAAAGCTTGCACTGTAACACTTCATGTGAACCTCCGTTTACATGGGTGCAACATACGGTGATTGTCCCTTTAACTCTTTCCCTGGTTGACATGGTAAATCTTGGCTTTTTCCCAGTGAGAAAATCATCAACCAGAAGAGACATCTTCACAGCATAAGTGAGGGACAGAGATCAGTATCACAGGAGTGCAAACACTCTCATGTTACAGCATTCTGGAGGAAGCAACTGCAAACCAATGGATTCTCTTAGTTCTTGGTTTACGATGTCACTGAAACACATGGGTTCGATTATTAAAGAGCAAAATAAAAAATTAAGAGAAAGAAGAAGCTTGGCGAAAATCGGAAACTGAGGCTACTTGTAAGTGCGGTTCACTCACTGTAGCAGGTCTATGATCAGCCTGTGAAGCCTGACAGTTGAAACTTTGTTCCTTGAGACAGTTGCGCTCCCTCCTCCTGCGACACACTGGGATCAATGGCCGGGTTTATGTGCTTGACATGTTCTCACAGAGTAACGCACCCGAAATTTTTCCCCCAACATGTTTCTAATTACAGCACAGAAACCTCCATCCCTTCATGCTTAATTGGCTTTGAAAGTGTGACCTCTTGACTGCCTAATATAACCCCACCCCCACCCCCCCATCCCCACCCGAACACACACACACCTCATCCTACCCCACAGGAAATTCCAACAAAAGCAAACCATTAGAGCCATTAAACACGGATGGAGCAGGGGGAACTCTGTAGGTACTTAGAGCGTCGCTATTCAAGTCTGTGAGTTATCACTGCTGATCGCCTCATTGCAGTCACAGGTGGCATGTGAAGGGATTTCACCTCAAAACTGTTTTAGCCATTTATAATGTCACATAAAAAAATAAATACCAATGCAAAAATCATAACTTGAGTGTCTCCTTGCGGGGGGGTGGGGGGGGCACTGGAGGTGACTAGGAGGGTTTTCAGGGCCTAAGATGTCAAGTTCTGTCATTGCTGACATCCCCACTCAGTGAAATCACAGTTGTACAATCGAACCTCTACCTGACTACCACCCTGCTCCATCACTCTCACCACCCACACCGCAGTTTCCTGTTCTCTTCGCCATCCTTCTTCTCTGCACTTGACTTGATTGCAAACTTGGGGACAATAAGGCACTGTTTGCACTAATTGTTTTCATTGTTTTGGACTACTGAGGAAAAACCACATCGTGTTGAGATGTCACCATGGACACAGTGGACTCCATTGTGAATTTGCAGTCATAACTTGGCGTGTCGGTCCCAGTCTTTTGGACTGCATCACTCAATCTACTGTTTATCTTAGTTATATACTCATGAACCAGATTTTACTGGCTCTAGATTTTTTTGGTAGCAGATCATGAATCAACTTTTCTGTACAACTACCCTCCTCCTCCTCCTCCTCCTCCTCCTCATCCTCCTCCCCCTCTTCCTCCTCCTCCTCTCCTTCCTTCCCCTCCTCCTTGCCTGAACACTTTCCTCCTGGGCTTCTTTCCTGAGCAGTTTTTCCCTCTGTTTATTTTCTCTCCTTTACGCTAACAGCTTCTAATTAAAACTATCACTGCCATAATCGCATTACATGTAATCTAATCTTGACTGATTCGCATGTTTGTCCGACATGTACAGGAGAAGGAGGAAAAGTCCTGAAACCTGTCATTGTGTGATGGTTTGTTTGGCCTCCGGGCTTGGCTGTGGTTCCCACGGTGAAAAAAAACAGCTGTGATTGATGCCTGACGGCTGCGCCTGTGTTTGTTTGGGTGAGTTTGTGGACTCCTCGCAGGAATAATCCCAGAAAATCACACTGCAAAGTGGAAAATGCAGCTCGCAGGCTGACCAAGTGGAGGTCAAGGAAGGACTGTGTATGTGTGTGTGCGTGTGTGTGCGCATGTGTGTGTGTGTTCACCATTATTAGAAGTAAGCAGAGGCAGCTGTTAATGTATTAGGCCTCAGTGTGCGACATCACAAACCTCCGTTACACATATGAAATGATGTCCGCTGTGGCCTGCTGGTGTGACCCCACTCATATTGTAACTCTGTGATAATGATGATTAAACCTGGAAAGGTGAAAGCAACATCTAGAGGTAAAACTTGATTTAAAGTGTTGTTTAAAATATCATTATATAAGTGAGAATTATGCGCCAAGGCGCTCACAGCCTTTCCTGCAGAGGGGGAGCGACCTGTTGAAAGTGAGGCAAAACACTGTCCTGAGCAAGACATACACACACCTCACCAATGAAGAACACAGTTGGACTGAGCCAATGGTTTGATTTGTCTTTGTGTGTAAATGTACTGGGTGACCTCACAACATAAGGAAGTAGTGGGATTGGAGCATGTCATCTATAGTCTATTATATTTGATTTTTTTAAATTATAAAAATAAAATGAAAAGATACTATGAAGAAAATAAGGTACCATATAAATAGTTGGTTTGGGTTTTTTTTTTTTTTCAGAAAACACTTTACTGGAGGTAGGCGCCATCTGTGGCCCCAACTTCCCACAATGACGAAGCCTTGAACCTCTACCGACACGATGTCTGTGTGGGGGAAACATGCAGTGTCTGAGGAGCGCAGTGCAATAGGTCACAGAGAGTCGGGCTCGTAAGAATCAAAAGTGGATCTCAGTTTTATTTCCGATGGAATAAAGTCGCTTCCCGTTCTGGAGCTCATCTGGTGTTTGAATTTAAAAAAAAAAACAAGAGGGAAGGGGGGGAGTCATGCAAGCGGGATGGGATCAGAATGGATCGGTTGTGACCGCCAGTCTTCTTCCAGAGGAGGCGATTATCAACCCACAGATGGGCCCGAGCACGCGTCACTTTCTGCTCGGCCACTCCTCGAGGTGGTCTGAAGAAGTCCCGACCTGCTGTGACATTTGTTTTGGCGGTTCGGGACCCCGTAGTCCTCCTCCTCCTCCTCCTAAACAACAGAACAGGGAGTGGGTTTGCTCAGGGCGCCACTCTGGACTCACAAAAGCATTCTATTGGGAGCAATCTCAGCTCAGTCGTACAGATCTGTCGTCTGTTTGCACATTTCTATGTACAGTATTCAATTCTCGGCAAAGAGATGTTTCACTGAAGGAAACCCACCTGAGCAGAAACGTAAACTAAGATACAAAGGACTTCATTTGCTTGTGAAAAGCTCGGTTCCAATCTAAACTCGTGACAGGCCTCTACGAAAAGCCTGGATTCCTCTCACACAAACAACAAAATATTGTATGGATTGAGATATTTGTGCGTGTGAGGAGTATGCGAATGTGTTTGTGCCGCTTCATCCCACAGAATATCCGTATCAGTGGATCGTGGATGTGTGTTTTGGCAGTGAAACATCTCTTTGGTCATGGGCTGCACACCAGCATCCACCAGGTTCAACACTTGGACCCCGTTTACACCAGAATGTACCTCTCATCTGACATCAAGCCAGGCATTCACAACTGATGTCTGTGTGGTGGTGGCATTCATGATACAATCCTTCTCATTTGGCTCCTTTTTTTGCGAAAAATCTTTTAAAGAGGACATGGAGATGATTGGGAGATAATCTTTGGTGTTCAAAGGTGGTTTTCGCTGAAATTTCGGGGGGTTTAATACTAGCAAAGGCCACTTCTCTCCCACAAATCCAGGTACATTGGGGAGTTCTACATCAGAGGTGTCAAACTCACAGTGTTCAGGGGCCACGTACAGCTCAATTTGATTTAAAGTGGTTATGCACATAAGAAAAAGTTCAAACACATTAAAGATTTTTTTTTTTGATTTTTGAGTGAATCTTTGCATCTCTGCCTCTGCTGCTCTGTTGTGGGACCTTTTAGGGGTTTTTCTTTGAGTACAAGTGGACACTCCTGTTCTTGAAGGGGCTGCATGTTTTCAATGCATTCCAGCACCGACACACCCTGAATCCAATCAGCTCTGCCCTCCACGTGGGAGGTTCTTTGTGTCTTTCTGTGAAACAACATACTGCTGCCTCCCGTCCTGGACAGTTCCTCCAAGATCAGGAGTGCCCACATCTGCATCAGTACCTATTGCTTCATCTCAGACCCAAATAGCCCAGCCTTTTAGGAGCACTTCCATCAGGTATGCGACCTGTTACCTGGATCCTTAAAGGACCTTTACTCAGTTGCCGTTTAAAGCAGGCTGGAAAGAACATTGGTGATCACTTTGCCTTTTATGCAGTGTCTGTGTGTGTGTGTGTGTGTGTGTGTGTGTGTGTGTGTGTGTGTGTGTGTGTGTGTGTGTGTGTGTGTG
>JASSRZ010000300.1:0-13700 GCA_032164315.1 Malacoctenus gilli | reverse complement strand
TGTGTGTGTGTGGGTGGGTGGGGGTGTGGGGGTGTGGGGGTGGGTGTGTGCGTGTGCGTGCATGCGTGAATATGTGAATGTGACTTGTATTGAAAACTGCTATCCCAGGTGTAATTCAACATTTGGTGACTAAATGTAGATTTTCACAGCTTTTCTACAGTTATAAAGAGCAGAAACATTTTTCGTAAATCTTCTGTCGTGTATCTTTCTTACTGTGTTTTGTGTTTGATTTCTTTTGCACCCAATAGAGCAGAAACATTGGTCTGTTCTGCTCCTGATATCTATGGAACAGCTGTGGACGTAGGAATTACTGACCCAGTTGAGGTGATATTCACAGCACTGAAGCAGAGCAGGAGCTCTACAGTGCCACCGTGTTTTCTCCACTGTTAACCAGTAAGTGAAGCAACACAGTGTTGTTTTCCATCAGGAGCTCAGCTGGAGAGTCACCAGCATGCCAGCATCAGCTTGGACTGCTCTGAAATGGACCAAATGCGCAGCATAAAAAATCATTTTAATGTATTTTTACCACTATGGAGATGGTAAAAAATCGCATATTGTGACCATCAAGTCTAAATAGCCACAGTTGCTTGGTTGGGTCCAACCTGTTTCTTTCACTTCTTTATTACTGCCCCCCAGGACAACTCCTATAGCACTCGGGCCTCTCCTCAGACTGTCACACAGTCACAAATAAGGCTCCAGAATGTCAACACAAACAGTCAATAGGCTTCAATGTCTTATGGTCACATTTACACAAAAACAGCATCAGTGAGGCGCACCGGACGGCAGGCGGCTCACTCGTTATACAACACAGAGCGAAGGGATCACACAGGATGGGGAAGGCACCCGTTCTGGCCCGTGTGTCAGATGAGAACTGCCGGTCAGGTGATGACTGAGCACCGACACCTGGCCCTGTGATTGGACAGGCGCCACTCTCTGACTCGTGAGTCACGGTGGCGCTGCACCGACAGCCCGTCTAATACGTCGGGTCAGAAGAAAAGGGAGACATTCATTGCGATGGCAGGCGGGAGTCAAAGGTCCCGCGGAGTTTATTGAGTTAAAGCACACAGCCCTCCAACAGCTCATGGTATGCATCCGCAGCGCTGCGTGATTGCAACACGCACTCTCTATCAACTTAGTTTTCGACTTCCCTTCATTTCTCTCCGTCTCAGTGCGTCGCTGTGAGAAATGGTTTGGTTGTGTCGAATTTCAACAAGTCGTTTAAATGTAATCTTCTCTCGACGTTTTGTTTCCAAACCCGTTTTCATCAGAAATGACTGACGGGAGTAATTAGAGCCAGTCACTGAGGCTGAGCGTGATCACCAGTCTGTCTTCATGACATAACAGTTTACAGTTTGATCCCATTCCCAGAAACGCTCACAAATAACTGTTAATTTAATAGTCGAAGCCGCTCGGCGTCCTCGCGCGGGAACAATGGCTTCACTGTCTGTACAATAGAGGCTCTCGCACTTCTGCGCTGAGGTCTTCCTGCATTTTAATGGTGTTTATCGCGCATAAGTGGCCCTGGATCAGCGCCGCACCCTTCTGTTGGAATGTGTGGAGGACCTCATTCCTCGCGTGTCAGCTGTATGCACCAGCTGGCTGGTATAACTCAGCCCCACCGCATGTCTGACTGTAAATCAGTCTGCTCTGGCAGGACTTCTCCCTCCCAACGTCAGACATTCGGTGCCTAACAATTTGGTGATGAGCCTTGGGCCTGTTGCTGAATTGAGCAGCGTTTGGTTTTTGTTTTGTTTTTTTTCCTTCGAGCGCAATCAGAGGGGCTTCACGAGGAGTCGGGACTCGACTGTCTGCAAGTAAACACCGAGAAAGCCGCCGACAGCTTTCATCGTTCTGTAAACTGCAGCGCCCCTCGATCGGTTGTTTTTTCTCGGCTTTGCTTAGAGGAGATGGAGCCTGGTAACCTGTCCAAAGAACAGCCTGGACTGAGTTAAACTAGCGGTGGAGAACAGATGGTTGATACTCCTCCAAAACGATGCATTTAAGTGCAAAGTCTACATTAGGCCACTTAAAGCTGCAGTTTGCAGCTGGAATTTATGAGTCAGATGAACTCAGTCAGTTTGTTCTCCTTCTGCGTTTGTTTTTTGTTTGTGCATTGATTTAAGTACTGAAAATTTTTTGTATACCGGATGTTCGGATCTCATTGAAGATGCTGTCAAACATGAGGAGTAGGCTCAGGGAAACGTGCAGACTGCACACAGAAAGCAGCAACACCAGTAAGGCTGCATCATGGACCTGAAACCTGGTTTTACTCTCATACAAAGAACAAAACTCCCCCAAAACTTGTGTGCAGCAAGGTAAAAGGCAGCGCCGCAGCCCAGCTCTGAGCTGCGTCGGGTTCCACTTTGACTGACATCCTAGATTATGGTTGTCACAGCGTAATGATATAGAATTTTGAATTGTTTTGAAAGCTTCTGTACAAAAAAAGTGACGCATTTTTCCTGATTTTTGGATTTTGACACGTACTCGAGGTTCCGACAGTTCACCGTGTGGGAGCTGGTGGGTAGGAAGAAGCTCTGCTCCTCTGGCAGCACCTCCATCATTGTCGTCGTCGTCTTCATTTTACAGGTGCATCAAGTCAGTGTGGAACATTTTCCTCAGAGAGATGCATTCCAGCATGCTCACGCTCCTCTTGATTTGATGCAGTCATGGTCCCATTTGACTTTCATTTTTGCATATGCTATTTTCTCCGCCGTGCACGATGCGTCACACCTCACTGGCACATGGTATTTTTGCGTACATCATTGTGGTACAGTTGTGTTTGTGTCTACATGAGGGCTGTGATGAACTCAGAACAATTTCAGAAGCAAGCACAAGAATGCCTAACTCCTTGAAATGTTTAATCGGCACACCTGGAGAAAAGTGTGAGCCACAACAAACCTCTATTGGCTCAGCAGCCAGAGAGCGGTGGGGCCCCCCAAATAGGCTTTCAGAGACCACAGCATCAATATCAGGGAGATGCGTCAGGAGAGCCAAGAGAAGTCACTAAGCTGCGCTGACAGGCTCTGGCTTCGTACCCTGACTGGCCAGGAGTCTGTGGGTATGCCCTGAATTAGCACAGAGCTTCCCACCACCATGTGCAAATGCTGTGGCGGCTGTAGCTGCTGGACAAGTGAGAAGGTCTGGCAGCACGACTTGACATCACAGGGATCTTTTTGTTTTTCTTTTCGGAGTGATGACACTGTTGCCGTCTGGCATGA
Source organism: Malacoctenus gilli (assembly GCA_032164315.1). NCBI lineage: Eukaryota > Metazoa > Chordata > Actinopteri > Blenniiformes > Labrisomidae > Malacoctenus > Malacoctenus gilli. The sequence continues at coordinate 10,482 of JASSRZ010000300.1, read as the reverse complement.
CCCGGTGAACGTAGCCTGGGAGGGAGGAGGTCGCTGTCTTTGGTCCACCTGCCACACCTGCAGCTTTTCTAATACACTCCATGTCTTTATTTGCACAAATTGCAACATGATAGCTTTAATCAGTTAGGAGTTGCAGATATGTACATGTATATAAGATGTTCCACTTTATAAGTTTCCATCCGACTCATGCATGTAATAAACATGACGGTCTAAAGCTGTATCTGTTGTAGTTGCAGCCTTTTACAGCTGGTCCCTAAATGCTTCTCATGGGTTTATATGTTCCTACTACCATTTACCTTGAATGCTACATTTGACAGACATATCATTGGTGCCATTGATGCTTGTTCAAGCATTCATTTATGTGGGGATTTTTTGTGTTGCTGTGATCACCACAGCTCTTTGCTACAGTCTATTAAATCCTTTCATTAAGGTTTTTGGGCTGGGAGGATGGTGCTCCACAAGAGGAAATGAAGAGTGGGGGACAAAAAGAGGGCAGGGGGTGTGGCCAAAGGGGGCATAGCCTTGAACAAAAAGGGACAAGGGGACACCAGAAAGGGGGGAAAAAAGGATGGAAGAAGTGGCAGTGCCAGCCATACAGCTAATCAGGGAGTAGTTCTGTCTTCCATGACACGACAGGAGGGAAGCTGGTTGGCTCCAAGATAGTGATGAGATTTTGTGATATCAAGGGAAACATTGAAGAGGGGACGGGGTCGAAATTGTTCGCCTATAAGCATCAGCAGTTCAGCAGTGTACCATAACAACAGTTGATGCAAACAAGTAAACATGGGCATGAAATAAGTAAATAAAAGCAATTGCATACATACAGACAAGAAAAAATCCGTGAAGGATGCTGTGTCAGGAGTTCATGTTGCAGTGTACATCTCTGTTGGGTGAGGGGGGGGGCACGAACAACCACTGGTATTCCCACTGAGACTCAGCGTAAAATCCCAAACGTGCTGCTAATCATCTAATTGGAGTAATTAGGCTAATGAGAACCTTCTAGGCCCGATTTGGCTTTTAATTAGGCAAACAGCAGAAATGACACAGGTGAAGCATTTCTCTCTCTCTCTCACACACACACACACACACACACACACACACACACACACAAAGGAGTTGTGCTCACACTGTTTTTATATAAACTTCCAGTTTGCCTCCCAGTATGTGGTGGAGGAGAGGTAGGATGAAAGATTCCTGAAGCGACAGTTATATGAGGGGATCGGCATCGAGTGGGCCGCAAACCACGACAGCCGGTCTGCCGCGAGTGAGGGAGTGCGAGAGAGGAAGAGCAGGAGGAGGAGGAGGAGGAGGAGGAGGAGGAAAACGAGGGAGGGGGGTTGTACATGTGGGCGTGCATCACGGCATGTGTGGTAGGAAGACAACACGTGGCGGTCGCAGTCCCGTTTTTATTGAGCAGATGAGCGAATGAGCAAGCGAGCGTGTCTCGCCCAGACGCCCACGCTCCCTGGGCTGGTGTCCTAGGAGATTAGCTATACATTGTTACGTCTTCTCAGGTTGTTGTTGTTGTTGTTGTTTGTATTTTTTCCAACCCTGAATTATGCTGTTTTTAAATACCAATTCAGCATCCATCAACCCCCTCAGACTTTACACTGGCCCTGGCAAATTCTTTGAAATCAGCTGGTGGACACTGGTGGTCCTGGAGGGCCACGGTCCTGCATGGTGGCAACTTATTCCTGCTCAAACACTCATGAATACAATCATTGTATCACTGTGACGCTCCATGGAGAGCCTGATGAGGAGTCACTCAATACTGTGAAGTATGTTGGGGCAGAAACACAGGCAGGAGGCTGATTCAAGAGCACCATGAAACATCCATCTACCTGCTGGCACAGGTAGTATAATGAGAGAAATTACTTGTTAAATCCGGTAGGAAAAAGGTAAAAATTCACAGTTTTCTCTGTTTCCTTAATGGATTTCTGCCTCAGTGATTGTGTGAGGCCTGAAATAGCTTCTTTGACTTGGGGCTGGTCCTGACTTCTGCTAATAAAATCCAAAATTTATCAATAATGTCTTACTATTCAGTCATAATTTATGACCTGGACAAACAAGTGACCATAAGTAGGTCTTCAGAAGTTCTGTTGAGCATGTCCTGTGGGTCAGGCAGGGGGGGTATTGCTCATGATTTGGCAGCTTGTGTGATGGGTTTGGCCGATGCCTCTGTTTACTTGAAGCACTTTGCTCAGCTGCCAATCAATTAAGGTTCATTTCCATAAACGCTGCTACTCGGTGTGTCTCATTTTCATGTGGACTGGGTCTCCACGCCACACCAGAGTGTGAGCCGAACTGGAGCGTGCCACAGCACGACCTGCCTCCTCGTTGGAGGGGGGATGGGCCCCCACGGAGACCAGTGGCATTGCTTTATGGCAGATTGCTGTGAACACCGCAGCTAAATATTTGTAAGCCCCCCCAGATTGACTCAATTTTCTCGCTGGGTTGTAAGTGTCAAAGCTGTTTGGTCATTTCTACGACGGTTTTATCCTCATGAATATAAGAGGAGCGGAGTCCAGGAGCCTGCTGCTAATAAAATGGTAATCCCTGGAATTACACCGTCTTGCTGCTCATTTGACATGGCGGCTGGTGTTTGATGTTTTGCATGAACGCACACTAACTAAGATGCGTCAAGCTTCTTATTGTTCACCCGCTCCCCCCCCCCCCCATCCTGTAGTTTGGTGGTGGGTTTTTTTACACCTGTATCTTCAGCTCTTTCTTTTCTTTTTTTCAACCTAGCGCATGCATGGAACCTGTTGCCATGGCACCAGTGAAAGGCTGAGGTCTCCTTGTTGTCACATTTGTTCATAGCCAACCTGAGCTCCTCAGACTCTCTCGACTGCCTCTCTGAGTCTCAGCACATCTATTTGCTCTCTCTTTCTCTCTCTCTCTCTCTCTCTCTCTCTCTATTTCTCTCTCTCTCTCTCTCTCTCTCTCGCAGCACAGAGACTGACACCATGTGTCTTCACAGGGGAGCTGACCACTTCCTCACAAGTTGGCTGAGAGTGGGATGGGGGGAAAAAAAGAAAGAAAAGAAATGGAGGCTTTACAAAAACCCGAAAGGATGAAATAAAAAAAAAAGCCCCATTGCTGTGACAGATAATGATCCGTTATGAGCTGCTTTTGAATGGCTCTGGGATGATGTAATGGGGTTGAACACGATCTCTTGAAAACAAAAGCTGGCTCCCATCATGGATTTTTTGGGGGGTCCTATTATTAGTTTTGTTTTTACGTTTCTCACATTTTTCCCCCCTCGGAGTAATTTTGTTCTTGAGCCAGAAGTTGCTCTCCATATATGGTCATCAGACGGGCCAAACTACTGGTCATTTATGTTTGTTTTCATCACAAACGGTGGTGAAATATGCTGGAGTCCAGGACGGTCCACGGCGTTCATACTTATTTTACTTTGCGTGTGTACTGTATGTGTTTGTGTGTGTGTGCATGTTTGTGAGTGTGTGCAGAGAGAGAAAGCAGCCAAGTGAGAGTGAAATCATGACCATGTGTAAACACTCGTGGTTCTGCTTTCAGTCGTGAGATAATAAAATCACCCCGAGCCAAACCAGCCCTCAAACAGCACCTCACGATCTGTGGGCACCGGTGGTGTGAAGGGGTCTGCTGTCTTCTCATTGGTCATTTGATATCTGAGAAATGACTGTTCTCTCCCCTTGTAGTGTCTGGCTTTAAATTAGACTGTGATCGATGAGGAGAGTTTCTTATCTCCTTCCATCAGTGCTGCCAAGGCCTTTATGTGGGGTGTTTATGGAGGAGCTCTGTCTAACATACCATAAAAAATGTGTTATCGCATGTAAGCATGTTTACCTCCCAACGTGCAAAAATCCTCCCACTGAGTGACAATGCAGTGACGGCTACAGCAGCCATGGCTCACTGTTCTCCTGCCAAACGGAGGCTCCTTCTCTGGGCTTTTCCTGTCACACAGGGACTGAAAGAATCAGTCGGGAAATAGACTCTGATCTTACCTGAATTAAACTCTCTTTTCCTGATTGCTGACTCAGACTCAGCACTGAACATATTGACTATATATACCAATATATCATATACCATCCACATCAAGCCCCGCTTCAGTGTATCATATCACATTTCGTATCCACATCTAGAAGGCAGACATGCTACGGCTTGAGTTGTGTGTGTTTGTGTGTGGTGTTGGGGGGGGGGGGGGTGAGTCTTGTCGTTGGAGTGAGCGTACCCAAGGAGGGACAGGAACCCCAGGGAGCCACCGTGTTCCTCTGCCGTTGCCACACGGAATCAAGCGCCCTGTTCCCCCCACCCTGCATGAAAAGGCTTTAATAGCTTGGAGTCAGATTGTCACAGCTGAGAAAAACTGCATGTTGTTGATCAATGTGGACACGTTTTCAAAAAAAAAGTTTGCCTGTAAAGTCATAAGGGTTTCATTGTTTTTGTCATTGTCATCATCGGACTTCTCAGGAAACTGCCACCAGCTGCTCTGAACTTGGAAGGCCGAACTTTTTTTTTTTCAAAAATGAGATCCGAGCTCTGGGATTTGTCCGGCTTGGCCTCCCTCCTCCCCTTCTATAAATAGGCGATTCAAAGAGCAAGTATGATTCCTGTAATTCCGACTTAATTAGGCTCTTTCTGTGTGAAAAAAGTGCAGTAGCTGTAGCTCTCCGGGGATGACATAAGGTTGCCGGACATGTTGCCAGGCAAACACATGACTTTTGCTTGGGAAGGCAGGTTTTTAGCATCACAAACATGTGGATGGAATGAATCCTCAGTGGGGTGAACGTGTTCATCCAGTGCCATTGCTTAGGCCCCCTGTGAGGTGTGCAGGGATTATCCAAAACTGGTGGGAAGGAAAAGTTGTTGCTTTTCAGTGAGCATGTAAATAAGGTGCCATCACAGCTATTAAACCTTGACTATAGCCACATCTTTTGCATGTAAGATTGTCTTCATTCTGTGTTTGCTTTTTTTTTTTGCATGCGAACACATTCCCACCCCGCTCGCTGTCAGTTTGCACATCGGGTCGAACTGACTGTCTGATCTCTTCTTTCTCCTGATCTGATCGGTGTGCCGTCTTTGCGGCAGAAGTGGTCCCGTGAGTGCACAAGACGACACCGAAGGTTTGCACCAATGTCTTTATGGAATATGCGGGGCAATGGGCCTGTTGTTTTCAGGAAAGTCTGGCAGCATGAGCTGACACAGAGAGAGCAGAGCCCATTGGTGCCAAAACCTCCTTGGAATTCAAAGCTCATTTCGACTGTTTCTTTTATTGGGTGTCGTGAAGAATTTCATGGCAAGCGAAGAAACATTCGAACCAGATGTCAGTTGCTGCAAACACAATGATCACATGAACAACAATGGGACCCTTAAAAACTGATGAGCTTTACTTCTCGTAGAATACGTGCTTCAAATACTTATTGGTACACAAGTATTTTGATTGTTTGTCTCTGTTTGCCCTGAAATAGTACGGGCACAGGTTTCAATATGTTTTCTGAACAATTAGGAACAGATGGACAAGACGGATTCATGTCATCTTTTTTCTCCTGGTTAGTGGTGTGTGATGTCCAGTTGGGACAGTGTCATGAAGCGTGGTCACTCTGCACACTGCGTGCACCCTGTTGTTTTTGCTCACTGTTGCTTCCCATGACTCTGAGATGAGCCAGAGGAAGCCCAGAGTGATTTCCACACTGTTCCCAGGCCCCCAGATCCCTCCAAGCAGGGGCCAACACACGCACACGCGCAAGCACGCACGCACGCACGCACGCACGCACGCACGCACGCACGCACGCACGCACACACACACACACACACACAACTCAGGGACTGAAAATCTATGTGTGTGTTTGTGTTGGGAGCATTAAAAGAGATAAATTGCCTGAACAGCCTTTTGCTCTCTGATCCACACATGTTCACTCTTGCTTGATGGTAATAATGTCACACAAGGGGCAAATCTGTGCGACTCAGGGACAGCTGCAGCTTGTCCTGTTCCGAACCATCCACGACTTCCCGAATACGCCGACGCTTGAGGTCACTTGGAGGCAGTTTAACTTCTGACCTTCCTTTGGATCACTGAAGAGGTTTTTCTTAAAATAGGACGTTTTCACTCACTGGTGTTGAAGGGAGTGATGGCGGTTGAAGGTTTGGACCAAACAAACATCTGAAGCTGTCATGTGTCAGTTTGTACTACTTAAATCATCATATTGTTGCACTGTCAACCGAGTTCTTTGTGTTCCGAAGACATTTGGAGGAACCAGATCCAGTTTTCTTGTTGAATTTGAGGATTAAGTCCAAGCTCGAGTACTAAATATAAAGCAGCCGCGGGACGAGAGGGAAAGTTTTGCCTCCATGCAACATAAAAGGAGGAACCAAGCAGGAAAACCTTGTCAGTTTTTCCATTTTAGTGAAGCTTAAGTACTCAGTAGGACAATAAAACAAACGTTTAACAAGAGCAAGTCACGTTTTAGTCGAATGCAATGGCACAGGGCTGTTGGATCGTTACATGCCGTGTGTTTCTCTGCCCTCATGGTGGAGGGTTAAACTGTGAGCCGGATCCCTCACATCTGTTCTTTAAAAAAGCTATTTAGTCAAATGATTCATTGCTGCTTCTCGACTCTCTGATTTAAACATTTTTGCTTGAGATGCTGTGCATCCTGGCGAGCAGTGTGTGAGGAGGAGCTGTTTCCACGTCTTTGCCTCTCTTGCTGAGCTCAGGCTCCACCTATGAAAGGTGGTGCAGGCCAGGATGACCTCAGCTCCTCTGAAAGCCTTTGGGTCTGAGCGGAAGGGCTCAACTCAGCAACTCAGCAAAGACTCGGGTGTTATTTTAAGGTTTATCAAGATGGCGGCAAAACCGCTCTATTGTCAGAGCCCGTTTTGGGGGGTGGGGGGCAGTAAGCAGGAAAAAAAGACCAGATTAACTCTTATTTAGATGGGTCAACAAACATCAACGGCTCTTTTCCTGGTAGAACCTGGTTTGAATACGGTGAAATTGAAGAAAAGATGCAATAATATTGAACAAACACTTTGAGTTTTGTCTATTTCTTATTTTTAACCCATCATGCCGCTTCAGTTGGATTCCTCATCCACATATTGGTGTTCTTGTCGATTAGTATTTTAAATGATGTCATGTGAAGTGTTGTCTGTAATGGGGGCTGACATCGGTGATTGACACTAACCTGGTATTAGTTAATAGCTTAGTCACTTTTTCTCTGGACCTTCACAGTGCTCTATGTGCGGTTCTGGCAGCACACTCTCTCTGGCTGGTCGGTTGGTGTTTGATGCATCACCCGAACTGTTCCTCGTGTTCACGTCACTTCGATGCTCTCGTCCTGCTCCTCCATCAGTTCGTTTCCCAGTTGACTTTAAACCTCTTAAATGGCCGTGTTTTGAATGACCAGGCTGGTTTATGGCCCGTTGGCCCTTAAAAGTGTGTGTGCGTGTGTGAGGGGGGTCGTGCCGCATTGGTTAGTCCATTGTCACGGTTCTTAACCAAAGGTGAGTGGGCTTCTCCTTTTAGAGCCCCTAAATCACACAGCCCACTGCGTACTGTGATGCAGTGCAAAGTGAGTGATACAGTTATTCAACTGTATCTGTGTGGATCTTCAACGAAGCGAACCTCAAAAACAAACTGAGTCAGTCCCATAACTGAAGGGTCAGACAGTCAGGCCAAACATGTGCTCACCATCTGGTTGGGAAAATGATGGCTGAGTCATGTGACTGTCGCTTATCTGTCCAGCAGCACTTATGGTTTTAGCACCGCTGATCTCTCAAATGTGCAGTTGTCCTTCCCCTAATAGGGTGTTTTTTCCTCTTCAAAGCCCATTCTTACTTCCCTTTGGGGGCAATCATCTCCGAGGTGGTCAGAGAGTCAGTCAGGGCTACTCTGACTCTGTTTCCAACACACCAGTTGACACACCAGTCTGGAGTCGACAGCTATGCAGTGGAGAGGAAAACATGACATGCACAATTTTCCTTGTGAAGCTGGATGCAAACCGAACATGTTTTGTAGATGGTTTGTACACATCCTGTTCTGTAAATATTCCTCTCTCCTCCTGATATATGTTCAAATGTTGCAAGTAGAAATAGCAGGCTTCGTGCAAATGTTTTCAAAACTCCTATTTAACGATTTTGTCCGTGGACTATGGATCTGGAAACCTCCACGTCTGCATCACCAACACCTCCAGTTTTAATTAGGATCTGGCCTGTTGCGTGTTTCTGCAGCCTCCGTTGGCAACCAGATGTATCCTGGAAAAACAGATTTAGCTCCATTATATCATCTTTTTTTGGAGCAAGTGTCAGTGTTATTGTCCAAAGTTGAAAAAAAAACATACAAAAACTGTGACTCACAGCAAGTTGCCAGTAAAAAATAAAACCGCCATCGCTGCTACCATGCCGTGAGCGTGTTGGGGTTTTTTTGGAGTCTGGTTGACTTTGACATGTGATAAGTGAGCCTCAGCTGTCCGTCTCCGCGCCCTCAGCAGACAGCCGTCAGTGCGCAAAAACAAGTACTCTATTCCTGTGTGACTATTACTGATGCAGGTGTGGGAGTACGCATGCGTGTCTGCATATATGCATTCATGGCGCTGCTGTCAGTGTGCGTGTGTCTGTCAGTAAAAGTGAGCAGGGGACCTGGGTGAGTCATTGGGAGGGGGGTGGAGGATGATGTGTCTTTCTTTTTCCTCCTCCTGACTCCCCAACCTGCTGCTTTCTGATAAGACGGGGGGGGGGGTGAGAGGGGAGGCGCTGGTTAATCCCTCCCGCTGCATCCAGCTGGCCATCTGCCATTTAAAAAAACAATTTGATGCCGCAGCCCGGTCGTCGGTCTTTTGTTCCGCCTTCTGGTTATAGTTCCTGAATCACTAAGGATGGAGTGGGTTGAAATGCTGTTGAGTAACTCTTGAGACACTCTGCCGATTGTATAACAAATCTTTGTTGTTGTTGTCTTCCACTCGCTATTTCCTGTCTCTTCACAGTTCACCTCGCTCACTATTAATATGATGAACTGAGTAAGGTTTTTTCTTTGATACTCCGTGTGAGAAGGAAACACAAACGCATTCAAGTTGACTCAAATGCAATTAAAGTAATAGATATGGACTGAGAGGGATGTTGGAGTCCTACTGTTTCTGTTGAAAACATTTGTTGTTCTAATTGTTTAAATTTTCATTTCAGTGTTTCAGATCAGGTCCTTACGCAACACGTGTGTGGATATGATCCACCAAAGTTGTCAGAAGAGGAGCTCGGTTTTGACCTGGCCAAGTCGAACCCACGTGTAATGATTCAAGAGTCCTGCGAGTGACGGTTGAGTCAGGTTGAAGCTGCGGGTAGTGCGTTGCCGTGGTTACTACAATTCTTGGGTCACGACTGTAGTCGTCCCAGTCGCGTGACAGACTGCTGACTTGTCCACAGTCTCCCGCCTTCGCGCAGAGTCCCCTGGGGGAGGCTCCTTCTCCCCGCAGCACTGAGTTGAATAAAGTGGAGGCAGAAGATGAAGGCATGAAGGTTAAACATCTTTGTCCAAGAATTGTCCCTCACTTCCCGCAACTATGGAATATGAGAAATGTCCCAGAGAAAGAAGACCTTCTTCCTTTTCAGATTGATGGCAAATCACAGAAAAAAGTCATTTTGATTGAGTGACATTGATAGACTCACCCTGACAGATGTTGCCTTCAACATGACCATGAATTATCGTATATCAGGTCACATCTCCCTTTACTGGGACATGTAATGCACAGTCAGATAATCGCTAAGTCCCACACCTAAAAGCCAGAAGGCTGGCCTCTCCATGCATTGGTTCATGTGATGTTAGTCGTATAACGTCACATCATGTATCGCCTTTAAGTCTTAATCCGACTTAGTTTATTCACTATCAAATTACATCCAGAAATGTCCAACCAGCTGTTAGTCAACCGCTGTTGTTCAGGAGCATCGGTTGAGTCTTCTGAACATATCGTGGTGTTGAAAGTGGGGCCTCGGCTCTTGCGGTGGGTCCGTTTGGACTCCAGTTTGAGCTTGTTAAAACTTCCCTGAGAATTTCGAGTGAAAATGAAATGTGATTTAATTTAGCAATCATGCAGCAGTGATTTGGATTGAAGTGCTGGTGAAGTTGCGTCAGCATCCCAGCTGCACAGTGAGGATGAAACTGTGGGAACATCCCATGTGAAGGCCTGAAGGTTAATGATACGGTTCTGTACAGCAGGTGTCGATTAAAACTTTGATTGCTGACCCAGCAGTTTATATTAAAAAAAACGTCAAGCTCTCCTGTTTACCTGAAACTGCTGTGCACCCAAAAAGGCCAATAGTGGCCAGTAGTGAGTAACAAGTTCTGATTCAATCGCTTCACTATAAAATCACACAGAGCACGAGCAGACTCCTCAGGTGTCCACTGCTCTGCTAACTTAGCCTTGTACCACAGCAGGCTGTCTGGCCACAGTGTGTGTGTGTGTGTGTGTGTGTGTGTGTGTGTGTGTGTGTGTGTGTGTGTGTGTGTGTGTGTGTGTG
>JASSRZ010000299.1:0-13700 GCA_032164315.1 Malacoctenus gilli | reverse complement strand
AGAAAAAGAACTTGATGAATTTCTGTCATTGTGGACTTGCATACGAAGACAAAGACATCCAAAATGTGTAAAATAGGTCCACTTTAAAGTCAAACACCAGCGAGGGCCAAAAAAACAAATTTGCTATAAGCCGAGGGCCGGACTGGTTCAATGTTTATTAAAACATATTGAAATAATTGCACATAGCCTATTGAACCAAGACCTAACACAGTGTATATTTTTTAATGATTAAATGAATAAGGCAATATTTTGTTATGGCTCTGTCAGTAACTTCAAGGGAAAACATTTTCAACAGCCAAACAGCAAAAAATTGAATTGATTTTAAAAACAAAATGTTCCTTAATATCAAGATAAATGCATAAATAAAAGTGCATGCATTATAAACTGAAAATGTATTATTGTGCTGCTCTATGATCCTACTGATCACTGCTTTCAAATGGTAAAATCACACAGGTTTGCCTTTTACCTCCGTAAACATGCATTCTGCCTCCCATCTGGCTTGAAACCCCCTGTTCTCAGCGTCCACCTTACATTTAGCCATTTTTGAGGAGGGGGGTATCAGAAAGTTGATCTCACCAAACCCTCACAGAGCAGAGATCAACTTGTGCAGAGCAGAGATCAACTTGTGCGCTTGTGCTTGCCTCAGTGACTTCGCGGGCTACCGTTGCATTGTGGGAAATGTTGTGTTGGTGTGTGCAAAACACCAGCGGGTGGCTCTGGCCTGCGGGCCGGTTCTAATAGTAATTAAATATCATCCAGGAGGCCATAGATAATTAATTGGCGGGCCGGATCTGGCCCGTGGGCCTTGACTTTGACATATGTGATTTAAGGGATCCCAGGAACTTGCTTTTCGGGGGCCGAAACATCAAATTTCTCTTTTCTTGGCTTTTAGGTGTATAAAATGTTCTGTTATGCACTGATGAGGCCATGTAAATGGCAAAAGTGTCAAAAGCCTTGTTTATGGTCTGTCAGCTTTTTGTCTTTGTTTAGAAACGGTTGAATACAAAAGCAGTTCATCTTTCAACATTGGTTGTCTTTATAAATCATGTATATATTCAGTGAGTTTGAATTTTAAAAAAAAAGGACAGGATTGGACACAGACAAATAACTTATAATCAGGCTCCTTGTAAGTTCTTTTTCCCTCGCATGCAGCTTGAAGCCTTCCCAGATGATCAGATCTGACTGAAACTCTGATGAACACGAAATGTCCTTAAACTCGGTGTGTCTGGGAGTCGAGCTCTGGAGTCCTTTTATACAGGTTTTCTAGTTACAAGCAGCAGCAGGACCACCTGCTGGAGCCTCAGTTCATGGTGACCACCGAATCTCACTGTGTCACCTAGTTAACATCACACATTACTGTCAGTGTTGATGTCTGCAAGAGGATTACCTGAACACTGCAGTTCAAAGGTGATAGAGGAAAAACCTGATGCTGCACAGTCGATCAGATGAGAACCAGTCAAATCACATGAAGGATCAATACTCCACATAAGCTGATCTGAGGTCTGTTCTTCTCTCACAGAAACAGCAGAGCCACAATCCAGATGTTCCCAGAAAAAAGCTGCTGTCTTCAGGTTTCAGTTAAAGACCCTCACAGGTCTCCATTCTTGTTGATGTTTCATCTCCAGAGTTCCTGCACAGCGAATGGCTCCTCCCACCAACCTGAGCTCATCAGCGTCTGATGAGAAAGTCGAGAGACATTGGATAAGAAAGACAAACAATAATTTTGAACAGATTTTTAAATTGTCTTTCATACTCAGATAAGTGTTTCAGTTCACCTGATAGATTTTAGCACTCGTGAGAGAAACGAGAGATAAAGCATCAACATCGAAAGTCCTACAGCCACATCTTGTACACACAAGCACGCACACACACACACCTTTCATGCCCTTGGGTCAAGTTTCAATTTGTTGGTAATTAATGTTTCTTTAGTTTCTGCTGATTATCTTGAGGTTTGCACCTCCCCAAGTCCTGTCACTAAAGTTTTGATATTATTGTTGTGACTGATTCAGAGAAACTGACCTGCCAGAGGCCAGTTTATCATAAGACAATGTTATCAGTGACAGCAGAGACAAAAGAGAGAAATGAACGAGTCCATCAATAATAGTGAATGAGAAAAGTTGGAGGTTGATTCAGAAAGTCGATGAAATAAACGGCGTGTTTGGTGTTTTCATGTAGTTTCATGAGAGTTGTTTATGTCCTTTGGTTTAGTTTACATGGAGGACTTTAGCTCCCAGCCACAGACAGCTACAGCAGTTGTTTCTTGCTGTAGTCTTTGACCATTAATGACTGTGTTATGGTGGGATGTTTGCCAACAAATATCTGCATACTGCAGAGAATCAAATGTGTATTAAATGCATATTCAACCAGAATGTTTTAGAAAACAAAAGTGGTGCCATTTGACTGATCTCATCTGGCAGGTTGGTGGTGAGGGCAGTGGTCAGATGGAGCTGTCATGTGACCACCAAGAGAATGCCCATTTGATAACTGCACAGCAGATGAAACTACTGAACACTTCCTTGCTGCAGTGTCAGAGTTGCAGAGATGTGTCGGGAGAGATGGCAACAAAAGGCTTGAGTGTGAATATAATGAGTAAATCTGTCGTGAACAACATATTTGAAGGAAAAATACCCCTAACACATAAAGAATTGCTCTGAACTGTAAAATTCACTGAAGACAAGAAACTCAAGAGAAAGAAAGCAGAAAAAATAGACACCATGGCACTGACTGAGAATAGAGCAGAGCATGTGAAAGTCGCAGTATTATCAGGATGGACAGTGATCGAATGTTTCATTCTATTTTTTTTAAACTTTTTTCTTTCTTTTAGCTTTATTTTGCTTGTTTGTTATATGTTAATATAGGAATATTTTTCTGGAAAACAAAGTTGAAAACAAGGTGAATTGAAATTCAAAAAAGGAGCTATCAACAGTGTAAAATTCCAGTGTTTAACCTTTTCCCACTGTTAATCTAAAATGAAATTCAAAATAATTTAAAGAAGGATTTTGTTTAATGAACATTAGATTAATTCCGATTTCCATATTTTACAAACCACAAGAAAATGTCAATGAACTGATCTATCTTCACACATGAAGAGCTGCGCTCTAATGCGTGCGATAAAACAAATGGTATACAAAATGAATTAAAACAGTTTCCTTGAACTTTTTCAACTCAACAATAATTCAGAATTTTTTTTAGTTGTTGCAAATAGACAAAATATTTTTCAGTGTGAACACGTTATTTTATTTTTTATCACTGCAATTTACTGACAACCAAGATCAAAATCTATGTATAGAAATGAATTAGCACCCATGTAGGAAAGAAACAGAGATTTTATCATGACACACTGCTCACTTTGCTGAACCATTTGTGACAGTTTGCATTGGAGAAGCATTATTTTACAACTTTAATTTTCATCACCACTGAAGGGTGATAAGGAGCGATAGCTCAGCTCAGAGTCCTACCTGAGCTGCGCAGCAGCAGCCGCAGCAGCAGCAGCAGGTGATCCATGTCCAGGTACAGCGTCTCTCTGTCTGCTCTCATCGTCTCATGTGCTGCCGTCACTCTGTATCCGCCTGCAGGAGGGGTGGGGCTTCCCTCCCACACACAGACTCTTAAAAGCATATTTTTCTTTGCAGTTTGTTTCATTCTCAGTCAAACCACAAATAGGGAATCTTCCAAAAGTTTCTGCAAAGTGGAAACTTTGCACAACTCTGGCTCATCAGATTACTCAATTAACACGGTGACATTTGTTCTATTGTGAGGAGCAGAGGCCTTTATCTGAAAGAGACACCACACTCTGCCTCACTGTGTTGTCATGGAAACACAGCCACTATGAGCTAGTCATTATTTTTTGTCATTTTCTACTCATCAAGATGCCAAAGAGGCCAAAGTATTCCACATTTATCTGAATGAACTTAGTATTTTCATCCCACCACTTATTACTTCGTACTAAAAGAGGGTTTTAAATTACAGCCACGCATGCAAACACACACACACACACTGGATTCTGCACTTTAGTGAGGGTTTATGGGAGCATTGACGCCAGCTGAAAGGGAACTTGTGACAAAAACAACCAGAGGATGGAGGTTGAGCTGAACGTAAGGAGGCACATGCTCTGGACCCAGCACTGAAGGAGACGACCAAAACATCTTTACCTGCAAGTCTATTAGTTTTGTAAATGTTGTCTTGTCTGACCAAAGTAATTCACTGTCTGAAGAGTCCATGATGCTAACAGATCAGATATACTCTGAACAAACAACTGTGAGCAAATCCGATAAAGTGGTTCAATAAACTGCGAGTTGTTGAGAGATATGCGTGTCCTTGGCTGTGTGTAAATAGTAAATTTATGTATGTTATTACAGAAGCATGTACACTAGAAAATTACCCTTCACAAACAACCATGTCAAGGCGTTTTCATGCAAGCAAAATACGTTTTCGTCTTCTGATGATGCTTCCGGCTCAAACATATACAAACGTCCGCTTGCCGAAATACTGATTTTTTTTTTTAAATAAATCTTTTTATTAACATTTGGGAAATTTACAAGGCAACATAAAAAAACATCAAAATCAGCTCCATAAAGTATGTTAGTCACAACCCAACCCGTTTCTTATCCACCCCACAGTTGCATAGCTGTACAGAGAAACAAAATGAAGGAGAAACAAATGTAAAAAAAAAAAAAAAAAAAGGAGAAAACAGTGTGTTGCCATTATTATTTCAATAAAATAAGCAATCGATAAAATAAGCAATGACACTGTGCACATGGGCTGATATGTGAGGAGAGACAAGTATGAGAGTCCAAGTCATTTTGACATGAGGGGGTAGGGCCCCACCAAATAGGGACCGATACAGTACACAGAGATTATCAGAATACTGGTTAGGTCTCGTATAGCCTGGGAGGTAATAGAGGTACTGTTCACATAGACCAAGGTAGTGGTTTGTATTCTGGCCAGTCAAACAGAGACGCAGAACAAAAACAAAAGAGAGAACCCAAAATACAAAGTAAATAGCACACCCAAAAAGAAAGAGTAGGGAAAAAGAAAAGAGAGAGAGGGGGGGGGGGTCAGAAGAGAAAGGGGGAGAAGCCCAGTCCTGTGTGTGTGTATGTACTAAACCCAGTATGCATCAGTGCTCATCCCAGTTTATTACTTGTAGTTTATCGTAATAGACTAAAAAGGGAGTTCATACTTTATGAAATTTCTTCAGGGAACCTCTCAATGTAAATTTGATCTTTTCTAGTTTAATGTACAGCAGTATGTCCTTAATCCATCGGCTATGTGAAGGTGGGGAAGGATGCTTCCATTTAAGAAGAATTAGTCGTCTTGCAAATAAAGTCGTGAATGCAACGAAATCATACATACTATTACTGAAAACAATGCCCTCTGGCCCCTAGCAGTAGGGTTCAGATTGAGAAGTGTATCAGTTGGAGACACTGGGGGCAAATTTGGAAGTGAGCAGAATTTTTTCTGTACAAAGTGTCTTATCTGTAGATATCGGAAAAATTGGGATCTAGGAAGGTTGAATCTATGACTAAGTTGTTCAAAAGAAAGAAAAATATCAGAAAATAAGTCTTTTAAGGATTTGATTCCATTTCTGTGCCAAAGTTGAAAAGCTGCATCAGTATTGGAAGGAATAAAAGCTATATTAGAGATGACAGGGCATAAGATTGATGCCTCTTGCAATCCAAAATGCTTCCTGAATTGGGACCAGATTTTCATTGTGTGAAAGACAATAAGATTGGAGGAGGTGACCTTGGCAGATGAGGGAAGAGATGAACAGATAATAGAGCTGAGGAAGAAGTAGCTACAGGATTTCTCTCCCTGTACCCAAATGGGGACCTCTGCTGTTTCTGAGTGGTTAGTCCAGAAAAGTATCTTTTGAATATTACTTGCCCAATAGTAGAAAAGGAAGTTTGGGAGGGCCATTCCTCCTAATTTTTTTGGTCTCTGTAGAAAGTCTTTTCTGATGCGATGACCCTTACTGCCCCAAATAAAGGATAGGATTGATTTGTCCAAGTTATTGGAAAAAGGATTTCTTGATGAATATGGGAATGTTCAAGAAAAGGTAAAGAAAACAGGGGAGGACAATCATCTTAATTAAGTTAATCCTACCTGCCAGGGACAGGGGTAGAGTGGACCACCTTGTCAGATCTTCTTTACAGCGGTCCAGTCACTGGCCAAAGTTATGTTTAAAGAGTGCATTGAAGGAACGCATGACCATTATTCCCAGGTATCTAAACCCATTTTGAGCTACTTTAAATGGAATTGAGTGGCTTGAATGACTAGTGGTTGTACCAATACTGAAATATTCGCCCTTAGAAAAATTAAGTTTGTAACCAGAGATTTTGCCAAAATTCTGCAGGATAGAAAGGATAGAAGGAACAGACAGAGAGGGATTGGAGATGTAGAGAAGTAAATCATCGGCATACAATGAGACTTTATGCTCTGTCATTTCGTGTAATACCGCTGAATTGTGAGCACTGACGTAGGGAAATGGCCAGTGGCTCTATGGCAGTCACGGATTAAAGGGGTGAGAGCGGGCAGCCCTGCCACATGCCCTGTCGCATGCCCCTTAAAGTAAGGTGAATGAACATTGTTGGAGGAGACAGAGGCCGTCAGAGATGAGTATAACAGCCTTACCCAGGACACAAAGCTTGGGGAGAGACCAAATCGCTGCATTGTAGCAAAGAGATATGTCCACTCAACCCGGTCGAATGCTTTCTCAGCGTCCAAAGAAACGACTGCTTCCTGAGCATCCGACCAGGTCGATGTGTAGATAACATTAAAAAGTCGACGTACATTATGAAAGGAGTTACGCTTCTGAATAAAGCCAGATTGATCGACAAAGATCACAGAAGGAAGCACGGTCTCCAACCGGAGGGCATGGGCATTGGAGAGAATTTTGAAGTCTACATTAAGGAGCGAGATGGGCCTGTAGGATTCACAGAGAGTTGGATCTTTATCTTTCTTAGCCAATAAGGAAATAGAAGCCTGGGTTAAAGTTGTTGGGAGAAGGCCTCGGTCAAAAGACTCTGTAAACATCGCAAGAAGTAGCGGGGACAGTAATGTAGAGAACTTCTTAAAGAATTCAACACAGAATCCATCCGGACCTGGAGATTTTCCACTTTGCATAGCCGCAATCGCTCCAGTAATATCAGACAGGGCCAATGGGTTTTCAAGCTTAGCATTAAGTTGATCATCAACAGCTGGTAAGTCCAAACCATCAAAAAAGGAGTCAAGTGAGGCTATACTGTTTTGACATTCTGACGAGTAAAAAGTTGTATAAAATGCGGAAAGACAGTCATTAATGTCTTTGGGATTGGTCAACATAGTACCGGTGGGAGACCTAATCTGAGGTATCAGACGAGACGAGGTTAATTGGCGAGCTTGGGAGGCTAGGAGCTTTCCAGCCGTCTCTCCACTCATAGAATTTATGGCGACTCTTCAATAATAATCGTTCCTCCTTGGAGGTTGTAATTAAATCATATTCCACTTGAAGGCGCAACCTATCCTTATATAGATCTGGGTTAGGTGATCGGGAATACTGTTCATCCAGATTGTGGATAGCTTGCGACAGCTCTTTAAGTTTAGCAACCTTCTGTTTTCTGTTATGAGATAAGTATGAAATAATCTGGCCTCGGATATATGCCTAAAGGGCTTCCCATAAAGTTGATCTTGAGATTTCAGCCGAATCATTGAACTCCAGGAAGGTCTTGATTTCAGAGGTCAGAAATGTTGAGAATTTTTCATCTGCAAGTAAGAGTGGGTTGAGTCTCCAAGGCGAAAATGAAGGGGGTTGATGTGGTATAATCAGTTCAAATTAGACTGGGGCGTGATCTGATATGACAATGCTCTCATAAGAGCAGTTTTTAAGTAGGGAGAGGAGATTATTATCTAACAGAAAATAGTCAATGCGGCTGAAGGAGTGGTGCACTGAAGAAAAAAAAGAGAATGCTTTAGCTAGAGGAAACTTAGATCTCCAAGGATCAGAGAGACCATATTGACTGCACAATGACTGTATAGTTGTCGCTGATTTGGATGGAGGTATTAATTTGGACGACGATCTATCCAAGTTTTGGTCAATAGCGCAGTTGAAGTCTCCACCAATTATTAATGCATGACTATCTATATTTGGGATGGTAGAAAATAATTTGATAAAGAATTGGCTATCATCCCAGTTTGGTGCGTAGAGATTCACCAGGGTGACGGGTTTACCATAAAGCTCACCTGACACAATGACAAAGCGACCTCCAGTATCCGAATCGACCTACTTAACAGCAAACGGGACATTTTTGTGTATCAGAATGGCAGAGCCACGACTCTTGACATTAAATTGAGAGTGGTACACCTGACCTTGGAGATTTAAGTTTTCTCTAGGGGAAAAAACTAAAAAAAAAACCAAAAAAACCCCCGGTGTAAGCAAGTAAACAGTAAACAACAAAAAAACAGTACAGCAAGAACTTACCCCCACCCAATGAACCTTACGACCCCAGCAACATCTCCCCACTGAGATGCCTAACTTTAACCTGAAAAATTTGACTATTAGTCTACCTATAACTACGTGTCACTAGTCAAAATGTGACCTAACTTCTGCTCCAAACTATGTGAATCACAGTGAAAAAAGTGCAAAAAGTATATAGTGAAAAGAGAGAGAGAGAGAGAGAGAGAGAGAGAAAAGAAAAAGAAAGGAAAAAAACCCTACAATAAACTAAGTACCAAGTAGAGGCCCAAAAAGTCCTTTAAAACGTGAAGAGGGAAGCTGCATACATTGGTGAAGGAGAGCATTAGCAATAAAAGCAACAATAAATAAATAGATAAAATAAACTCAGAATAGCTTGTATAAAGAGATAATGGTACAAAGCCAATGTGACCCACAGAGTCCAGTAAAAACAGTAGGCTGGTGTTTACCAAATGGTTATGAACATTTAAATAAATATGTGTTAGCGCTTTGACCGTCCTGAAATAAACCTGAGTCACTTAAACATGTCCCACTTCAGAATGACAGCACACTAAACACATTGGCACAGGCAAAAAATAAATAAATACATTAAGTAATAATAATAAAATGAATAATCCGGTGAGAAAGTTCAATGGCATCAGCAAGGGAGCATAACATGGCTACATGAAGCCAGTAGCTAACATTTAGCTTCGTTTAACTCGGACATATTAAACAACTGAAGCTCCCAGTAACTTAACAACCAGAATCCTACTTACAGTACCAAAAGGAACAAAAACGATGCCGTGCCGGTGTCATGACTTCAGTCACCCGGTGGTAGCGGGGTCTTCTGCTGAAGAAAAGTAATATCAAAGAAGTTTTTTGCTCCGTCATGGACGACCGTAAACGAGCTGGGTGCAGCAGGGCGAACTCCGCAGGGGGAACCGTATCTGACGGGGGAATCGCGGCTCAACGGAACACCGGTCTACAACCGGGGGCTTGGTGAAGCTTTCCTCCCCGTAAACCTCCAGCAAAAAGGCCTCCATAAACGCGGCGGGACGGGGTCCTTCTTCGCGTTCGGGGACTCCTATCACTCTGATGTTGTTCCGTCTGGACCGGTTCTCGAGGTCATCCAGCTTAAGCTTCATCGTCCTGCACCAGATCGGAGCACAGCCTCTCCAGGCTAACCACCCGGGAATCCACATCAGTAAGTGAATCGCCAATTTCTTGCGGCTTCGTTTCATGAGCTTGCAGTGTTGATTCGAGTGTCTTGAGCTCGGACAATATCTCGGTGCGCAACGTGCAAACCTCAGCGCGGATGTCGTTCAGCAGTTTTGTGATATCAGAGGGCTGCGGAGTAGTTTCGGCGCTTATGGGGCTTGCGTGGCAGTCCATGCTAGTGCAGCTATTCATGCTAGCACTGCTATCAGTGGTGTCTGTGTTCGAGCCGGGTTTACGGACTTTGGGCTTCGTCATGTTCGTCGTCGTTGAAAGTTCACTGTGTGAGTTGTGCCTTAATGCTGAAGCTTACAACAGAGATGGATTTATCAAGAAGAGAATATATTGTAGGCAAAAACGTATAGAAGTATGTTGGAGCAGCGGACTTTCGCTCTACTCACGGCGCCATCTTACCGGAAGTCCCGTAATAAGTTATTGTTGACAGTATCAAAAGCAGCACTAACATCCGATAGCACTAAAACCGAAACCCGTTGTGCATCACTGCAGATGTTGCGCCCTTAAGCAGACATGACTCCATCTCTCTGTTTGGAAATTTTATTCATCCCAGCTCGACATCAGTTATTTTTCCTCCGCGAAGCAAAAAGACAATGATGGCCATGTGCCTCACGCCAGCTGATGACATCACACTTTACCTCTGACCTCTGTCCAGGAATAAAACTATGCACAAAATAAAAATACGATTACAGAAAATGTAAAACATTGCAGTGTAAATTGAATAATAAATGGGGTATTTTTCTGGGTCTCACCCCCCCCCCCCCCAAAATAAAATGTTACCAAACATTTTCTAAAGCTTTTTGCTGTGGAACACTTGATGAACAGGTAAGTAGACAGGTTTATGTGACACACAGAACATCTCTTCAGTTACAGGATGATGAGGTTGTATTATCTGAGCGGTCCATTCTTTTTTTTCCACAAAAGTCTCTCGTGGCCACAGTGCAGGATCATATAGTCCATCAGTACATAAGGGTGCATCGTCCATAGAAACATGAGTGGGCCCCCCAAATCTTCACAACTGGGACAAGGAAATTACCATGTACACCCAGAACTGTGTATTTACAAATTTTCTAGCCATGCATTCAACAATCCTATTCTGGAAGTGCGTATGCTACTAATTCTTCCTTACAGTATCTATCACACTACTACATCAACTCCAAAATACAAGCACAGTACCCTGACTGTCTGTACTTATTAAAGTAAGTGTTCAGCTAACCTGTTTTTTGTTTTGTTTTTTTGTTCTGTAATGTGTCAATTAACTAACCACCTTTTCATGAACGGTAACTCAGGAAATCAGGAGTTAACTAACTCACTAAATCGTGTAAGTGTGGATTTTTATTCATCACAAAAAAAAAGGATACATGGATGATGATCCGATTTGCTCTTTCACACTGACAGGCAGAACTTCAGCTGGTAAAGGTCGGCTGGCCTAGCTAGTCATAGGTGTAGACACGCCTGGGCTGTCGAACTCTCTTAGGCCTTTCCCTCCACGTTTCAGCATAACGCTGCTCATCCTCTGGTGTTTCAGTGGGAGCGTCCCTCTTTTCCTCCACACCATGTAGCTCCTCCACATGTTCCTCTTCAGAATGCGTTTCAGGTGTATGCGTCTCCTCAGGTCTGTCTCTGGGCGTTTCACTCCTGGGGCAGAATTCTTTCACTTCTGCATTAAAGGGCATGTCTGCATGTCTCACTGGTGTCCACACGTGAAATTCCTCTTCACTAGAACTGTAAGTGTTGTGTTTGGGCATATGTTGTCTTCCTGTCCTGTGTTTGGTTTTTGTTTCCACTGTGTTTCTCTTTCAGGTTGGATTCAACTGTCTCAGGCTCCTCAACCAGGTAGGGGCAAGGAAGGAGAAGGTTTCTGTGTAATACATGTCTTCTTCCAATCCCTCGCAAAGGTTCAATCACATACACAGGACTATCAGGGCTTTTCCTAACCTTGACAACATGAATCACGTCTTCCCAGTGGCTGCGCAGTTTTCCAGTACCACCTCTGGTTGTGAGGTTTCTCACAAGGACATGATCACTAGGTTCAAGTGTAGAACTCCAGGCACGCCGATTTGTAATTTTCCTGTCCTGTCTTTGCACTTCTCTTCATATTCTGCCTTGCAATGGCGTAGTCTTCTTGGATAATTTCTCTCCACTTTTCAGCATAGCCAGTCTGTAAGTGGCTTCTCTCCTCTCCTTCCTTGGGGAACATCAGGTCCACTGGTAGTGTTGGTTCACGGCCAAAGAGAAGGAAAATGGGGAGAATCCTGTTGCCTCATGCACAGTTGAGTTATAGGCATGGACCACTTTGTTGAGATGCTCTTTCCACCTTGACTTTTGGGACTCCTCCAATGTGCGCAGCATTCCCAGCAGTGTTCTATTGAAGCACTCTGCAGGATTTGCTTGAGGATGGTATGGAGAAGTGCGGGAGTGTTGCATACCACAGTCGTCTTGGAGCTTGCGGAAGAGAGTGTTTTCAAACTCTTTTCCCTGATCGTGGTGTTAGAGACATTCATCACAAATGAATTTCTGCCTTACATGCTTCACAAAACAACCCAGAGTACTTGACCTTTAACACAGTTAGTCTCTCCTGTGTGTGTCAACGGCAGTAAAACACACAGGGAGGACACCGACTGGCATGGCCGACACTTGGATTTACGTTGCTTACATTGTCTGAACATACAGACAACACATCTGTTAGGGAAGGTGGGACCCGTCTGGCCCGACCAGCATAGTATAATACATCTGGACAAAGAAAAAACAGGGCTCTTACATGCCGACCTCTCGGGGGAAAGCATGTCAGACTCCTGCGCAGAATGTTGCTTTTAAACTCCATTTGCTTTAACTTTTGTAATCTTTTTGCTAATCAATAGTCTGTCACACTTGTGTTCAACTTGAACATCAGCCTCAATCTCATTTGTGTCTCGCCTAAAAATCTGCATCAGGACCTGACAGTAATAAAAGAACCGGCCGTTGGGACACGGCAGCCCGAGAGGGTGCCGCCCGCTTTCAGAAAACTCCAACAGTGGTGTATCTTAGACAGGAAGCCAAAGCACGTGATGAAATCATCAAAAAGCTTTCTGGCTGCTGTCTTCCTAGACTTGTCTCCTGTTGCATATGCCTGCGCATATTTAGTAAAATGATCAACAACCACAAGTATGTATTCCTCACCCCCCTTACATTTGTCCAGATGTAAGTAATCAATAGAGATCATCTCAAATGGTGCAGACGTTTCTATACTCTGTATAGCTGTTTTGGTTATTCTGTTCGGTTTCTTCCTTTCAATGCAGCAACACACCTTGGTAAGATAGTATTCCATCTCCTGTCTCATCTTAGGCCAAAAGAAGCGTTCTCTTGCTAGAGCTACCATTCTATCTGCACCTAAGTGTCCCATTTCCTCATGTAAGTGTTTGTATACAACTGGTTTCAGAGACTCAGGAACAACCAGCTGCTTTCTTGTTGCAGTCTCTCTCCGGAGGATGCCATCACCATCTATCTGTAGACGGGGCCACTCCCTGAGAAGTCGTCTGACACTTTTATTCTCTGTCAGCTTGTCTTTGTGTTTGAGATGGACATGTGTTTTTTTACCCTACCCTACTACCCTACTTGTGACTGGGTCTGACTTTTGAGCTGCTCTTATGTCGTCTGTTGCAAGAGGCTGAATTGGCTCTGAGACGTTGCATCCTTCTTGCAGCACCTCTTCATTGCAGGTAACAGAAGAGATCCAATTCACTTCTCCTGTCTTGTCCACATCCAGTGCTTTACCAATGCATTTGATGGTTTCCTCTTGATATTCTTCGGTGTATTCTCTGATGACTTCCTCAATGGGCTTCAGTCTGCGTGACAGGAAGTCTGCATCCCGGTTTGCTGTTCCAGGTCTGTATTGTTAAAGTTGTTTCATTCTCATGTTGTACAGAGGGAACTTTTTCTTTATGTGTCTTAGATGGGGATCACATTACTAGTCAGCAGCTTTATGTCATTCTCTGTGCTGACCAGTCATGTGCTGTCGTAAAAGAGGAGATGACCTGTGTGCCCCGAGGTGCTCCCCCAC
>JASSRZ010000298.1:0-13703 GCA_032164315.1 Malacoctenus gilli | reverse complement strand
CCCCCCCCCCCCCCCCCCCCCCCCCCCGGCGCATAAGTCACCTGAAGCAGCCTCGTTCGTCTCCTTCTTCCTGGAGAGTGATGCGAGTCAGCCGGCCACCCCGGCATCAATAGGCTGCAGGTCTGTGAGAGCTCCGGCACAGAGAGCCGCTAAAAACAGGCAGCAATTACACAACACATTGCCACAATGGCATCAGTCTGACGGTAAGCGTTCACAGCAATCACCGACCAGCAAGAGGGATCTGAATCAGGATAACGACCGGAAAAAGAACTTAAAACAGTTTCTTTTCTGAGGCTGTTCAGGAAATCTGACAGGGCCCGTTGTTTTTAATTAGCAATATTTAATTGCTCCCCTGCTATACTGACATGTTCGCTCCACTCTGGCTAAATGAACCCTTGTGATGCACTGCCATGTGAAAACAAAATATTTAATTTTACAACTTTTTTCCAGACAATAAACAACGTGTAAAATGTCCATGAGAACTGGAGGCAATCCCTTTGCAGCTTTCACACTAATTTCTGATTAACTTTGTACAAATTTAAAACTATTCTGACTAAATAAGTCCAAATCATAATCCAAAGCAGAGAAGCATCCACAAAAGTACACATTCGTGTATTTTAGTTGAGTAGGTAAAAACCCTGGAGTTTGGATTCCCTTAGGGGGGATTCCCTCAGATCACAGGGAGGGCTGGAGGCTTTACCTGCTCTGAGACTGTTCTGAAATCTCAAGCTCAATGCTGCTTTTGTTGTAAAGACGACTTTTATTGTGACAGTAAATCTGCCCACCAGCATTTGGCTTCACTGTACTGCTGATTATCTTTCAGAACAGGTTACAGGAGGGACTCTTCAGCCTTTAACAGATGGGTGAAAGGTTGTTCGCAAAATAGTTTCAGTTTGTCAAACAGAGCAATCCCTCGCTTTTGTTTGACTTGGAATGAGATGAAATCGGTGAAAAAAAACCCAAAATCCAGCAGGAAAAATCCAATGATACGGTGCTGAAATGTGAATGCACACGGGATTACACAAGGCAGATAAGGAAGGAAGCTGTCTGAGAGCCAGGACTTCATCCAAACACCCAGGTAGATGTAATCAGATGTTTATTTATCTTTGCCGTATTTGCATTTATGAATATGTACGTCTCAAAGGATGGCGGGGCGAAAAAACAAGCTTATTCCAATATGAAAAGCGGGATTCTATTGGTGTTTTCAAAGTAAAAATCTACATTAATCTATTCATGCAAATTCATTCCATACTTCATCTTTTTTTCCCAACATACCCAACAAAGCGCAATCACAGACACTGTAAAAAAAAAAAGAATCACAGAGAGGTTGTATATTGTTGTCAATTGACCCGCGGCGAAAGGTCGACAGACTGCGGTGAAGCCCCGCCTGAGTTTGCACGGGGAGGGTGGCGCTGTAATGAGCCTGGATAAATCTAATTAGTTTTAATGCGAATGATCTTTGTGGCGGAAGCTCGCGGGCTGATAGCAGAGGAGGAAATAAATAATGGACTTGAGGAGTATTTACTCCAGACTGCAGCCTTGGCAAAAAAAAAGCAAACAAACACAAATAAATAAATAAAAACAGCCCCGACACATAAATAGGCATCGGAGGCCTGGGAGGCTGAGATATGCTGGCTACTCGGAGGACAAACAAAGAAATCATCCTCCAAACTAAAGTGTGCAGCAATACCAATAAAGCACACTTAACTCCTGCCAGTTCATTACCGGAAGGGGTGGATAACGCAGAGAGAAAGAGAGAGAGAGAGGGAGAGAGAGAGAGAGAGACGTGGCGATTGCGGTCTGTTCTGTGAAATTAATGGCACTCATCGAGAAATAAAAGAGCCATAAAGATCCGTCTGTTTTTTTTTTTTCACCACCTACGACTGGATGACTGCTTGAATTAAGCACTGACGGCTCAGACCAGCGGGTGTGCTCGGCAATTTGTTTGGAGTTGCCAGCCCGGGAGGGGACGCACCTTGTTTAAAGGGCTCGGCCGAGCAGAACGGCACGGGCCACGCCGCCGCTCCATCAGCTTCAGGTCGCAGAGACTGCGAGCTTACCTGCGTGCACCTGTCGGTGCGTTTGCGTGAGGGTGTGAAGGGCTTCTATAAATGCATGTTAAAGCAGCCTGTTTGAGTCCTGATAAAAACAACAAATATCACAGTAATTTACAACAGTTTTGGTTTTGAAATTGACAAGAAGTGTCGCCAAGTCGTATTTTTTTTAAATGATTAAAATCGCGGAGGATGAAGCGGTTCGAGGAGAGGTTGTCGTGTCTGAGTGGACGGCTCACTCTATACTCTAGCGCTAAGAGTGTACATGAGTCCACCAGACCACCACAGGACCTTGATCATGCACGGCGCAGGGGGAATACAAATGGCGGTTCATCTGCATCACCCCACACACGTGGACTTCAGAGATGTCTTTTTTTTTTATCAGGCTGCCGACTGGAACTGTGGTGTTCGGCAAGCGGCCGACAAAAGGTCGCCCGCGGCGAACGGGTCTGCGGGAGCCGCTTCTGACCCACATGAGAGGGGGCGAAACCGACAGGATTCCAGATTCAGCCGACGCGTTCGCCTGCGTCTATTTATAGCCGCCGTCGCTATCAAATTTTGATAGCTGTGGGAGCTAATTGTGTGAAGCCGCGTTCCTCATCCCATTAGCTTATCTCGCGCAACGGCGGCGGGAGCTCGCTCATCAGGAAATCATATCGCAGGGAGGATTTTCATTAACCAGTCAGACGGCCCTGTCCGTGCCTCAGCTGTGGAAGGCGGCTTGTTAATGTCACCGGTGCAAGTCGGGGGGGGGGGGGTGTCAACTGGGGTTTTTTTCACAAGAAGAGGAAGTGAGCTTGAGTCGTTTCAGGGCGGTTAAAAAACAGCAGTCGAACCGCCCACGGAGCAGAGCACCGAGGCTACATCAAGTCAAATCAATGGTTGGGATTCGGCTCTGATCAGAAGGGGGGTCGAGACCGCCGAGATTTCGTCTCCCCCCACTCTCAACAGCTGTCAGTGAGCAACAGTTGGTTGGGGGAAACTCGGGAGCTGCGTTGCCCTCCTTTTCCCGTCTGTCTCAGCATCTCCTTTCAAAGGTACCACCGTTGTCGGGGGGGGGTTTAGCAATCACAGGCGCCAACTCCCCGGATTAACAACTCAAACGCTCCGCTGAATCACTTCGCAGCACGACACGTTTGAAACAGCTAATTAAAATGTATATTAAGCGCCCGCTTCAAAGGTAAGACCCGAAGCGCCGAATCAACGGGGAGAATGTCAGAAAAAATGTATCTGCGAGAGTTATCGAATTATCCTCCGTCTGATTATCAAACAGAAGGCACAAAAGGGACTTTAATTTGTTTCTGGACTGAATGGGATTTGCGGATTTCCTCTAATGCTATTCGGCTTCTCCCCCATCCCAGGGAGGCTTCAGACCACAGCCCCGGACAAAAGAAGCAATTTGCAGACATCACTGGACGATAAAAGGCCGTCGTGGCATCGATGATGCATCTTGAGAGCGCAGCGCGAGGAGTCATTTGCCAGTTCGCCTGCTTTTTCATCATCTGTCGCAGGGAAAAAAATCAGCAATCAACATTGTCGGAGTCGCATCACGGTTCCCTTCTCCCCGAGCCTCGCTCATCCCAACAAGCAACTAAACCTTAAAGCCCTTAAATCAAACCATTGGTGTGTAAGTCAATGGAAACACAATATATTAAGGGTCACACCACCTTTTGCTTTCTTGTGTTAATCAATCAGTCCAGCCAACATCACACAAAAGTCAAATTCAGCGTTCAGGCTCTTCTTTAATAGGGTGAAATCTGAAAAAAAAATGCTTTGGTCCCCAACTGCAGGATCCTTACAACCCCCCAAAGACATATTAATACTGAGGAGAAACATTGCAAGCTTTCAGCTACTCAAACAAAGCTTTGTTGCAACAAATGGGTGACCAAAAAACAAATGGACTCAGTTTTTGAGCTTTCCTCATTTGGAGCTTTGACTTTTTTCTCTCGTTTATTTTCCTCTAAGATGTTTTTCACGCCTTTCCCTTGAGAACTTGACTCCAAATTCAAATTTCCCTGAACGTCACAAGAAAAAGTACCTCTTCAATTTGATGTAATATCACCTCTCCATCTTTGTTTTGCTCTATTTAAAAGCCCACTGAGCAATAACATCAGCTGTCAGCCATGAATTATATTAGCATACATAGCATATCTTTATGTGAGTGCACAGGGAGTTCTTATATGAACTGAATTGTTGGGGGTGAAATGCAAGCAGTGTCAACCGGTGAGTCTCAGCCTGGACACTGAGCCCTGCTGCTCATCATCATTTTCCCTTCTACTGGCAGAGAAACACGGGGAAGCGGACGGAAAGTCCTGTTTTGTGATGAATTCATAAACACTCATCCGCATCGTGGGGAATTACGGTAAAACCCTGCGAGCTTGGCAACAAATCAAACAGGACTGGGGGGAGGGGGGGGGTGTCTGAGCCTCTTATTAGCAGAATTACCTCTGATGTACATTATTTTTGTTCCCCCTTCAGAGCCACAGAGTAGTTAAAAACATCAGCGCTGCAAGGTGACACAATGCAGTTACACTAGCGCAATCAGCTCTTTCAAAAAAAAAAAAACGAGCACAGCTGAGGACGGCCTAACAGCGTTTTCCGGGCATGACCGCCCCCGCTGCAGGCCTTTGCTAAACGCTGACCACGTATGGACACATCGAGGCGCGAGCGCCGGAAGCGTTTTTTTTTCCCCGCAGCAAACCAATTTCCACATCGGAGGCGCGATGCCAGATCCCAGGAGCCAGGCCAATAAGATGGTTCATTTATCATGCTGAAAGTTTTCATTAGCACCAGCACCTTGTTCCATTCAAGAATTTGGCAGACTTATTTACCCTTGACTCGTTTGGCTTTTTAGTGAGGAGG
Source organism: Malacoctenus gilli (assembly GCA_032164315.1). Lineage (NCBI taxonomy): Eukaryota > Metazoa > Chordata > Actinopteri > Blenniiformes > Labrisomidae > Malacoctenus > Malacoctenus gilli. Next base: position 8,787 of record JASSRZ010000298.1, on the reverse strand, counting down.
GGGGGGGGGTCAATAACCACTGTAAACAGTCAATCCATGCAGGAAAATGCCTCATGATATGGGCTCGTTTATTTCAGTTTGGATTTTTTTTTTCACTGCAGCCCCACTTTATCTTTTTGGTCGCCATTCCATTCCATTAACTTCGACGCGTTTCCCAGTGAGTTACTAAGCTTTGGTCTAGATCCAGGCGAAGCCGGCAAGCCTGTGGACAAGCCCTAAAGTATTAAAACCAGGAAAATCAAGAGAAGGGAAAAAAGAATACAACACAAACATGAGCGTTATTGCTAAAAATGTACATCTCTGAGTAAAAATAGTCTATAGGAGGCAGTAGTACATGTATGTCAGTGTCTCAGCTTTGTTCAACAGGTTGCAATTTCAATCAATACTCAACAGCCTATCAAAATCAGGGGGAACGTTTTGATGCAGCTTGTAAGAAAGAAATATTTACACAATTCCTAACTTGGACACTTGGTGGCAGAGTGAATTATTTGGTCAACTGGTAACTCTGAGTTGTGTGCACACATGTGTGTGTGCGTGTGTGTGCAGGATGGACCTGACTGAAATCAGCTCCGACTTCATGCAAGTCGAAGTTAGGAGCGCAGTGTTGGAGGAAAGAGTGATGATAGAATGGAGGGATGAGGCTGGGATGGTGGGATGATGATGGGACAGAAAAACAGAAGTCACAACTTGCTTCCACTCACTGACATCCAACAAAACGCACGTAAACACTCCATCAACATCGCTTGTGCACTATGTGGATCATTGCAGTGTGAAGTTGCTGAGCTTTGATTCGCCCAGTTCCTGTTGCATTTTGGCCCAAAGCACCTCCTTCTGACTTGGAGTGCAATAACGACTTCAGTGTCAGGTGTGATAAACATTGACGGACGTGCAAAATGATTGAGCCACACATCCGCACAGAGAACTGCCTGCGCTTTGTTGGCCCTGCACCGCAGTGTCGTTGTGATTAGCCGGGTGGGATTTAGCAGAAAATAGCGCCAAAGTGTTATTTCCCAACATCAAAGCATGGAATGCTAAATATATATTTCCTGAGAGCCTGGGTCTTGAGCTTTATTTTGTCTTTTTTCTTTTTTTTTCTCTCTCTCTGTGTAGGTATTAAGACGCTTGCAGAACGGAGTGTGATACTGGCAACAACAGACGCTCCATTAGTACAGGAAAAGGAGGCGCCGCTCAATGAAACAATGCCAGTCTCATGCAAGAACGAGTGAGACAAAAGAGCGAAGGGGGCGGGTCACGAAACAGGCAGCGCCGAGCTCATCTTCCACAACTCCTGATTCCCTGAGATGCGTTTGAGAACTGCTCAGAAGATCCTCGCAATCAGAGACAGCGAAAAAGGCACCTGAGCCGGGCGACACGCAGGAAAAACCGATCAATTACCTCAAAATCATTTTTGAGGCACTTCTTCCCCCAAAACGGAGGAGGATAAGCGGGCTGAGTCAGTAATAAGAGGCTCCATAATCCCCCCCCTTCCTCCCCGCTCCCACTTCCATTTTGATTCCACAGGTAACGGCGGCAATCGTGGTGGCAGATGAAAAAGCCGTTTGATGTTTTCCGACTGGGGCCGCAATCGCATCAGCTTTTTTTCCCGGCAGTCTGACAGCAAACAGCTCGATGTGGGGAAAGACGAAGCCGCTGCAACGGGAGTGCACGGTGACGGCGCGGTATGGGGAACATGGGCGGGCGGTAATCACGCCATCAGTCACGCTGCCGTCCCCTTAACTGAAAGATGAAGTGCCCCGCTCGACACTTGCGATACCCGGACGGATCGGTTACTGAGGCAATAAGCTCCTCTTCATTTTTTTTTCAAGTGCTTCCCCACCAGGGCTGCAAGGAAGGAGCGGGGCACTGAAAACAGGAAGTGACACGCCCAGTGCATTAGGAAATTGACCTCAGAGCTCCCAAATCCATACGCCTGAAATTCAAACAATTTGACCGTTTCCATGGTCACTCGAATCATCTGAGGACTCCAGAAAGCAGACCGCATTCTCTGGCGCATGTAAGCAGGCCAAACGAGAGAGATTTAGGGATGCAGTGCCCCCCATAGGGTAGTCGTTGCAATGGCATGCATTTGGCCAGGTGGTTCGACCCGCCTCTTAAAGTCCGTTGCGAAAGCGAGCGAGATCGTGGGACCTTTAAAAAAACTCCACAGACCATCTAACCAGCCCCCCAGATCCATCCTCGTACACAGTTCTGCCAACAGGCTGCACTTCCTCTGGCCCATTTCCATGGCAAACAGTCAGGTTCGCCCAACTGATGCTTTTAACTTCGGGCTCCTGAACTCAGCACTCTCTGCCATACTCAGGACCACTTTTATTCGTTCCATTCCAACCACTCAAGACAAACTGAGACGGAACGGCGAACAACCCCGTGCACCCGCATAAAATATACCTCCATCTAACTTCAAATACTGAATTATAATAATCAAATCAGCATCAAAAGTATTCCGCTTGATTGGATATTCAGCAATTATATTTCGAGAATAAAAAGGCAGTGGGCCCTTCAGAAGTAGTCCACGGCTGTTTGGCTGAAAGTCTTTCATTTTAGCCAGCGATTGTATTACACAACCGCTCAAACTTCTGCTTTTTTATGCGATCTCGAGCGGTGGGATGAAAAGTCAGAAGCGGGATTGTTCCGTCGCGTCTTCCACAGAGTCGTTGACTGCTGTAAGGGGGCCCTAGCAGTGACACCTTTTCTTTAAGGGTGACAACGGAGGGTTATGATGTTTGTGAAGCATCTGGTAGAGATTCAGGTCCCAGTTTGAGGTCTGACATGCTGTGACATTCGAAAAAGTCAGATGTCGTCCTTCAGGGAACAAAACGGTCAGAAGAAACTGATTACAGCAAGTTGCTCTTTCGAAAGTCGTTCAGAAAGAGGGAACTACTCTAGTCTTCAGTGTAATTGCAGAGACAGGTGTTTTTCTCGGCCTGTCTTGCTAAAAAGCCCACAGTAGCACCTGTGTCATATTCTGAGACAAAAAATGGTCTTAAAAATCCTTGTGCTTCCTCTTTAGGCCAATAGGTGGCTGTGTTGTGACCAATCCTCAGTCATTTCTGACAAAAAAGAAGAAAGAAGTGCAATGAGGTCAGGCTAGAAAATTGTGCTATTGTTAGATAAACATTACAACATTCGATAAAAAGACAACTCCACCTGTTTTTGGTATTAGATGGAGCTAACTGACACATTTTAGCCATTTATTTTGTCCTTCGAAAAATCAAAAGAATGTCATTCAGAGAGTATTTCACTCCCAGGAGGGGGGGGGGGTGTCTGCAGATTAGATGCTACCACGTGCAAACACAGGTGGGTACCAAGCTCATGCATCAAATTTAGCCAGGCTCGGTCAGCCAATTGAATTATTTCCCATAGGACATCAAGAGCGAGTCCCGGACAAGCGGGCTGTTACACCAACCGTGTGTTGCAGCCCCCGCCCCATGGGCGTCGGTCCAATCCATTCATAACGCCAACCAACAGGTTAGAGGGCCGCCATGGTGCTTGGCTTCAACGTGCCTCAGCTCCACGCTGAGGGCAGCTTCATGATGATACAATAGTTAAATCTGAGCATTAAGCAGGAGGAACCCGTGGCCCCCTCCAGGACCAGAGGTACCCACGGAGCTAACTCCCACGCACACACAGTGGCCGTGCCAAACGTCTGGATATAGAGTGATAACTAGCAGTGAAGAACCAGCTGAAGCCACAAGGATCCAAAGGTCGGCGCAATGGAAGCAGCGCCACAAACGTTGACACTATTAATCCTCCACGCGTGCATTTTCCAGCGACAGGATCCGACCTCCCGATTGGCTGGCTGATAAAAGCAACTGCCTTGTGCTCGGCGTGGCACCTGCAGTGACCGTAACTCTGCCACCAGAGACGGCAGACACAATTTTCCTCAGAAGACAATCCCATGCCGCCATAAACATTGCACCTACTTCGTGGCACTGTAAATCACCAGGCTGGGGGGGGGGGCATAGAAGAAGAAGTTGCCAAGGCGCTCCCACTGCCATTAAATCTACATGACCTTTAATTCAAGTGTCTTTGAAATCCCCTCGACAACTTGTGTTTGTAACCTGGGAGAGGAAAAAAAATGCAATCAGTCGGAGCCTCCACTCGACTTCACGGTGATTTCCAGAGCGTACCGTTTAAGCTACTCCATCAGAAGCCAGTCAAATTACTGCACTTGAGGGGGGGGGGGGCTGCGTTCCACCGGCAAGTCTACAAGACGGCGCCAGAGAATCGCCAACCTCAACAAGTCTCCCGCCTCGCTTTCACAACCGGTGGAAGGAGAACGGGAAAAAGGGAAAGCAGAAGTAGCGCCGCGCGGGAAGCAACAGGACCATTAGCTGTGCTGGTGGAGCATCACTCCTCGCAGCGGCGTTCTCCAAACTTCTCCCCCCCTGTGGGATCACCTGCTGGGGTCCCCCTGCTGGAGGCCGCTATGGCTGCAGGACATGACGCGATCTCGTCACTGCCTCTTTGATGGGGATGTGCGGAGTGACAGTGCTCCTGGAGGGGGTGCACGTGACCGCGCGCACGACCATGCACATATGAGAAGGCTCGTTTCTTCGATCGTTTCGTCCGCATGCGAAAAGAAGCGTCAGATCACGGAGAGTGACACGAAATATGGTCCAAACGGCCTCGTTTTTACACTTTTTATTTTAAAAAGAATCGACTGACAATTGTTGAGTGACGCGTAACAATGCTGACAAACAAAAGGTTAAAAGCTGTGCAGCCAAATTCGCCGTATTTCAGCCCCGGCGTCCGCCACCTTGCGCGGACTTGCGCAACAAAGTTTCCCCGTTAGATCCGCGAATTCGCGAGGAAAAAAACAGCGCGTGTCCGACGACACACGCACGCGGCGGGGACGCCAAAGTTTGTTTTGTTTTTTCCCAGAAAGCTCCGAAGCGACGACGGCAACTTCGCCGCGTCCGGGTGGCACACGGGCAACGGAGAGCGGCAACAAAAACAACAGATAGAGAGAGAAGCGAGAAGGGAGAAAACCAGAGCCGGGGGAAAGTGCGGCAGCTTCCTCCGGCCAGCGGTGTGGGAATCCGGGCTGCGAGAGGGGCGGACAGGGGACAGAGACGGAGCCGGGTACTCACAGCAGGGGGGGAGTGGTGAGAGGAGCCGCAAATAAGTCCGCGCGGTCCCGCAGAGAGGAAAAACCACGAGCCCACCGGTCCCAAGCGGAGCACACAGTCCGAGCTCCACATCCAGCAGCGCCGTAACCCCCTCTCCTCCTCCCCCCCTCCTCTCCCCACCTCCTCCTCCTCCTCCTCAGCTCGCCTCTACAGCTGCTCGGCAAGTTTGCTGACGTCAACATGCACTCGGGCTGAGCCGGAGAAGCTCTTTGGTCCAACAAGAAGGGAAAAAAAAGAGAAAAAACGCTCTCTCTAGTGGAATAATACGAGGAAGAGGAGGAGGAGGAAGGAGAGGGGGGTTGCTGGAGGGGCCGGAAGGGGTCCGGGCGGCAGGCACCGCTGGACGGGCTGTGGCCCATCATAACAATGGGCGGGTTCCAAGTATTAATAGGACGCTGCTCCTCAGCAGCATGTAGGCAAAGTTCATGCAAAAGGACATCATTATTATTATTATTATTATTATTATTATTATTATTATTATTACACAAACAGACGCAGTGCTTCCATGCAGAACCAGGCAACCAGGAATAACTTCCTGTCTGATTGGCTTAAATCAATTTTACATTACTTTCGCTGAGTAACACAGTCACTAATGGAGCAACACACTCCCTGTTAACATCTCAGTGTTTTGGTTTTCCTGTAATTGTTATACTAACTACTACTGTTATTTATGTTTGCTGTTTTGTTTACAACTGTCTTTTATGTAGCAAACACAGTATTCAGTTCACTAATGGCTAACAACAGTTTGGAGACGTCTCCGCATTCACCGTTTTGTATCTGCCTTTTAAAAAGGTACATAATTAAAAAAATGCCTTGTTTTTTGCAACTGGACATCATCCAATAATTCACAACTCACCGTTTTTGTTTTCAGTTTCTAATTACCGTGGTGACATTCTGGTCAGACTGCAGTTAGTTTCACACATTTTTTCACCTGTTATGTCGGAATAAACTTATCACAGTTTAGGTCCTTAAATGTGGTGTAAGGAGCGATCAAGAACAAATATAACTGGCCAAAATAAAACAGTGTTATTGAACCTGAGAACTTGTGTTTTACACTCTTACACACACTCTTGCACAAACTGAATATCACAAGGCAGACATCATGTTGTTATCTGGTTATGCACATAAGGCTGGAGCTGTTAGCTGCTGTTATAGTCCACAGACAGGCTTTAATGAACACATTCATGCTAATCCTCCAAACTTGTTCTCATCTCTGACCCTGATCGCTTCAGCTTCCCCCTGGCAAGCCTCTCTGACATCGACGTACGAATAAAAACGCTGATATCGACAGTCGCTCACCCAGTGTTTGGAAAACTGCTCGGCAGATTTAATGACACGATGACATGAAAAAAAAAAAGGTTTCAATCATTTACGACAGCTAATGAAGCGGCGGGGGGGAAAACGCTGACAACTTTTTGAGTGTTTTCAGGACCCGTCTTGCCAAATTGTTCCCATGGATTAAATTGGGGAGACGTAGAAGTCACCACCGCACAACTAAATATCGTTAGAACCAATAAGGTAATTGGAGGAACTCAAAAGGTCAAGGTGGAACAGTTTTCCCAAGGGTGAACGTCAAACACGATCATTCCTCATGAACACAGTTTCACATCAAACCCAGATGGGGGTTCGCACGGTTTGCATGTTCCCCCTGCGCATGCCTTGATGCAACACCTTCGAGGGTTCTGATTGGCTGGCTGCACCATGCGTTAGCTTTAATGTAGATCCAAGCTCGTCGTCAGTGGTGCCAAATCATTTTCGCTTTAAAGTTGTTCTACTTTCACTTCAAGCTATCAAAATGGCTAAACTCCCTGGCAAAATCTTCTGCTGTCAGTGCATTTAAAAAGATATGAATAATTCAAATGTTATCAATAAGAATTATAGATATAATTATAGATACATTTGCTGTTTTTGAATTTTTAATCCATCTTTAAAATGTAATGAATGAATATTAGTATTTATTCCTTTTAAATAATTGAATAATGTAAGAGTTATTTTGCCACAGCAGCAGTTCAAAAAAAGCCTTGAGCCTCATTCCCAACAACAGCTTGAAGCCATCCCATAAACACTGTGTTTAAGTCCCAGCAGTGGCACAAGATGCTGCTGCTGCTGCTGCTGCTGCTTCTGCTGCTGCTGCTGCTGCTTTACTTCCTTCCCGGTGACTCATTTCGAAATTCCCTTTAAAATGACCGAAAGTGCTCCCAGTTGCGCTGATGCACACTGACACCTCAGTGGTAGTGTGGGAAGCAGACACAGGCCACGATCACTGCGCGTGTACATCAAGATCTGAGTGGCGTCGAAAGCCGGAGCTCCTGGTGAGCACGTCGCCTCGAGGAATCACACGGCACCCAAATACCGATCAGTGTCTCATCACAACGAATAGATGAAAATGTGTTTTTTCTTCAAAGATTCATGAAAAAAGAAAGAAGGGAGAGAGAGTCATCTTCCATGCTGAATCCAAATAGGTCACTTGGTGCGCTGACTCTGATGGCAGAGAGGAGCTCTCCGCTGTTGTTTAAAAAGCATCTTTACTCAGGAAATTAGCTGCGTTTCATGGCAGCTCCAAAGTCTGCCTCAGATATTTCAGATTTAAGAGCTGGGGCAGACAGTCAGCTTCAAATGACCCGCCCCCCTTCGTCTACAGTTTACTAAAAATGTAACCGTATCACAGAGGAGGGAGGGGGCGATCGGCACAGGTTCCTTCAAGGTATTTATAGTCAGTCCCTCTCGGACCAACTTCACACAGTCTTGTGATGACATCGCAGATACACGGGAGTGAGCCTCCGAGATTCAAGGCGGCCACTCGCTCTCTCCATGATGGATTAAGGTGTCTGAGACAATAAAAAAAAGAAGCAGGAATATATGAATAGTCAGTGATCTCGCAGGTTTTGTCTGGCAACAGTCTTAAAGTGATAAATCAGGTGGCGTGTGCTGGGTACGGAGCCACATCAAACTCCATGTTTTTTGGCGTCGAACAGCGGAACTTCCTCACTCGCGGTGACTTTGAAACCCGCCTCTTTCATGCCGTTTGAGCGGAGCTGCGTAGAACTTGTGTTTCGTGATCTTTTTTTCCACGCGTAGCGTCTGTTCCTTGGAGTCGAACACGGAAGGAGATGAAGAAGGACAAAAAAAACTCTAGAAGAAGCAGGCCAACGACGACTCGTCTTTAAGGACGACCGACATGAGGCGAAGATTTTGGGGAGGAAGTTACACTTTAATGACAGCCAGCGAGTTCATTAATATTTAACCCAGGACTGGAAAACGTTGTCCCACCCCCACACCCTCCCACACACGCCGCTGTATCATACAAAGACAGGAGGAGGAAGAAGAAAAAAAAAAGGACTATGTTATCTCAGGGGGGCACATTTGAGCCCGTCTGTGACTGCCAGTTCGTTAAACCGTTTTCCCGTGCGGTGATTATTGCACCCTGTGATGTTCAGGTGCCCCCCCCCTTTTATCTCCACCCTCATGCTACAAATGAACACGTTCAGCTTCCCGATCTGGAGGACCGGTTTGGGCTAACAAGTGTCCACCCCTCTTGCAGCCTGCAGCAAGAGGAGCTCATTCTTCATTACTGAGCTCAGAATATTCGCTCATGAATGTGAAAAATCAGCTAATGATATCATCCTGCAGATATATG
>JASSRZ010000297.1:0-13703 GCA_032164315.1 Malacoctenus gilli | reverse complement strand
GTGAGTGTTCTGTCTGTGTGTGCATTACCTGTCGGAGTTTTCCCTGGTAGGTTTAGCGGTGTCTCCCCTTTGGGTTTCGCCGGTGGGGGGTGTTAGTGTTGGGGTACGGCGGTTGAGAGCTTCCCTTTTCCCTTTTCCCAAATTCGCTCGGGAGTGCGTTCCGTGGGCGCGGGGTTGTTGCCAGTTTTCTGGTCGCTTCGCTAACACCAGCGGGCTTCAGTGCATAAATACCCGCCACTACGCCTCATGAAGACTAGGGGGAGTTAGCTAGGTAGGTCCTTTGTTAGGTAGATAGTGGGAAAAACTCCGTGTGGAGGCTGCCTTTTCCTCAGGTGCGCACAGGGAGATTGAACATGTCTCATTCCTTTGCTCTTCAGCTGTTGGTTCATTGGGAATATGGATGAGTTTTGTGAGAGCGTTTGTAGATCAGCCATCTGAGCAGGTTTTAGATGAATGTACAAGGGATCAGTTGATAAAAATAAGGGCCGGGACAACGTGGTGGCAGACGCCTTGTCACAGGCTCCTTGTTAGCCAAGTTGTATTGTTCGTTTAACCTCTGGTGTGTCCCATCTTCTTGCTCCTCCTCCTTTCCTCTTAAAATTAGCTTCAGGAAAGGCCTACCAGTTGCTGAGGATGGACACCGACTTGGGGCTGCTGCCGCAGCTGCTGCTTTGTCTTTTTTGTTATTGCTCTTTTTTGTTGTTCCGCAATGACAACATACATCTTCAAATCATTCATGCATCCATCCACTTGCACACACTACTGACACTCACACCCATACTACATTCCTTTTTCTAAACATTTGGTTTAAACATGTTTTGATCCTTGATTTTTGGCGTGCGCATCTCCATCTTTGTTGCGGCTCTCGAGCCGGTCGTAACACCACTCCATCTTATTTTCGGTGTCACTGCTAGAAAAACGACTGTTTTCTGAAGGATCCCGTGCTAAACAGACACCATCAAGTTGTGTGTGTCCCCCCCCCCACAGTGGTGCCAGCTGCCTCAGTAAGGAACGTTGCTATTGGCTGCTCTAGAAGACTCGAAGAGGTCATCAACTTATTTGATCAGTGGTGGCTTGGTTGCACATACGCAGTCTGGTCACAGAGTGGATATCCTAATCCCCAGATTTAGTGAGCATGTTGTCAGGTTGGCCACACTTTTCTTCTAGCCAGTGTCTGGACCCAGTGGGGAGTCTGCATGGAAGTCTGGAAGTGTTTCCTTTCTCAGCTGCACTGGTCATTGCAGATCGGACACTCTTCTTTGAACATGCACATATTAGCTGTTCATTCGTCATTGATTCTCCCGTTTTCCATGTCAACCTTCTGTTCTCTAAGCAATTTGTTCAATGTCAGATTTGGTGAAAATCAGGGCTATTTCATTCTTTATTTACTTATTTATTCACATTGATTGATGAAATGGATTTTTATCATGAATAATAGGTAGGAGGGCTGCGACACAGGTTGAGTCCATTGATTGGCTGGTTCCAGTTGAAGAGCCCTGTTGTGCAGTGTGAAAAATGACGAACAAGGCGATTGATGTGAAGTGTTGAATAAAACTAACTGCTGTTTGTGACTTCAGAATACAGGACATAACTCAACAGTGAAACCAGTGTGAGCTGAACAACAGCTAACAGTGAAAGGCAGCTCGCTCAATGTTAAATAAGCTTACAGTTTCATTAGATCTCACCTCGAAGTTAAAGGTTGGTACGCTGCAATTTCTTGCTGTCTTTGGCACTGAATTCGGCTGAATGTTAGTCGATTCATCAAACTCAGCCTTATGTCTGCAGGACACCTTCTGTGAGTCTCAATACTTCAGAACCAGAAGGCAGTATGACCACTCTTACATTTTAGGCTCCTCACTGCACTGACCAAGTGCGATACCAATTCCACAGCTCCCATTAGCACAAACATGCACATGCCTTTTCCAGTTTAGCGTGCCATCTTCTAATTTGCCTGTTTTGCATAACTTGAGCTTGTGACCAAAGTCTGCTCAAGACACCATGTGTAAATTATTTTAAGTCCAGCGTTGCGTTCGGTGCTGGGATTTGCCAAAGGCTTGTTGCGACAAACACAAACAATTCTGATTCTGTGTGATCTGAGACGCAAGCATCACGTTCCTGTGTCTCATCCCTTCAAATCTCCGAACTGGCTCCTCACAGTTAGACAAAAGTTTTCTCCCGGTGAGCCGAGACGTTGAATTACTGTGATAACCGATAGCAGGGGAAGCGTAGAGGGAATGCAGGGAGGAGTTGTTGCGTAATGTCCCGTGAGACGCCACTCCATCTAAATGTAAACAAGCACATTTCCTCAACATACAGGATGTGCCTTGATTAGATGAGGCGCGGGGCCGAAGATTTTAACCGGGAAGAGGATCTCTTTGATTCCCACAGCTTCCATCCTATTCCATGAGTAAACATTGAGTCTCCAGCGGCCATTGCGTTCAACTCTCGGCATATGGGAGATGATATTGCACGTATGTGATGTGTTGCTGGATCAACAGTCAGTGGGGACAACTGAGGGGGGATACGAGGCAGCGGATTTGGAACGGTAATGTGCTCCTCTGCGGAGCGACGCAGAGAAAAGCACTTAAACTGTCACTTTCAGGTCTTTATTGTCACTGCCGGGAAGATACTGAGAAACATTAGTGCCTTCATTACATTGTATGCTGCTTTGCTTTGAAGTGCTTTCCATGGGAAAGCTGCTTTTTCCTTGGGAAACCGGCACTACGGAACCACATGTCAATAATTAAAACAAGTAACCACTCAAGTGCCGTCAGTAATGTAAAGGAACTAAAACAGCATTTACAGTGAAATACAGTTATATCCACTGGAAAGAAAGGTTTTAAGGATCTTGTCAGTAGCAAATAATCTGTTACTGTGTGCCTCTGTAAAACCAGACACAGAATAGGTTTAGGGATTACTGCTATGATGACACTTGGTAGAGCACATACTGCTGCCCGGTTCCCCCTGGGGAGACCCCATGGCTTTCAAAGGCAGGTGGGCGGCATAGTTCATCTCGCCTGGGATTTCCTGAAGGCCAGCATGGGCCAACTCCCCAGGGAGGTGGTCATGCAGGATGGATGGCCAAAGATCTCAGCTGGCTCCACTACAAAGGAGCAGCGGCTCTACACCGAGCTCCTCAGAGGTGGACAAACTGCTTAACCTGTTTAAAAAGAGTCAAATTCACACAAAAAGCCTCCTCAATTCAAAGAAGGTAGAAAGTCATGTAAAAAAAAAAAAAAAGGAGCAGTAGGGTGATTATCAAAGCTAATTATAAAAGACACTGAACAATATGTGCTGTTACTGAATATTAACTTACCGCTTACAGGAAATGTAACAAAAACACTTTGGGGCTCTTGCTCTGGTGAAGGTGTGATAGATTATTTTCTCTGTGTGAGCTGATTAATATTAACATCAGAAATCCAAACGTTTCCCATCAGATTACTGAAGTGAACATGTAATCAGAAAAAATCTGACTTGCATGCACACAACTCAACAGTACCAAAATAATCATGACACGGATCTTAGAACAGTCAGGTATAATCCTGCACCCAGACTGCGGACCTGAAGTTACAGACGGTTCATCTGTCCACGTTTACCCAAGCCAACAAAGAAGAGAGCGATCTTTTTTGTCACTCTAAGATTCTTGGGGCATGGAACTGTCACTGTTGTGCATGACTGGAGTACCCCAAAGGCCCTATTCAGCAGTTCCCCAGCAGTCCCCCCCCTTATTCAGCAGTGACACTGGAGGACATTTCAGAACATGCAAACTATCTATTGGATCCGGGCTATCTATTGGATGGATGGATGAATGGATGGATAGATTGAAAGTAAAACACTAACTTCCACTTGCTGTTCAATGCGTTAAAAAAAGCCTCTTTAGCAGTTATTTTGGTTTAAAAAAATTACATGCTAAACTAAAAACTGAAGTCATCTACCTAGTGAAGCACGATTGTGGCGTCATCATGTCATGCTTGCTTTTCATCAGTTTTAGCATCAATAAGTCCTTTACAAAAGCAAAAAAGCTCTGTAAACAGGATTTTCATTTCAGATTTCTGTCTTGTAGTTACCCAGAGGTCGTGGTAGACACATAGATGGCATTATTTCTTGCAGTGGAGCCAACCAAATGTTTTCTGAAATCTTTTCTATAAAAGAAATTCATGGATGAGTTTGAAGAAATATCAATGCTAAAGGCTGTCCGAATTCCCGACCTAAGAATACCTGGGAATGACATGGAGTCGGGGTGAAGTACCCCCTCAGAGGATGCCTCCATTTCATCAGTCCTTGTTTTTTCCAGTTTTTAGCGATGGACTGACAAAATTCATGAGTTTTTCTGCTGGAAGAGAATGTGGTTTCGAATCACATTGACTCACTCTGAAATGATTCTTTCATGAAACTCGCGGTGCAGTGAGCGTTGAGTACCCTGTTTTTTTTAAAAATCTGTTTTTCCAGCAAAAACATACAAAAATCTGTGCCTTGAGTTACATTTTTAAGGGTTTCAAAGGTTAATTTGGGGCCTGTGATGTTCATCTCCACGTTTAAGTTTTCAAGGGCAAACAGTTTCAGCGGCGGCTGCATCACTGATGTAAGTTTGGCGCTCGCAGCAGACTGGCCTGCAACTCCTGCTGATGCTTTCCTCCGAGTCTGCCTCGTAGTGTCGGGTGGGGGGCTGGGCTGAAGTGTTGGGACAGGGTGGGCAATAGCGACGGTTGGTGCTGCCTGATGGTTGGGAGGCTTCTGCAGAATGCACCTGGGGGAAAAGGAGGCCACCAGGCAGAGGGCAGACGCTAACAGGGTTTTCTACTTTCACACCACACTCGGTTGCCATTTATGATGTTTACTTATTGATGCGGATTGAATTTTTTTTCTTTTTTTTGCTGTGTTTTCTGCTGAAAGTAATGGAGGCTGAAGAGGAATTTGTACTTTTCTCAGTCAGACAAGACAGCATAACATTTTATTCCCAGTTGAAGGCGGGTGGAAAAAAAACGCCAACTTTCCAGGAACAGAGTTGAGCTACTCGATGGTTTTTTTCCCCCCCTCTTGCTAGGCATTCAAATACAATATAACAAAATATAATGTAATAATAGCAGCAAAAAAAATTTAAAATAGACCTCCCTTTTACAGCTTAGTTTTACCAGGTTTACAAATCTAACGGTGTTTTACACTTTGAGTCATTTTTAACCATATACACGCACTGCGACGCACCGAGATAGAAAAGCTGCCATAAGTCACTCACCGCACTGCGTGATTTTCAGGCGTTAGTGTCTTACAGAAGTTCATTTTGACAAGTGGACATAGTGAGATGAGGGTTCCATCCCACAGCTTTGAGATTGAATGCCAACCTGCTCCATTTGAACCATGGTCCCCAGTTACAGTGTAGTACCTACCCTTTATGGAATGAATAAAGCTAATAGCATGATTACTTTTTAAATCGACAATTTGAAATCAACCTGGGTGGTGCATTGATGCTACACCCCCGACGTACGCTGGATGCCAGAATTCCACTGGCTGTAGCCAGTCCTGCATAGGTCAACAAACAGAGTTTGGTGTCAAATGACATTCCCCTCTGTTGGAATGTTTGCTTTCTGAAGGTTGACCTAACAATAAGCATGACAGGTTACCAAGCTGGTTTCATGATGCAGGACACCACCTGCCTGGACACTGAGGGTGCGTTTCCATTAGCACCTCCCTTCGCACAGCACTGCATCGCAGGGCCCACATGTGCTTCCATTACAGCTGGTCCCGTCTCAGCTGCGTTCTGTCATCATGGCAATATGCCGAGTGCATGTCTAACTCCTAACAGAATCACACACACAGCTGATTTCCTGAGTGCAATAGCTCATTTGGATGCAACATTCAAGAAAAAAAACAACTTGTATGCGCACCTGCAGATTGGATGGCTGCACAACACAACACCATCCTTTGCAACACACACACCTCAACAACCTAGAAGTGATAAGCAGCTGGTTGACAGGACACAGGGGAATCTAGTAAAGTTTATGTCTTGTTGAGTCACATCTTGATGTGTTGGCATATGGAAGGACACTCTCCTGATCATGCAGGGGGAAATTCATCATTCTGATTGTGCTTTATCACTCCACAGTTGTTTTTAACTGATGTCAAATGAGCTGATTTACAAGTAAAAAATAATTTCTCACCAGCACACTCAAAAATGTGCTGGACATGTTATGAAATGTTCTGCCTTTTGGACCCATGAGAGATGTGAAGCATTGAATGCTCGCGAAAAATGAAAAAAAAGCTTTATCTTCCCGGGTTCGACCGAGTTGTTATTGTTCCAGAAAAATGTCACACCATTAGAGTCTATTAATCACTTTGATAACGTTCCCCCCTACCTCTGATTAATGGACTACAAATGTGTCAGCACTTATATCCAAGAGCCCACCAGCATATCTTCAAAGAGCTTGATCAAGCAATTTCTTTGTGATGTTTTGTCCCCCAAAACTGATGCTCACCATACTAATATGTCGCGGCGAGTTTTGTTTGCTGTCGCCTAAACAGAAACAGCCACTGGTAGTTACTGTCACGTTAACCTGCTGGGGTGGGGGGGATTTTCAAAGGTGCATGTGAAAGCTAAACCACTGATGTGATAAGTCTGGAGATAGAGAAAAAAAAAGTGGCTGTCAAGCAATTATGGCAATTTATCAGGCTGCGGCCGAAGGCATCCAGTGTGGGGGGAGTTGGGGGTGGGGGGGGGCAGAGCTGCTGAAGGTGAGGCTGCTGCCTCTCACAGCAGAGATAAAAGGGGCCGCCCAGTAGTGTGCGAGTGCATTCCTGAAAAGGAAAGTTAAGGTGATTTGCTAGAGATGTTTAAATGAGAATTGGGAGAACCACCAACATTTTATAAGTCAGGGTCCAAAAAATAAAACGCCAGCTCTGCATTCTTGAGACCCTCATGTGTCCATTCTATTGAAAGTGAAAATGGACAACTTTATTGATAGTAGGTGGACCGGAGTTCATTTCCTGGGACAAGCTCGTTCATTGGCCGTCTCTGGTGAGGACCAAACTGGCAAACAGCTACCAGCCATGCAGCAGCTGATCACAGAATTACCAGAACTCGATAAAAGTCTGCGTTCTTAGTCCTCAAATCAGCACCGATATGTATGTGAAAGATAGAATCAGTTCCCGAGTCTTCTGAGCGTAAAGAAAATATCCATATAGATGGAGGCAGTGGGTGGAAAAAATGACCAGAAATATGCAACATTTATGAATGTGGTAGCTAACTTTGGCTTTTGATTAGCTCTGAACATCATACACTTTGCATTATGGGTAAAAAGTTTCAGTTGATGAGAGCACAGTTCAAAATATGCAAGGAAATAAGGCTGAATTACAATGGATTGTCTGTTGCACAATGAAATTCATACAGCCACTTAAAGCCACTTGTCGGCTTAAACGGACGCTATAAATCCCTTTTTCTTACATCAAGTGTATGAATAATTCAGTGTTTAATGAGATTCAAGTACATTTGTCAAAAGCAGTCTTCATACAGAGGTTTTTTTTCTCTCCAACCCAGTCATTTAAATCCGCCGCAGAAAGCTGCGGCGACTCCCGTGGGGTCATCAGACGGTGCCCCGAGGCACCGGTTGCCGGCCTAGGCAACCCACGTCATTTACATGACATGTCCATTGCTATTCCTGTCATCACACTGGCAGGAAAACACAAATAAAGCTCTTAACTTAGGCATGTTGTTATCATCAAGGTGAGCGGCGACACAGCTCTTGTCAGCAGCGGCGCGGCGGATTCCCGCTGTCACACTGGCGGCCTCCTTTTGCGACTCCACCTGCGGTTTCCAAAGGAATCACACTAATCGCACCTTTAATGGACGGTTGACGAGCTAATGAGTGCTGTGATGTGAACCAATTATCGTGCCCCCACCCCCCACTGCCCAATATTGGCCTTTTTTTTAATGGAGATTTGATGGGCAAAAGATGTGTGAGATATGTGGACTTAGGGTCTCAGCTTGCTGTGTTTTTCTTCTCTCTCTCTCTCTCTCTCTCTCTGCCTCTCTCTGTCTCTCTCCGTCTCTGTCTCTATCTCCCTCTCTGTCTCTATCTCTCTGTCTCTCTCTCTCTGCCTCTCACGTGATGAATACCAGTGCTCAAAACCACCAATTAAAAACTTGGTGTGACAGCGCGGAGTGTGACAGAGCTGCCTTGTCACAGACAGAGCTGGGTTTTTTTCTCTGTGCGAACGCATTGAGAATATTATTCACTCCGGGATTGCACTCAGCATCATTTCACAGCTGATAGTTGCGGGAAATGACTCAGTCTAAAATGAAGGCAATAGTTTGGATTAAATGTATCTAATTCCGGCTGATGATTGTTTTACACTCCTGTTAAAAGGGATTGTGGAATAGCCTCTTGGCTGCCATAACTGTGCTTTAGCATCGTCAGGATGTGGATATGTAGTGGTGAGTTGTCCAATGTTGATCCTGGATGTTTGCACATTACTTAACACTCTTGAATCTCATGAATGTGTCATTGTGAAGCTATTCAGAGAGCCTGATAACACAGTTCTCATTAGTGTCAGCTGTGTTGGAGCAGGGCGGCATCTAAAACAGGCATGATGGAGGCCCCTCAAGGACCAGGGTTCAATCTGGTCCAAGACCTTCACTTGATCGGGGGATTGAACCGCGAACTTCTGGGAGGATGGTTGAATTCTGTCACCTGTCTCTCTGACAATAATGCACAGAAAGCACCAGATGCCACCCTCTCGCCTTCCACCACAACGCCCCTCTGACCTTGACGTTTTCTCTTTCTTCTCAACATTTGTTCTGTCCCTGCCAGTCGTCGCGATTGGACGTATTCTCACACATTCGTCAAAGCTCCCTGAACAAGTTTTGTGGCGCACTCAAGGGTTCAGATGACTGTGTTCACACTTGCACATGAATGAGTTGTAATTGAGGTTACCACATGTGAAGTGAACCTTCAACGACTAAATGGATTTGTTGAACAAACTCGAGCAAGTCTACATGCTGTCTTTTAGAAATTGCCTGAATTTCGGATCATTTGTGGCTACTCACACTCCTTTTTTTGTGGTGTTTGTTTTAGTCGTGGTGCTCTTTATGAATCAGCCTCGTAAAAACTATCAGATCAGAGCTTAAAACCCTTGTCAGATGTTTTCTCAATGGCATAAGGGAAGAAGGACGATCTAGTTTGTCGAATCTGTCTCCACAGAACCCCCCCCCCCCAAAATGTAACTTTTTTTACTGAATTCAGACCTTCACCACGTCCTTGACTCACAACTTAGATAGTTATAATTGGGAGGATTTTGCTTCAGAGAATTAAAGGTATGTTTTCATTAGTATTCTGTGCGGCAATGAGCGCGGCATTAGCAACTGTTGAAAGGATGCTGAAAATATGTGTTTATAGGGACCTCGAGGATTATTTGTCACGGCGATAATGACTGCCTAATTAGATGATGGGTGTAAGGAGCTGTTAGCATTCAGTGCTAAGTATTCACAAACGGCTCTTTGTAGTATTAACGACTTCTGTCTAACAGCTCAACTCAAAAGAAAAACAAACAATGTGTTGGGGTAAACTTAATTTTGGCACACGCACGCAAGCCTGCAAGTACGCGCGCATGCACGCACGCACGCACGCAAGTTACTTCCAACAGTGCCGCGAGCAGCTATAGTTGACGCTAAAGAGCATTAGCGGATTGATTTTACTACCTAGTGGACGTCTCCAGTCTTAAAACATGTGAGGACTGAGGTAGCCAATCAGCTGTCTTGTCTCGTTCCTCATGTCCACCGTAAGTATCAGCATCCAGGGCCCCTAGCCGTGGCCTCAAACTCTTTGTTCAACAACTGGATACTGACTGCATGCATGCAAATTCTACATACAGTGTAAAAAGTGAATGAGTCCCAGTTTTCCTACAATGCCTTCAGTTTGCTGAATTAATCAACAAATATTTCCTTGTCATGACTTTTTTGTGGAAAGTCCAAGCATTCAAATGAAGGCTTTGGAGACAAACTGTGTGGTAGGAGTATTTTTATGTCGCTTGTCAAAAGTAAACACAGATCACACTAGGGGGGCGTTCAAGTGGTCTGAAAGATTACAGGGTTTGAACAAAGAATAAATGTTAATCAATCAGAATGACAGAAAGCTGGTCATTACAAGCTAATGTCGGGTTGTTTGTTTCAACTTAAGACTGATCAGATGAAGCCAAAAACAGTTTTTAGGTGTTTCTAAAAGGACAGACACTACAAGCCAGCCTACAGTTGACAGGGCTACAGATTGCATGGATTTTGTAACTTTTACATTCTGAGCTTTGTCGCGATCGAATTAAAAAAGACAGCAAGAGCTTCGATTGGAATTTTTTTTTTCTCATTACAGAAGCAAATATTATCCTCAGCCGTAAATTCTCAGATCGCACGCAGACCTTGTAATGGGGAATACAGAAGCATGGCGTATTGTATATTGTTTTTCTTTCATGGTTGCCTGAGGTGATTACGTTTGACCTTACAATCACGGAATTTGAAATAAATCAATTTTGCGGATGTTTTTTTCAGGCGAAAAGTAACCTTGGGTTTTAAAGGCGGAAAGGTGCCTTGTGAAGTTTTATCTGAATGCGGACATGATTTTCGCTCGCAGATGAAGCATAAATATCCTAAATGAAGAATAAATCTCTTCTTCTTCTTCCCCATGATACAGAAGCACAGCAACCTGCTGTTTTCTTAAACTGCCATGACGACAACAAACAACCTGCTGTTGACAGAAGAAAGCACAAGTTGGAGTTTTAAAGACAACAGATGTGAAACCTGATTTTCTTTTTTTGATAGGAGTTTAGAGTTTGTGCATCTGACCTCACAGAACTCACTACATCATCTGGACTTGCGATGTGACGACAGTTATTTTGCAGGGCGGGAAAACAGTCTGTCGTCCCACCTCTAAGTTTAAATCGACCTGTAGACGGCAGGCCGATGCAGCTGTTTGGCCTCTGGCTCAGTCTGTTTGACCCCATGTCTGTTGGCAGCATCCGGTTGGTCTCTGCAACTATCATTAGAATCGCCTTGACTGAACGGTGTTCAATAGAAGCAGCGATTCCTCAAAGTCTTCTGATTGGCTATTGAAGTTAACAGGTTAAAAAAAGGCATCTTTATCTTCTCGAGACATATTGTGTTTTCAATAATATTTGAAAAGAAACACAGACCTAAAATCAGACACTGGTAAACAAAACAAACAACACCTGAACATACATAAAAACAGGACCCATCAAAATAAAAGTGTCAGTCAGTGTTTCAGATTAACTTCAGTCTTCAGAAAGTGTCTTTTTTGTCCGTCCCTTGACTTCGTGCAAATCTAATTTGATTCACTTTAAAGCAGGGGGGAAAAAAGTCTTCGACTCATGCTTAACTTAGCATCCACTTTTATTTCAACCTCTCCTATATGATTGAAATATCACAAGGTGAAATGCATTGCGGCATTATGTGGGGGAGTGACGGGCACGTAGGAGAGAGTTTCACTGAATATCACACCACTGTCCCTAAGGGAAAAAAAACACAGCCTCTTCAAACTCACCGTATAAATCCACCGCTGCTGCATGCAGGCGATGCAAAGACGACAAGAAAATGTCTTTTGAAGTGTCTCGTGAACTTCGATGCATGAGTTTTGGCCTTGTTAGCGCAGGTCCTCATGTGAGCAGCGGGCTTAACGACACGATAAAACTGCCGTTCATCTGCATCTCTCCTCCAACAGAGCTTAAGACAGCACTTTCACAAAGAGATGCCAGAGCTCCAACACTTTAACCCCATCGGTGGTACTTGTTGGAATTCCGTTAAGATTGGACGACTTTTAATTCTGTGACCTTGAGTGTTTGAGGCTCTGATGTTTGGGTACTTCTCCCCCGTTACAGTTTGTCTGCTTTGACTCATGAGTTCTCATGCAATAATGTAGAAACAGGACCTATAAATAAAGGGGTGCAAATTGTTGACCAGGAGCTCAGCTTTCTAATCCCTTGTGGGATGAAGCTGAATGATTTGATCATTTGGTGATTAAGTTTAAAATCACAGTTAGTCCAGATACAGCGATTGGTCGCAGAGGACATAAAGTACCAACACACAGCAACCATTTGGTTTTTTTTTTGTTTCTTTTAAATGCCATCCGGGTTTTTATGCCATCAAGAAAAAACTGAAGTGACTTGGTTCAAATTTGTTTGTTTTTTTGAATGGTACAAAAATCTGACTTTAATCTGCTTAACAATATATTCTTGCGTAGGGTCTCTTCCCACGCTGCAAACTTTCCTCACACCAATGTTATTTCTTGTATTGACATCGATACCATTTTTCCCAGGGCCGGCCCATAGCATAGGCAATATTGGTGGATGCTCAGGGCGCCTTCAGCCAGGGGGTGCCTAAATTTGCGGCTGATGTGGCATTTCCGATATTTATGCGAGCATATTAAGCATACAAATTCTACTAACAGTGGCACAGTTGATATTATAAACGCAGCTTGTAATAAGTTTAACCATCACTTTTAACCACATTTACTTTTCTCAAAGGTAGTGCCACCTGACCCAAAAACAGGCGGGAAGTTACGGGATCATCATGGTGCTTTCAGACCAAACCACAGGGTGCCACAAAGCAGGATGGGAAACATGCAAATACCTCTCCCCAGCGGACCAATCACTGCAGCCGCTACAATATTAATCAAACCAACCAGTTTTAAATGTGGGATAATTCTTTCTAAAACACAAAACAAACAAAACCCCAAAGTGATGCAATGGGGCACCACCTGAAATCTTGCCGAGGGCACCAGATTTATAAAGGCCTGGCCTGGTTTTTCCAACCCTGGACAGGTTAACACTTCGTCACAGGGCAAACAGAAAATCCCACATTATCACAATCACACCAGTGGTGATTGCTCTTAAACTGCCATGCAAGCCCAGCTTCTTCTAAAATATCCCCAAATAACTGATAAATATCTCCTTTGGTGCTCATACTTGATTTACTATAAATGCATTGAAACACAATCAACCTAATCGGACCTTTTGTTCAAAATCAGCTGTTTTTTTGCAGATCAACTGGAGGGATTTCACAAATTCTTGTAGCACAACAAGCTGCAGTTCTTGGAGATAAGGTGGTTATTAAAGCAGCCAGCAAGGGACAATTTAACTTCCCTGCATCTTTGTCTTATGCTTTGACAGGGACTGACTGGAGAGTATAGCTGGAAATGATCGGAGGTGTCCTCGGCAAATCGCTCTGTATTCCCATACAAGACATAGACAGCCATGAAGGAGGGATGAAACCCCAAGTTAAACAGTGCCTTTGTTCCCCAGTCACAGCTGCATCGTCAGAAAGTTGATCATTCTCCCTTCTCCGTCCGGAAGAACGATGACGCACAACTATGACAACTGAAAAGACTGAAGAACCTTACTTATGGTGCTATTTTGGACAGTCTGAAGGCCTAATGAGAGGCTTCATCAGTGCTGACACATAGAGGAAGGACACACTTGGAGAGACGCGGGCAGTGAGACATTTTTCTCTGTAAAATGCTGCATCTTTTTGTTTGTGTACGGCTTTCAGCACCATGGTCAGTTACATAGATGCTGTGAAACAGTGTTCATCAGCTGTTGCGAGTCATTTCCTGGTTATAGTTAATTGCAGTTAGTTAGTGATGGGATGATGCTACCTCAAGGAGTGTATTGACACACTACACAAACTGTGTCGGCACTGTATTGAAACTGTG
>JASSRZ010000295.1:2515-13710 GCA_032164315.1 Malacoctenus gilli | reverse complement strand
CCCCCCCCCCCCCCCCCCCCCCCCCCCCCCCCCCCCCCCCCCCCCCCCCCCCCCCCCCCCCCCCCCCCCCGCTCTCTGGCCTGCCCACCAGTCCAGGCTCCTGCAGCCAAAGTCAAATGCAACAGGTGCCTGGAAGTCACAGCAGGCCACTGGTGTTGTCGACTGCTGCCACCAGGTGGACACAAAAAGGCATCTCTATCTCTGAAAGTCCCAGAGCCGTGCTGTATGGAAGAATATGTAAGAAGCAAACTCGAGAATATATCAATGAAAATGAATCATAAGCAGGCCCAGTGGAGTACCGGACTGTGTGTTTTGCCCTTTGAGAGGTGACATGTCAGCTGGGATCACTGACATATCCCAAATGGAGTAAAGCATTCCAGATAATAAATTGGATGTCATAATCGCCACATGAATGAGTTTGTAAGACTTGTGTTCCTTTCAAAAGGTAGTTCTCATAACTGGGTTGAAACTGTTTCTACTGGAACATTGAAGCTTATCAGAAAAACTGAATCGCATGGTAGGAATTAGTCCTGAAAGTATCAGATTGAAAAAAAAAATCAGTGTTGTGCTTTTTTGAATGTCAGCCAGCAAAATCCTCCCTGAGACAGTTTCACAAGTGAAAAAAGAGGTCACACACGCTGCAGAAATTCAAGCTGTCATTTATTCCTCATGATGCTATTCCAGTCTTCCCACCTGAATAGTGACTGATTTGTATAAAAAGCTTTAGAAACCTACAAAGAGTTTGGTGAGCACCAGGAGGCCTGTGAATTCCGAGCGCCGTGTCCCTTCAGCTGTGCAGCCGTATCCTCAGCGTGTTCCTGATCACGTGCTGCTCCGCCAGGAATGCTGCCACTGCCCAAGGCACGGCGTACTCCAGCGTCACCAGTCCCCCAAAGTTATAACTGAAGTGCGAGTAGTCCCAGGGACACGCCCCCAGCAACTTCAGCCCCGACCCCCAGCAGAACTCCCAGAAGTAGATGAAGGACGTGTAGGCGATCAGTCGCACGGGCAGGGGGTGGCGGCGCGCCAGCAGGTGCGCCCGCAGCTTCTCCAGGAGATAGATGGCGCTGGCGTACATGGGCAGCGCCCACAGGCTGCTGTGGCCCGCCAGCCTCCTGTCCCGGGTGCTGCACCAGTCCCAGGCCGCGGTGAAGGCCACCTCGCAGAGGCAGCCGTGCAGCGCGTACACGTAGAGGCGTGCCAGGGAGGGGAGGGGGCTGCCATGTGGACCTGCTGAGGTGCCTCCCTCTTGGACACAGAAGTCAGTCCGAATTACAAAAAAAACGTCTCTGTGGTTTGATGTTGTCATGCAGTTATATTTCTCATCCCACCCACTGATCAAACTCAGCGATATCTGTCTGTCTGTCTGTCTGTCTGTCTGTCTGTCTGTCTGTCTTTCCGTCCGTCCGTCTATCTATCTATCTATCTATCTATCTATCTATCTATCTATCTGGTCTGACTATATTCTGGTCTCCCTGTCCTGTCCTGTCGTGGGCTCTCAGAACTATTTACCTGCTCTAATATGGATTACCAGGCTATTAGTGGTGCTCAGCACATTAAAGGATCAGCAAACTTCAACAGGTTTTGTTCATTTGGTGACACAAAACGTTCATTTTTCAGTGCGGCGAGTGAAGCTCCCAGACGTTTCCCCACTGACAAACACAAACCACCACCGACTACAACTTTTCATCTAACTCCAGAACCCCGTTCCCCCCCGCCCCACAACACAAACTGAAGTTAAGACACATTGGCAATTAGAGCTGCGGTGTAGCCTGAAATGGTCCCGGTGCGGGGGGTTCTGACATCAGTAGGGGTGCAAACAAATAAAAGTCTCACCGTGGTCATCACGACCTCCCGTCCTCCTCGTGTCCGGCTTCCTCGCTTCCATCCCCAGCCAGCATATGGGTCTCTGAGTCTGTGTAATCCCTTTGCTTTCCTCTGTGTGTGTGTGTGTGTGTGTGTGTGTGTGTGTGTGCGCGCGTGCGTGCGTGCGTGTGTGCACGTGCGTGCATGCATGTGTGCTTGTGTGTGTGTATGTGTGTGTATCTTGGGCTAAACATTAAGCTGCTCCATGTTATCACACACAGTGATGTCTTTCTCTGTCACAGGCTGAAGCGGTGAATGAAGGGAGAAATACAGGAAATAAAACTGAGGAACACCTGAGGAACAAATTTGTGCTTTTCTATGTGTGTGTGAGCGTGCGTGCATGTGTGCGTGTGAACAGTATTGATTCCACAGTAGCTGCTTGAATGTCCCCTTTCAAATATACAGTAACTTTGCAAATAAGTGTATTGATGTGGTGACCCTCACGGCCCCACTGTGGCCCCACAGAACACTGTTCCTGTGTGATAAATCATCAGGTCATCAGAGGATTGTTGCGCATGGGTGTGTCAGAGAAACGCTTGGACATGCAAGAGCCCGGCCCATGTACCGGCTCTGACAATGTGTTTGCTTAATATTTCAACATTTTCTGGCCAAATCACTTCTCACATCCTATTAACCATTTATGGCCAAATCTGTGGGTTATCACCAATCACCAACTACAAAATGACATTAATAAGAGCAAGAATAAGTGAAAAAACACAAGTTAGAATAAGAAGAACAAAGAAAAGGATGATAAAGAACAAGAAGAGAACAGTGAATTACAGTGACGTTTGTTTAGCTTCAGTCTCCATTTGTGGCATCTAATTTTATTCCTTAATGTAACTGATTGACCTGGCAAGTGAACTCACACTGCGCTAATATTTGCTGTTGTTTCTAACAATAGAAATGAGGAAATGAGGAAATGAGGAGCATAGAGCTTTACAGGCACAGTTTCACACATATACTGTAGCCATAAAGCGTCCCTGAGAGCAGATGCGGCTCCTGACTCAGGGCCACTGCCAGGCCCTCGTGTGTTTGTTTTGCGTGCGCGCTAATAAAACAGGTAAACGAGTGGCGGCCCTCCAGATCAGAGTCCAGTGATTCTAGCAAACACACCGTTCCACCGTGAGCAGGGAGTCAGTGACCATAAAGTTGTTTAGCTAACAGGGGGCCAAAAGTGAGTAGCCACCACACTGATGCTGAGAGTTGGGCCCCAGACAGGGTCCCCCTTCATTTGTGGCTCTGTTTCTGTCACAAGTCTATTCATGCTTGTCGTTAAATCCCATTTTCAAATGTCTTTTTTCATTGATATGGATGTTCCACAACACATCCACTGAGGGCAGCAAACAGTGATTTCACTACACTAGCGAGTCAAGTTGAAGGCATGAGGAAGAATTCTTCTTCTGGGCTGTGACCACAACAATGTCCCACTATGAGAATGAGCGAATTCTGGTTCCAACGCAGAGTGTGGATCAATATTTTATCCGTGTTACTTTTTACAGCTGAGTCTTGGTATGAGTGTTGGGAGTCTACAGCTCTGCCCTAAAGAGAGTGCTTGTTTTACTTGTCCTAAGACACCGACGGTGTCTGGTCCTTTCAAAAGGACCCTGTTCCGAGGGGAAAAAAAAAACGAGTTCATCGGGGCCGGGTGTGAACATGCGTCAAAACTTGGACAGGCCTCGGACAAATGAACTCACTCGTGACCCTTCAAAGTAATCAATAGGAAACCTGGTTGTGGTTGCGAGCAGGACGGAGAGCGGGGTAGAAAAGGGAAGGAACGCAGCGGAGGTCTTAGTTACGAGTTATGCTAGAAACAGTGATCTGGTTTACGGCAATTCGGAAAGTAATGTCAGAAGTTGGAGCTCGGGAAAACAACAATGCAGCATCTGGGCAATGCAGTCTGGGTAAATTTTTCTGAGGACAAAAACAAGAGGAGTGAAGGTAAAACTTTGCCAGGAAATGGTCCGGATCAACAAAGCAACTAACCAATGCGCGCGCACACAGACACAGACACAGACACAGACACAGACACAGACACAGACACAGACACACACACACACACACACACACACACACAGTGTCATTACAGTCAGCTGGCCAAGTAAGACACAAGTGAGTTACAAGGTCCAAAACCATCAGTTTTGTTTACCTGTTTCTTGTTCTATTGCTGGTGTATCTCATCTCAATATTGAGCCAATATTGACCTCTTGGGTTTATTCTACCTTCCACCCAACAAACTATGAATCTTACACCAGGAATGGTATGCTCTTTTGCCTTGGTATGCTATGTGCCTTGGTGCCACTTACCTCAACAAGGCCTTGGACCCCATCGTCACTGCTTTCCAGTTCCATGGTCCGCACTGAGATCAAGAAGTCATTGTTTTGCAAGAATTACCAACAAGGCCAAAGATGCTGAATGGTCATGTGAAAAAAGGCCTTTTGTGCAAAGTCTGCAATGCAAGAAAGTCACCAACACAGAAATATAGAGCAGAGGTTCCCTCCAAAACTGCCCTGAAGAACTGACTGTGGACCCCCCTCTTTCAACTTTAACTTGCCACATTACCTTGAACAATTGTGGGAATACACACACCAACTTCAAGTGCAAGGCTCTTCAAAATCAAAGCCCCAGGACAACAACGGATTCTAGAAAGTTCCTCATTTTATTTCTTTGAAAAGTCCAGTTTTCATTTTTGATCTCCCAGCAAGCGAAATCTTGGGCCACTTTCATTTCTGATGATCCTCAATGTGCGAGGTCTGCTCTTTTTTGAGTAGCACTATACTTAGACACCCCCAGAGCAGGCCTAACCTTTCTTTATTCTTGAACATGTTTAGAATATAGTTTTATGCTATTTTTGTTTCATCTTTTATAACTCTTGAGTCAGGCAATAATAACTATTTACAGCAGTGACCACATATAATTTTTACATGATACTTTGAGTATCTTAATTAAAAAAAAACCATTTGAATAAAGCATTGGAAAGTGGCATGAGTGGAAATGATTGATTTTCAAAATAAAGCATACAGATTGATGGTACTTTGATAAAACTTTGAATAAAACTTTTCATTCTTGTCTGGTACTAAATGATCTGACCCACCGTTTGGAGACCCTTGGTGTACTTTATCCTGAGACTGTATTTTAAAAACAGAAAGCATGGTAATCTCATTGTTCGAGTATATTTTGTTCATATATGTTGTGCTTCGACAATTTACAATTCAAACTCATTTTAGATTTAGGGTGCTGCTGTCAATTTCAATGTGATAAGTGATAAGGGAACAAGAAAGAAAAATCTGACGCGTTACCTCACCGATACTTTTTATAGAAGCTGCAATGAAAATTCTTTGGAAAAAATCAGAACTCCACCTCTAGCACAGTTAGCTTTTGACCATTGCCCCTCATGGGAACTAATGTCATCTGATGTTGAAAAAGCAAGTCTGCTTTTCCTGCAGTCTTGATGCTACTGCAGTTCTGTCCAGGAGCAGAATATTGTCTTCCTTCCACAGCAAAGTTTTTACCAAAACTTAAATTAGGAGGAAAAGCAAGATACAGCAGTTTGCAAACACATCCCCCGGCCCTGTTAGAACTTTTCTGCTGTTTTTGGCCCCTTGGACACATGTGACAGAGATGTCAAACGAGATGGAGGCTTCATTTGGCAAAGAACTGGCTTTGAATATAGAGTTTGGAAGTAACGTGATGTGTCACGACTTTGAAAATGATACTTGAAGATCATTCATGCATACCCTCGCTACTCAGGAATAATGAACACTGACTTAACTGTCCTAACGTGCCCTCAATCGGTGATGAGATAATACACCCTAAGTTTACTCTCATGCTGAGGCTTCACACTGGAATCAAACTCAACATGTTCCAACAGGCTGACGAGTCAAACCAGCTTTCATTGGTGGACTTCCCCGAACTGAAACCCTGTTTTTTTTTAACAATGCGATCCTGAAATGTGCTCCCAGATTCACTTTTATTCACTGAATACATCAACTAAGCAACTGGTGAGTACCAACATCTAAACTCCTTTTTTCTTTTTTACACACAGTGCTGCAACAGTACTTTTGAATACCAGTGTTGTGTTTAATTAGTTGCGACGTAAAGACAGTAGTTTTAAATGTCAGACAGGTTGGTCAGTTCCCTGACTTCTGATGAACAACTAGCATGTGCAGCTCGCTTAGCTTTCTATTACTGCCACCGATGCTGCAGGACATTAGGCTGCGCCTGCTAACGCAGCTTGTGGAAACACTCACAGTTGCTGTTGGTGTTATTGCATTCGCAGGAAGAAAACAGAAATGTGTTGCTACAGCCCACACACTTGGCAGTAGTGATGGGAAACCCGATTCCTTTTACTGACTGGAGCTTTTATGAGTCCCCCACCAAAGTGTACTTGGTTTACGAGTCATTTGAGTCAATGTGCAAATGCACATGGGCACTTTGTGTATACAACTTCCATCTCCTCCTGTCAAACTCAAACCTAAAAAAACCTGCATGCATGTCACATTTTGATAAGTTAAGTGTTAAACAACCCCAAAAAGTAGTGAGTAATACACTAGAATTGAGGTTTATCCTTAAAATAGACAGCACCACTGCCTAAACACACTTTATTTATTAATCATTGCCACTGCTGACAAACATTACATGCACACACTCATCTGTCCGTCTCTCAGAGTCGGACTGAGGTTAAAAGAGTATGGGAGGGGTTGATGAGTGGGTGGGTCTCTGAATAGTTAATGACCGTGGAACTGGCTAAATATTTTGAATTTTGACCACCAACTACCTTTGCTGACCAAATCTGATGTGTACAGTGAATAATTCCACTCTCGCAGATTGTCGCTCGCTGCACGCTGTGTCTCACATGCAATAGAGTTTCAATGTGTTCCACAGGACTCATACAGTGAATAAATTTATATATTTAAACAACTGTAGTTAGACGAGCTCCTTGTCAGCAATGAAATGTTGTCTGTTCTCTTCTTAGCAGCGAGTCAGTTAGCTGTAGCAGTAGGTTCCATCTAGAAGCTTAGTGCGAATACAAAACAGGAACTAAAAAAGGACACCACAAACACAAAAAATAAAGTATGTTCTTAAAGTGGGGAATTTCGTCACTACCGTTAATGTCGCAGACAGTTCTGTGAAGTCAGCTTCTGTCAACGACGAGGACAACTCAGCCAGCCAGGACTCTTCACCGCCGGGGCTGGCTTACCATAGCAGCCCAGGGACCGAGGAGCCACCGGCAGCATCTTCAAACAAGAACCCAAATTCTGCTGTGAGTGCGACTGTTGAGGGGAGTGGTGATGATGGCTCTTCGGTGTCGTGCTCCCACGGCAGGGGATACAAATTCCGTCGGAGAAAACTACCTTGGAAAGACACTGTCACGGAGCGGTTGTGGGAAAAGGCGATTTACGGAGGGTCTGTAGCTCTCCAGAACAGGTCAGCCAAGTACAGTAAACCCTCGTTTATCGTGGCAATCACGTTCCAAAAAAACCCACAACAAGCAAAATCTGTAAGGTAGTCACCTTTATTGTTTATAATTATTATTCAGTACTGTGTTCCCTAAGAGCGCTTTGCAGCTGCGTAGCTTCTTCCTTCCTTTGGCTTAGCATGTCCAAAAGTTTCACTTTTTCTGCCATAGTTAACACCTTTCTCTATATTTTGTGTTTGTCCGCAGCTACCTCTGTCGGTGCAGAACGTTTCATCCACGTTGTGGGTTTTGTTGTGGAGAAACTTTGCAAACATGTAACTTTGCCGAGCCTTGCGCGTTCTGTGTTGGACAGAGAGGAGGGATGGAGGAGACTGACTGACAATGGCCAACAGTCCTTCAGCTAATCAGGACGCAGATCACGATGTGCGTTCATATGCTTAAAAAAAAAAACTTCCATTAAAAAAATCAGCGAATGGCGTTATTATGAGGGTTCACTGTAGTTAAGAGAACTTCTTATATGTGCAATGAACTGCTGGGCTCCGTGTACAATGGGAACTATTATAGTTTGACCCCTTTTTTAAAAAATATTTGAATAAAAATTGGATTGTTTGAAAGTGTCTGCTTGTTTGTTTTTTGTGAAAATGGAGGAAACTTCCTTCCCTCTCAAAGTAGTGGGTCAATTTTACCAGATTTTACAGATGCGGATGTGTGCTGATTTTTCTCATAGCATCATATGTGAGTTTGCATAAGTATATCAAAATACACTTAATGACAGAATTTAAACTATTGAGTATGTTTACAATATAGTTTGGTAATATATTTTATGTATACGGCCAGATTATGTTGATCCTGGGGTCGTGATGAGGGGGCCCTTAAAATTTGTTGCCCAGGGTACAACCAAGTGTTAATTTGGCCCTGTCCCGTTCTCTGAGACGTTCACCTCATGACTCATGACCTAATGACTCATGACCTAATGACTCATGCTTTTACTGTACACTGAAAGTAACATTAGGAGCAGGATTCAACCGCATTAATGTTTTGGAACTGACCATTGACTATAATGTTAAACCGATACTACCTGAAAAACCGCGAATGTGAAAGATGTCCTGATTCATGTTTTCTGTTGGTTTTCATTGTTTTTCTGTGCTCTGCGTTTATTGTTACTTTCTCTTGCTCTTTGTCAGGGATCTAATAGTTCTGATCCTTCAAGGTCCTGTTTACCTCATGTTTCATGTCTGTGCTAGAATGTGCTTTGCACTGACTCCCCTAATCTTCCAGGTGATTATTTGACCCTGTCCTTTGCTCCTGCTTGCAGATCTCTAATTTTTTTTTTTTTATGGTTGTCACCTGTGTGTCATCGGTCTCCTTGCTCCTTCTGTGTATAAATCTGCCACTTTGAGTCTCATCAGTTGCCAGTTCATCTTTTGTCTGCATCCTGTTTCAGCCCTCCTCCTCTCAACCTTGGACATGTTGCATGTACCTCATAAGATCTTGTTTTACTGAACCTCACTCGTGTCTGACCTAGCTCCTTGGATGTAACAGAACCTTGCACTGCATGTAGTGACGCCAAATACCATTCAAAGTACTGGCAAGGAGGAGATTTGTTATGCTCAGGGTATTTCTGAATCACTTGTACCATAAATTAAGTTGGTCTGACACTCTTTTCTCTCTCCTCTCTCCTCTGAAATCAAAGCTCACTGAAAAGAAGTGGCTGAGGATTTCCTACCAGAGATCAGAACCACACGCTGCTGAGATGGACTCAGGGAATGGTACCCAAGAGGTGGAAAACACGAGTTCAGCCCACTGCCTTAACATCTTTCGAAGCAAAGAACATGGAGCACATTTGTTCTTGCAAATTGCCCTGACCATCGAAGTGATCGTGGGCCTGCCAGGAAGTATCATAGCCTTGTGGATCTTCTGGTTCCGCCTAAAGGTCTGGAAAGCCCACGTTCTCTTCCTCTTCAATCTGGTTCTGGCTGACTTTCTGCTCTTGCTCAGTGTGCCCTTCCGCATCGACGCCCACCTGCGTGGAGATAACTGGGTGCTTGGACCAATCTGGTGCACCATCAACCTCTTCATGCTGTCTGTCAATCGCTCTGCCAGCATTGCCTTCATGACCGTTGTGGCACTGGACCGCTACTTCAAGGTGGTCCACCCGCACCACTGGATTAGCCGTATCACTTCGACGAAGGCTGCCTTGATCTCGGGCCTGATGTGGATGGCTGTGGTTCTGTTCCGGATTCCACTCCTGACCACCAAGCTTCTCCACCAGCAGGGGAACGTCTCATATTGCCGCAGCTTCTACGCTTATACCACAATTCCGTGGGCGGTGAAAGTGCATTACATGGCCTTCACTACTGAGTGCTTTCTGCCCTGGTTGCTGTTGCTCTTCTGTTCAGCCCGAATCACCTTTCACCTCCGCCAGCAGAAAATAGGTGACAGAAAGAGGGTGCACACAGCCATCCGAGCGGTAGCTGTGATCAGTTTGGTGTTCACTATTTGCTTCATGCCAAGCATGATCACGGGCCTCCTGGGTTTATTCTACAAGACCTTCCACCCAACGGACTGTGAAACCTACAATCGGATCAGTCAGGTCTTCATGGTGTGCATTGGCTTCACCTACCTCAACAGTGCCTTGGACCCAATCGTCTACTGTTTTTCCAGCTCCATGTTCCGTGCTGTGGTCAAGAAGTCATTACGCTTAAAGAACAATTACCAACAAGGCCATAAATGTGGTTGACAGAGTCAATCAGTTGACTTGTTTAGCACCCTGTCTTGTGATTGACTCCTGTTCTCCCTGCCTGTTTGGCCAGAATCACAGTCTTGCATTCCAACTTTGCAGTAAGGTCAAAAGCAAAATACGATAATAATTTCAATTCAGAAAACCCTGTATCTTTCCAAAGGGCAATTTGAACACAAACTACTTCTCCAATGTGGTTTATCATGTGGCGGATGATATATTATGTTATTTATAGAACATGTTTCATTAACCAGTGGCCACATTGAGTACTTTGGTAGTATGCATTTTGGTAAAGAGAAGTATCAGCCTTTGGCTTTTTTTGTACTTTTCAAAGGTTGCAGCAGCTGTACCTGCTCTTCAATATACCAGGGTGTCATAATGCACCAGCTAAATTTGAAAAGATATGAATTACTTTTGATGCAGCATTTTGGATTTGTTTCAGGAGTGGCTTTGAAAACTGAGTGTCGAGGTTACTGCAGTCACGATTTAGGTTACTGGTTACATGCTGCTGCTCACCAAGCTGCAAAAAAGGTTGCTGAAAATGCAATTGTCACACTGAATTGGCAGTTTAAAAGAAAAGTGGCTTCCTCACTCATTAATTCACTTCTTATTCTTCATCCATCCCTCCCTCTGTCTGATTCAACGGGATCATTCGACATCAAACCAGCATTTAATCATTTGGTTAAATATTTCGTTGAGTCTTTGGTATGGATTTGTTGCTAAACTTCAAGCTTCTTAAAATAATTATGAATCTTTTCATATTTCTGTATCCTTATTGAGTACAAATTGCCGAAGGATTTGCGAGTTAGGAAATAGAAGAATATGCAGTGATTGGGAGTCATAACATGTAGCTTGTGGGTTTGTTTCGGTCTTTTTTATCCATATTAGATTTTATCTAATGTCTCCTACAAATATGTATGTTTTTGTCATCATCAGTGATTTATTGGTTTGAAATAAAGAAGTTACTAAATTATGTCATCGTCTATTTGGCATGATGGGCCATTTGTCAGGACTGGGTGCTTCAGAGTCTCCACAACACCAGAAACAAAACAAACTGTGATCTTTGTCATTCTTGCTTTGACAAAATTAGTCTCTAAGAGGATTCGGAAAGCTGCGAGATTTAGTGAGATAGTCGCCAAGTTCACAAAAGCAGTGCAAGAAAACACAAGATAA
>JASSRZ010000294.1:0-13712 GCA_032164315.1 Malacoctenus gilli | reverse complement strand
AAAATTGCGAACCTTTAGTAAATCGGGCCCTTCGTCTTCGATTTGCACTTGTTTCTTCAATGGTTCCACCAGTTTTTGCTCAATCATCCAGTTTAGAAAGTGGTTGTGTTTGATTCAAAGATGGTGAAGGTGATGTTAGGAAATGCATGCATGAAAACTCCCTGTCACATGTGGACAATTGAAATGTCCTTTGATGTCAACAAGCCAAACTCACAAGTTGCAACTCCCGATGTGGCATTGATACAGGTGATAGAGGTGAACAACATGGAAAACCCGCTCTGTCAAATGTATCACAAGCAACAGGTTGTGCAGTGTTTAAATGAGCGGCTGCAGTGTGTATGGTGTGTTACGTAAATCAGAAGAACGCAGAAAAGAATATCCATTGACCTGAAGTGCATGGAGATAGACGCTGAGGTTCACCAGCCTCTGACAGACCTCCTGTCAAACACAAGCAAGCGATATGTTTAATGTCGGTTACTCACGCCACACAAGATCTTCATCTCCACTTACCACTGACCAAGACTCACCTGTACTTTTCGCCCTATACGTCATAAAGGAAAAGCTGCATCGTTGAACATAGAAACAACACCGACTGAACCCAACTAAAGATGCCGAGGAGAACAGCTGAGTGCTGCAAGCAAGGGAACCAGGGTAACACTGGGGGGGCATGTCTAACCAAAAAGTAATTAAGTGAAGTATTGCTTGATGCAGTGTTAGCACTAGTTAAGTTTCATTAATGCTATGTATATTCAGGTTGTCGCATATAGATTGACCTTTTTGAGTCTTCTCATCTGTAATGACCTTCACAGCCAAACATAACCCAACCCAGAGTCTGACTGCACAGATTACAGCAAAGTCACTGAGGACACCGCATCCTCCACTCCCAAACAAGCTGCTGCTGCTTTCCAGCTCTTGAAAATGTATAAGATGCTTATCTGGCCTCAGTGTGTGAAAACAGGAAGCTGCCTTGTGTGAAGCTGAAGCATGGCCTCTTTATCGCCACAGAGAGGCAGTGCGTCACGCTCCATGCAGGGCAACAGTGTGACTGATGAGTCCTTCAGCAATAGCTGTAAACCTCCGTGTATTTGATCACAGCTAACCTGTTAGAGAGAGAGATGTGCTTACTGGCTAACTCGGAGCTTAACAACTGAATGCAGAGAGAGAAAAGCTGAAATTCAGAGAGCATCACAAAGCCTAGAGGAGAGGTGCTGTCTGATAAACCTCAGGTCATTGGTTCCGACACCTTACCTCACAAACTGCAGAGTCACATGTCTTTCCTTCCGTCTCCTCCTTAGATGCATTATGGGTTCTTTCCTGATTTTATTATTTGATATTGAACAAAACCAAATTATTTTTTAAAAGAATATGTAAGGTATGTATACATATATACACACTGATCCATGTGACCTTACCTGAGCCCCCCCTGTTTGTTCCTCTCCTTCCTCACCCCTCTTTGTACCAGCGTTAGCCTGATAAGACATCACACATGATATCAAAATCGTGTACTTCGAGGGTAGATCCACATATGTGGATCTACTTTCTTCACGTCCTTGTGCCCCTTTCCTTTGGTGGTGGCGGCATTTGCTGAAATTTCATCAGAAAACAAGTTTTCTGGCCAACGTATTGGCAGTATATAGACAATGTGAACCAGTGATGATCAGACCTCATAGGTACCGGCCTACTGTTACTATCACACATGCTATTATCGAAAAACTTAAAGGTGCCTTTATGGACTCACTGTCTAAGTTTGTCAATTGTTTTTGCACCTTTGCGATGTTTCATTTTGTAAAGTGATGGATACTGTATCACAATATAAAAGGATGGGGCCAATGCACCAGTTTTCAATAGGAATTATAACAAGGGACACGTCCACTCCATCCCCCCAGTTCTTGGTCCCTTTCCTGCAACACACCAGCAGGTGAAAGACTTATCCGCCTTCAACAGGCAGCAGGAGAGATAAGAAAAAAATCAAACCAATCCAAAGATATCGAAGCGGCTAAAAGCCATCAATATGTTAGAGCATTTTTTCCCCCCAAAGATGGCGCAGCATCATTTTTCCTGATCCCCACTTACCTTTCCAGCATAGAACTGAGGAGCTCCATTTACCAGCAGATCCTGATCACCTGAAAAGATACAACAAAAAAACAATCAGCAACCCCTTGTTGTCATTGTCTATCTTACACCTGCTCAGTTTGTCTTGTCCAGTGCTGCATTGCATTACTGTGTCACTTTAGTACAGTAGTACTTTGTTTTATGTAATGCTGATTGGTCTCCTTTGCTCAGCTAAAGACATCGTGTGAGCGTCTTTGTTGACTCACTGGATTCCCCAACATCCATGTGGTTGTGGTGACAGACAAAAGGAGTATCCATGCTGGAGTCCAGGAGGAGCTCGCTCAGCCTGTCCACTGTAGACACACACACGTCAAGTGATCACCACTTGGAGGATTTGGTTCAGAATCTTCCAAGGTTGTCTAACCTTGTTTCCTTCCGGCACATTCCTACAGCGTCACACCGTATTGAACTGGTAGAAGCTGAGTGCAGTTACAACGGCACTATCACTTGATGAATATTGCAATTTTGTCCTGCCCACAGATGCCAGACTTCTCTCCGGGCCTGGAAGATGAGCATCTGCATGATGATTAGAGGATCCGTGGGAAGACAGAGTCCAATTTTGATCGTCGGCATTTTGAGCCAAACACTGACACCGGAGCAGTTGTCAGGTCAGAGCCTTAGTCGGAGTGCAGGGTTTTGAAAAAACTGAGAGGGGGAGTGACCCACTCTATTCTTGCTTTTTGCCCTTTTCTATTGTCCAATTTAACCAAAACTGTCAAATTTTTATGGGTTTTCACACAGAATTCCAAAAGAAATTTCTGGCCTTTTGTTGTTATTTTATATGGTCAACACAAATTCCAAGTTAGAGGAAATCATTTATTTTTCTGGTATGAAAGGCAGAGAAGTTACCTTCAGTTGTGGCATCCTGTAGAAGTTTTTCTGCACGGGGAGCTTGAGATGTGTCGGCCCTGAACAAGTAGCGAGTGACAGGAAACTGGAGGCCCTCCTGTCCACTGGTCACCTCTGCCAGCTCACAGAATAAGGAAACCCTCTCCTGCAGCAGCTCCAGCATCTCCTGGTCCTTCTGCTGGAGGTCAGCTGAGGGGGAGGGAAGGGTAGTATCCCACATCACACATGTCCAGTCTGCATTCCATATCTCTATGTCTGTATTGTTTGAGGACTAGCAGACACTCTAATTACACTTAAGCAGTAGCCCAGACAGAGCATTGCACAGTTAAATGAGGCAAAGACACTGGGCCCAATATCTGGAAGCCAATGACTGAATCCAGCTTGTTGTCGTTGAACACTATGGATCAGTGATTTTTCCAACTCCTGTGCAAAAGATCATCAGGTGTGCCAAGGGAGAGCATATAATGAGTCCTTTGTTTGCTCTACATAAACAATGAATTTCATTTGCTTCCTCAATATGTTTGTAGTCTAAAAACACAAAAGGGTCATTAAGGAGCAAAATTTGAAATACGACAATCACAATTGTTTGTCTGCTGACCTTTAAGTCTCCTCAAATGAGCCTTGTGTTCTGGCTCTATGAGTGGGAACTCCTCTCGTGACGGGCACCTGTACACACACGGTACACACACGCACGCACGCACACACACACACACACACACACACACACACACACACACACACACACACACACGGTAACGGGTATTACAAACACAAACTGAAACTTTGTATGTTTAATTGTTAAATTGTAGAATCTTAAAATACAAGGTTTGGACTAAAAACTGATTAATAAGCTGCTTGAGTGTTCATAAAAACACCATAATCAGTTGTAAAACTAAAACAGGAAGGAGTTCTGGCCAAAAAATTGGCTGTCCAATTATGTCCCTTGGCCTGGGAGTGTAGTCAATCATTTGTGGCCAGAGGAGGTCCTGGTGGTGTCCCTCTCACTGGCAGAGTTCAGACAGGTTGGTTTGGTGGAACTGGTTTGAACACAGCATCGTATGCGGAGGATCTTAATTGTCGAGATGACTCTCATGCAGAAGGCCTCCTTGACGGCTCTTTGAAGACATCGGTCTCCTTGTTCCAAAAAATGGATATGAAGCTTAAATAACTCGGCAAAAGAGAGAAACATGGAAAATCTGAGTGTAAAATCCACTTGGTAAGGTCAAATTCTTTAAGAAAAAGAAGCCCAATGTCAATGTGTGTGCTGTGTCGCTAGAACAATACATTCAGTGTGAATGTGATTAAGAAAAAGCATCAGGATCTCATGCTGTTTTACCGCAATCATGTTAAATACTGGAAAGAGTGTGTGGGACTACAATTACTCATTTCTCATATACACCGAGTTTGAGAAGGCAGCCCAAACCAGCTCAGCCTTCACAAGATGAGGTGTGTTTTGGATAGATGACAGTGTGCAGAAGGTGGAGGGTTGCGTTCAGACAGGGCTCACTAAGAACAGGAGCATCGAGAAGAGGTCGAAGTCAGTGAAATGTCCAATGAGGAAGAAACCAGGAAGATCAAAATATTTTGATTTGGACATTTTTAGCTCAGTCTTTAGTTTTGAAAGCACCAGACAACATGCCTCAATGCTTTGCCCCTCCCTCACCAGCTCAGAGGTGGGAGACAACGCTCGTTGGCAGCAGGTTGTGTAATGGCAGAAACCCTTCTCAATCAGGTAAAACAGTTTGAAGGAAATGATATCATGACTCCTGCTTGTTTTTAACATCT
This sequence comes from Malacoctenus gilli, assembly GCA_032164315.1. Lineage (NCBI taxonomy): Eukaryota > Metazoa > Chordata > Actinopteri > Blenniiformes > Labrisomidae > Malacoctenus > Malacoctenus gilli. Next base: position 8,966 of record JASSRZ010000294.1, on the reverse strand, counting down.
TATTGTTACTTTACATCTATATTTTGAAATCAGAACTTTAGTTCAATAATTCAAATCCTGGGATGGTCGCTTGTCTTGCAAACGTGTCACCACACTAAGCTCGCTAAAATGTTTGGTCTCATTTTAGAAAAAAGGTACTTTTCTGAAGAAAAGGCTGAAACTGCTTTCATTAATATATATATAGGATATAATGGGGAAAAAAAGGAGAATAAAAGATCAAAATGTCTTGTGATTGTTTTGAGGTGGAGTTAATATATGGATCTAACATGTTTCCGGTATGTGTGCCCCTCCCCCTCCCATTATTGGGCTATTGCTCACAGTCCAGCACAAGATTGGACTGTGGCAGACCTTACAGGACCACTTCGACCCCAGCACCTGAAGCAGCAACAAGCAGGTGGTGGGAGTGGGTCTCGACCCCTCACAGTAGAAACATGAGGTGGCTCCCATTAAAGCCAGGTAATTAACTTGTCACGCCCCAACTTTCCATGCAAAAAATTTGTCAAGGACAGTTTCCAAATTGATTCAGTATGTCTGGAAGTTTTTGCTTACTTGCTGACTGTTTGCTGGATGTGGCGCATCCAGATGTTTTTCTCATCCTTGTTGGCAGCGTGGAACTCGTACATCTCCGGAGGGGAGGAGTCGCTGATGAGGAACATTCCTCGCTCATGACTGGCGATGTCCCTGACGATGAGGTTCTGGAGGGAGAGCACCGGAGGCTTGTCCTGAATCACACCACACAGAGAGACAAGTTACCAGGAGAGCCTCATGCAGGAATCTCATGAAAGCTTTCAAAGGTTTGCTGTAAGAAATTGTCAGTGAATTCAGTTCAAATCCTTTTTTTTTTATATGGATGCAGTTTAATTCCTTACCAAACATGGGAAGATGTATCTTTGGTCTTTCTCCTGTAGAAACACCAAGATGTCTGTCATCAGTAAGACCTGTATATCTACACAAACAAAGACCCACACACACACATGCAAGGGCACAAAAACAGACATTACTTTAAATTTCACAACCATGGTTCCATGTTCTCAGATCTAAACTTAAAGTAACCACCTGAACGAATGAGTAGTGCCACTCTGGGGGTTTTTTGCACTGGGGCTGTGACTGCCACACCCCGTCTGGGAATAGCCGAGACATCTCAGGAATTTTTTACTGCATTTTTCCGAAAATTAAATTCTTCTATTTGTAGAAGAAATGTGGGACTTATTAACAATCAGTCACAGTTCAGAAGAGATGAGGCAAACCGCAGAGGTCACAATTTACTGCTCCATTTATGTCTCCACCGTCACCTCTGTGAGCTTTGGGTCATGACTTTAGAGGTTGGTTGAGGAGTTCTGCCACCTTACCGGATGTGCAACTCATTGCAGTTCAGGGGCCACATGCAGCTTAACTCCATTCAGGGTTGGTTGGGAAAGTGACATAACCATTTTAACTTTAAAATTAAAAAAAAACGTTTTACTTTGGTTTAAGAGACTGAAAAAAAAAATACCAGTTGCATTGTGAAAAATTGTGAAATCACTTAACTTATCAGCAGTGATAAGGTCTACCGATAACCTGCTGTTACCTTTGATTTGTCGTATTGCTGCCATCTGCTGTTCAGGTCTGGGTCATATAACTTTGTTTGATTTATTCTGATTCAGCGGTTTATTACAAAAAACAAATTAGTATCATACATTGTTTTGTCCCATCAGTTCAACTGATATATGTGAACTGATAAGCTAGCATCGGGCAGCTTCCAGAGTCTTTTTGAAAGGCTGGGCTGGTGAGGGGATGGAGAGATGACTTGTGCAGCCAGAGATGGCAGAAGTACTCGCATGAGGTAAAGTCAAATCACAAATGTTCTTGTCTTTTCAGTTTACCATTATATTTTGAAGTCAAGCGAGTGTCCATCATTCGAGGCCAACCTTTTCTCACCCACAAAACCGAGCACTCATGAAGTGGCGACAACACTTATGAATCACCCCGTTTAGGTCTCATTGTTTCATGTTGCCAGAGATCTTGAGAATGTAAGTCGGAAGCACAGGTATGAAAGAGCAAAGTAGAAAGTATTCAGAAAATAAGGTATGGAGTGAAGTACATTAAAAGTACCTTAAAAATATATTTAGTACCCTCCTCTGACAAATGTGAAATGTTTTCAGCTTTTCGCCATGCATGAAAGTCATTTAAATAGTCATTCATTATGAAAATAAGTCACTTATTTTCAAAATATACTCAAATTATATTTTGCTTTGGTTGACTGAACAGTCCACTAGAGTCCATCAACATGTCAACATCTACAGAAGGACCTGCTATAGGGACTATTTTCATCGCAGCTTGTTTTCCTTTGAGGAAGTATTTCGAAGAACAGTTAATGAAGTCTTTGCATCCCAATTACTAATTCTGTGCTGTGGTTGAGAGGGTCTATTCAGTGATTTTAACCCAGTCTTTTGTACATTTTTGACCAGTCCTGTGGATCTACCGTCCTATATTCGCTTTTGAGCAATGCTTGCGTTTCTTCTGTTGTGCTTGCTTTGTTTCGATTGTGACGTCTATGTAAAAAGAAGTGCATGAAAGTTCAGTTGGATTCATTTCAAATGGATACCTTTGAGCCGAGATCCAGGGGACTTCCAGTAGAGGGTCCCTTCATAGACGAGTTTCCTGCGCAGCAACTCTACAGGCTTAAACAGTCCACCATCCCTCACTCTGGCCTCTGCCCGTTGGTCCAACTTGGCCTGAATTTCCTGCATCCGGTGTGTCTTTTCCATCTCCTCCATCTGCCAACCACAGTTAAAGTCATCTTGTGTTTGGACTTCAAAGAAAAAAATTACATCCAGTAGCTGAAAGCTGTTCATTTGATACAGAAAAACTGCATTCTACAAAGCACTTTATCCAATGTCACTGACAAAAACTTGACCTAATTCAATGTATGGTGAAGGTTCAAGGGGTCAAAGAACTGTTGTTGTCATCTCATACAAATTCATACATCTTTCCATCTAAAGAGAGTTTAAAGAGTTTGAGCTTTGTACAGTCATTTATGAGTTTGACAGAGTCATACAATGTAACCAGACAGCACTTTCGTACCTGTTGGTTTATTGAACTCAGCAGTTCTCGGACCATCAGCAGAGCCTGAGCCAGAGAGCAAGCCTCTTCTTCGTCATCTGAGGGAAACACAGGCTGTTATGGAGGCTTGTCAATGTTGAAACCTAGGAAGTTACAAGCACGATACACCTGGGAAAAAGTATGTGAAATGCACTCTAGCAATCATGTGCAACGATGATTTGTGTCCTGATATGCAGGGAACATCTGGGCAAAACACTCTGGCAATATGTGGAAAGCACTAGGCGGATGAAAACATTTGGGGAATATAATTAGAAAAACAAAGGTATCTTGGGTGTTTTCTTGGTCATGTATTTAGGAATTTTGTTTGGTAGTTTCCTGTGTCATTTCAGCTTCCTTGACTCTCTCCCTCATGTTTGACTGTATCCTCCTGCCCTCATGTTTGTCCACCTGAACCTGATGGTCCGGCTACAAAGAGGTGCTTCCATTTCAGGCTCACACTGAGAGTTTTTCTGTTACCTTCTGTTACCACTGAGAGATCTGTCGTGTTACCTTGTGCTGCTGACAGTCGTTCCAGCCCCGCCTCCCCTCTCATTATCATTCTCACTCTCTCGCTGTTGCCCTGGTAACCAACATTTTGTGCCTTCCGACCTTGAGCCTTGTCTGTCCATTTCACAGTTTCGGTTTTGGACTTTTCTATTTCAATTTATGTATTATGTGATTACCTCTTTCTGTTGCTTTTTATGTTTTTTTTTCTTTACTGTCAATATGAACATTTTTCCCTGCTCGTCTGTTCACTCCAGTTCTGACAGTGTCATTTTTTTCTTAGATGCAAGTCTAAACTAACAAAGCCTCAAAAAATGTATTGCCCACAGCAACGACATCATTATTTAAACAGGGCACTCTGGGACTAGACCTGCCAGATAGGCACCTTTAAATCCACTAGTTAGTGACAACACTTATCTTCTACTGTCATACCGAGGTCAGCTTCCCATGACGCAGGCCAGGGGCCGTCACCCAGGCCAGGGGCCGTAACATTAGGCAAGGTGTAAAGGTCAGCATGAAGAACAACTCCCGGTGAGACATGAACCTGAAATAACTGGCTGATCATAGAGACTTACAAGAAAGGACCTCACTAATTATTCACCTTGTAAAGGCATTATAATCGTTTTCAAACTGAATCATGAATCTGCTTTTTTGGAGTAATTCTACAAGTCATTTCTTGAAGCTTTTTCTGTACGAGTGTTGAACAACCTCACGCAGCCTGACTAAAAAATATCTCACAGGGCACAATTTACTCCAGATTCATTGGGGGGGGGGGGGGGTGTTGGCTCATTTACCAGTGGTGTTGTCAAGAATCCGCTGAATCAGAACAGGATACTTGGAGATTCGCTGAGTCACCAGCAAGATGCACTCCTGCACTCCGTGGCAACGCAACAACGGTCCTCGACTCACTCGCTGCTCGGACACATTCAGAGTTAGACAGTGATAACGGTGCTCCTGGCTTCCAGTCACTTCTTTACACGGAAACATAACACCACATTGTCTGAATGACATTTCTATTGTTAGTACATAAATATCAGCTATCAGAGTGCATTGGAGGACCGAGCAGCATCTAACCATTAATATTCTGCACCTGCTCTATCAAACTTTGCATTCCATTCCACACACACACACACACACACACACACACACACGAACCTGACCTTACAAGCATTTAGTGCAGTCTGTGCAGAGATAGATGGAGGTGCTAACATCCATTATAGTGGCTTTTTGTTAAATGTTGTTTGGCTTTGAGGTTGACATTCGAAGAACATTTAAATGTGAGGGCCATTTTGAAGATCCTCACATCCAAACGGACCTTTTTTATCAGCCAGAATCAAAGCTCAGCCTGTGTGAAACTAAAACAGTGGTCCACACATACAATTTTCAGCACATTACGCACTATTGACAACCCATTTTGTTATCATGTATCTATTCTTTTCCAGCAACGGACCCTTTGTCTCTGAGGACACAGTGAACCTGCCTTTTGGGTTTTTAATTGGTACCTGAAAGATTGATTTTTTTTTTGCCTATCACCTCTCCTGAATATGTTTTAGTTCCAACGATCCGGTCCCATTTTTTGCGTTCGTTTTCACGGACAAAGAAACAAAGCGAACCGACGCTTGGAGTGTTCAGAAGTCTGTTGTGCGTCTCACCCGTATAAAGAACTGGAACCTCTTGTCTTTAGCCAGCAGTTCTTTGTACAATTTAACAGCCTTCAAATGACGGCTGCAGAATTCAGCATAGGCTTTCCGCATGTCATCTGCACATTGGTCCGAAAACTGGCAAAAAAAAAAAGAGACAGACAAAAACAAACAAGTGAGTAGAACACAGAAAAGAAATCGGTTTAGATCTCCCCAGAAAAACAACTGTCAAGCACACTGGCATTCACGCATCAACTTGGGGGCAAAATACAGCTCATGACCCATGTAAAGGTGGAAGTGAAATGTAAACCATCAGTGACTTTAACGTTATTGCCCTCATCCCCCTCATTCAAAGCTGCTGCCTGTGTTTCTCACAGGAAGCCTCACAGGTTGGACCCTATCATCTCAGTTTCCACAAAGCCAATGTCTAAAAGATAAAGTTCCTTTAAGTCATTGCTCGCCTCTTACTGGAAAAGCCTGAGAAGGAAAGGGAAGCAGCTTCTCCCTCGACAATGTGCTTACCAGCTCAGTCCAGCAACATACACAGAACTGGCAAGTCAAACAAGATTGGGCCCGAGGGGTTAGCGAAGGAGGGGCAGGAGTGGGCAGTCTGGTTCCTGGGGCAGCCCTGCAAGTTTGCAATGGGTTCCTGCTCCAACACACCTGGATGTAGTCGTGCCATCATGGAGCTCTGCTGAAAGCCTGCTAACAAGCTCATTGCAGTCAGCTGTGTTGAAGCTGGGACACAGTGAAACAATGCAGGGCTGCAGCCCCCACGGACCAGGACTACCCACCTCTGGATATGGGGGTCTCTATTTTTGTTGTTTAAGTTGTGCAGGGAGACTCATTAACTCATGGCTTCGTTGATGTGAAAAATAGGGCGATGTAGGGTGGTTTTTTTATGTTGTCGTGAACAATTTAGTCAATAAAATTTTCAAAAGAGAAGTTTTTAGGTCTGCATCAATCCTAACTTGACGCCTGCACACAGTGCCTACAGGACTGAGTATGTTTGCTGACAAAACAGCTTGTCAAAAAACTATTCCCAGCTGCAGGCCAATAGCACATAAGAGGTGAAGCATGAACACTCATTAGTAGCCATTTGCTGTACCTCCTTGCTTGTGGCCCTTGACAATAGAATTGCGGAGCCCAGTGATGGAGGATATAACAGCAGTGTTACAGACTTAGTTACTTGTTCTAGTAGTATGTCTCCCAGCTGGTGAATGGTGAAGTTGCGGGTGGATCCGGGATGAAGGCTGAGGTTGCGCCGCAGGAGAAGCTTGGTCAAAAAATGGGAGTGTGTCCTGATGAGCTGGTCCAGGCAGGGCAGCATGGTGTGCACGACGCTGGGCTCCAGCTGGAGCTCCTCCAGCATGCCCTGTCGGAACACCCGGTCCATGATGTGCAGGGTCCGCATGTGGTGCAGCTCTGTTTGGATGAGTTCTGAGGAAAATGGGGAACCGATCAAAAAAATGCAAAAAAAAAAAGAAAATATAGAGGCGAAAGTTACATGAGAAAGCTCTGAACGCGTGATGCAAAAGTCATGTTGGGTTCCCACTTTTTATTCTGCAGTGAGACAAGTGTTTCGGGGGTCATGCATGAAGGCTGAGATGCAAAAATATGTGAAAACTCAGATTTATTGATGTAATATTCATGCCAATTGACTAGGTGGCAGTGTGACACGGTGCCACCTCATGATAACGCCACTCCTTTGTTCCAGTAATAGTGAGGAATAAAGATTCAGTACATTCACTGGAACGACTCTTGACTGATTAACAGAAATTTAAAAGTAACTTGTTATAATAATACTCTGTAATGTTTGCTATCTTTTTAGGTGCTTCCCCACCCTGGAGCGTTTCTGTGACATCGGCATGTACAAGGCCAAACATGAGCCATGTGGTCACACTAACGCATTTTTTCCATTTATAAGGAGATGTGAGGGTGGGTTGTTATATATTTCTGATTTGGAAGGTGGTTTGAATATTTTGCAGTTTTTAGCCCCAATGTGCTGATGCCATCTCTACACAGGGCAGATCTACTCTGTGAAAATTGTCGTATAAACAAAGTGATGAGAGTGATGTGCAGGTCAACATGCATCAAAGGTTCCATAAAAGTCAGTAAAACAATCAAAAAGCTTAAGAAATGCGGTGTCCAAACTCAGTCCTGGAAGGTCTGCATCTGTTGAGCTTTAATGGTGCTCCTGCTCCAACACAGCTGCTTTATATGACTGTGATGTCATCCAGCTGTGCAGCAGCCTGCTAACCAGTCACCAACACCAACAGAACAATCTTCCAGTTCAGATTACTTGAAGGTTTTTGAATGGTCAGGAGCCGCTCTTGCTGCAGTTCTTTTGTCTTGCTGTTGCCATTTCTTTCAAAGCACAAGTGCCATGCGGGTCTGCAATCCAAAAGGCTCTGATCGCAGAACACAATCCAATGTCCAGTTTAAATAGACTCTGACTGGCATGGTAACAGGTTACCTCCTCTGACCCATCGTAACTTGGACAGGAAAAGGTTGATCTAATCAGACTTAGCTGTTTACATGAGGTGAATTTGACCAGATCATTATTCAGCTCGATCAATCAGATCACTTATGGTTCCTTTTAATCCAGTCATAGTGCATGATGTTGTTTAGGGACAGTATGAGAGCTCTACAAATAGACCTAAACTATCTACAGGTTCAAGTGAGGTGACTTACAAAATAACTGTTAAATTATGTCTGAACGAAAGCTCTTGAAATCGTGATGACAGAACAGTTTTTGTTAGACATTTACGTTTCATGTGTGAAATGTAGTTACTTGTTACGGCATCACAAATTTTTTAAAAATTGTGAACCAAAGTTTCTGAAAATGTGTCAAGATGGTGTCACCATAGATGACGTCCTGTCTCTTGATGACGTTTTTGCGGTGCGTCTGCAAGTAGCTGCTGTCCACAGCCATGCTCCAGGAATCGGCTTTGAAGTCCTGTCCATCCAGCTCCAGGTCCTCCAGCACAGACGTATAGTACATCTCACCTAAACATGGTCAGAACATGATCAACAGCCTGACATAAACATTGATGTTTAATAATTGTCCCAGACGTGGGAATGACCAGACAACACTAAACCAAAAAAGAGATTTATTCTTTCATTATTTCGTAGATTTTTATCTTTCTTTCATTTTTTTGTGTTTCAGTTCTTTTACAATTATGTACCACCACTTTTGTACAGTAACAAATTAAAAATGTTTGATTCTTGCCTTTGGTTCACTTTTACATTTACTTTTCAATTATTTTTCAAAGAAAGCAGGGTTCAGTCTCCAGGGAGAAGATGCTGGTGTAACCCTGGTGTTATAGTAGAATGAGGTACCTGCAGTCCAGGAGGGATAGAAATGCACTGCATGTGAAAATGACTCATCTTGCTCGACCTAAAAGAGCTCCAAGTTATTCTTGGGATCGTCCTGCAGCACGGTGTTTTATAGTTTCAGTTACCGTCATCGTTGATGGACTCCACCGACATGGCTCTGTTCCTGAAGCTGAGCGAGTCGGTGGACTGGGACAGGATTCTCCGAAGGCCCAAAGGAGAGTCATCGTTCAGAGTTCTGCAGCAAACAACAACACACAAGAAGGGATGTGACTGGATGAACAACAGTGCACGGCAAACAGAGGAAAACAAACTGTGATGACGAAACCTAAAATTGTGTGTGTGTGTGTGTGTGTGTGTGTGTGTGTGTGTGTGTGTGTGTGTGTGTGTGTGTGTGTGTGTGTG
>JASSRZ010000292.1:0-13725 GCA_032164315.1 Malacoctenus gilli | reverse complement strand
TGTGTGTGTGTGTGTGTGTGTGTGTGTGTGTGTGTGTGTGTGTGTGCGCGTGTGTGTGTGTGTGTGTGTGTGTGTGTCTAAATAACCAGTATTCCAAACCAAAATTGGCAGTATTCTCTTTGCTGATAACTATTATCTCTGCGTCACTCAGGTTCTGGAGCTATGATTGCCGTCATTGTCATCGGCATCATCATCATTTTTACCATTTTGCTGCTTATCCTGAAGACATACAACAGGTGAGGCAGCATTCCTGTACACATGATTCCTGCAACACATAACCTTTAGGATGTGCAGGAGCGTCATTGTAACAGTTCCAGTTAGACGGTTTTATTGGCTTGCAGGCCGAGTCGTTATGACGTCTCTGTTGGCACAACTGTTTAGCGAGAATGGATGTGATGGGTCGGGTGGTGGCATTATTGCCAAAATGGAGAAGATGTTATTCTTGATAAAAGAAAAAAGTTCTTCTTTGGGGAGTGAATTAATGATCCCATTATAGACGAGCTAGCTAATAATGACTTTGTAAATACACTGGATTCTCCTTTCTTCTTCCCGACATTACAGTTTTTCTTATTCGTTTTGGTACTCTTTCTCTAATCAGCCTTGACATTTTGCAAAACAGTGAGAGTACTTCTAAAAACAATTCATACAAAGAGGAAAGCATTATGAGTGACCTGCAAAAGCCAGTCACTTGCTCAAAATCCCTAGTTTATGTCTCTCAACAGTAATTATCTGTGTCAATAAACGTGTGAGTGCCAACAGGATGACAAATCCTTGTATCATTGTGGATGGATAAGACAGTCCAATTGTTGTTATTATAGCAGTGTACTCTGGATGGATTTTCAGATGGAAACTGTTACTTAGTTTTGAGAAAAATTATTGTAAATTGTAAAATTACATCCGATTGTGTGTGGGAGATTGACTGCAAGAGACTGGTCAAGATTCACCTTTCACTGTGCAACTGTGATGCAGCGGGGGGGGAAAAATCAAAGTACCAATGCTTAATGGCACAAAGAAAAATAAATTAGAATCAGGAAGAGAAGATGAACTCCGTTTGTACATGCAGTGCAGCTTCTTAAAGGTCCTAATATTCCTGCTTGTTGGTCCATAAAGTCTCACTTATCACAACAAATGTCATTATCTGTATCAAATATCTCTCTTCCAGAGCAGCTTTGGAAACAATCATTCAGGGTGTCTTATTAGGCCTCTCATGCACCTTTGTAGCTATTTCAGAAAAACTGGTTAATCATGACTTTATCTGATGCGAAACACATGTCCCTTCCTCAGAGGAACACAAGAAACTCTCCAGTGATGTGGAGATTTGAACAAGTATTTTTTGAGAATTTCTGTCAGAATTTTTAAATTAACAATCAGAATCAGAATAGCATTTAATGTCATTGGACCGGTGGACCAACTAAATTGCACTGCCTGTCCAAGGTTAAACACATACAAACCAAAATATGAACTTTCAGGACAGGAGGATGAGGCAGCAGCCAATTACGGCACACTCACTAGCTGCAGCTACATGGAGAAAAGACAACATTGGGAAAGAGGGTGAAAAAAGGAACCCTCTGCCCTGCCCCCTACAGGGGGTGTAGTGGTGAGACGGGGGCATGACAGTCTGTAGTTTTGTATGCAGGCAGAGGGAGGGTAAAAAAAATGCCAGGAAAGAAAGGGTTCCCATATTCCTTTCCATGGTGAGTGTGTCTGAATTGATGAAGATCAGATTCCAGGAAGCGTGGGCAGCAGAAAAAAACAAATGAAAATCCAATTTTGGGTGAGACCAATCTAAATCACACAGTGGAAGTTTCCTTTGGAATGTAATTTGACATTGACCTGTGCAGCTTCAGCACGGACTTGCCCGTCCCTCTGATCGGACATCAAGACGAAGAATCTGGGGTGTTGGACTGACATGGTGACTTTCAAATGTCTGACGCTAATTTTTCTTGTCAAAACCAGCTCACACCAGGTGGTACTTTGCAAAGGTTTCCAAATCTCTTGTTGCACAATGAATCTTGCAATACTTGTAGCCTAAACCTTGACAGTTTTTGTTCACCTCATGTGGGGAACGAGTTCAGGAATATGATCGAGAATTTTGAATCTTTGAAGGGCCAGTTGTCTTTCACTGCTTCTTTTCGCTGTTGAGTTGAACAAGGCATTGCCATAAAAATCGATGCAGCTGGGTAATCATAGAGTGCTGGTGTGCCAACACAACAAAATCAATTTCAATACTTGTAAACAACTGTGCAGACAGGAAAGCTTTAGGACTCCATTTAGAAAATAAGTTGGATTTGATTGCCGAATGAACAGGGCTGATGTGATACTTTTTAATGTACCTAAAAATATGATTCAAAATGTAACTTTGCTACACAAAATACTACTCAAATTATTGCATAAAGTCTAATATACATAATTTTAAAATAAAGGAAAGGCATTCAGCACAGGAAAGCTGAATGCCTTAAATGAATCAGGAGATACAGGTTATGTGTTTATGTATATTTGTCCAACGTCTTGGTCTTTTGTTTGGACAGACGAACTCATGTCTCCAGAGTCCTGGGAGCAGGGGGCTCGAAACCTCCTCAAAAGCCCTCCCAGTCTACGTCCCAGAGCAATGTGCCACTCACAGCGATGGGAGTCAGGTCTGTGTCGAGCAGCATCACTGACTCGCACTCGGCCTCAGGGAACGTCTTCCAGCTGCCTCGGGTGGAGCTCAGCAGCACAGAGGGAAATCACTTGGAGCAGTCCAGCACCAACAGCGGATCCACTGCAGTCACCATACATGAGCATCCGTCTATAGAAAACACATAGTACTGAGACTTTGATAAAGTACAGTTGTTTCTCATAACAGCATAACTATGTTATGACTTTATTGTGTTCCCACAGTCTCCCTCTAACTCAACCAAATGACTCACTGTCGATGATGTAATTGTCCTACTTGCATACAGAAGTGAACAGAAATATTATAAATTTGCAGAATGAATGTTGTGGAAAAAACAAATGAGTTGAAGGCTGAAGTCAGTGGGTTGTTCCTGTCTGTGGTCTTTCACAGAGGCTGCGTCACAACCAACAAAAAAAGATAGGTGTATTAAAGACTGAAGCCTTGAAAATCTTTGTATAGCTTTGCTAAAAGATGTTGAGGCTTGTCGGCTACTGTAATTGGTGTGACTGATATAAATTATTTTGTTTATAAAAATTAAACACACACACACACACACACACACACACACACACACACACACACACTCACTCACTCACTCACTCACTCACTCACTCACTCACTCACTCACACACACACACACACACAAATAAATGGCAATAAGTAGGGTAACTAAATTTGTGTTTGGTACATTATTTCTTTGATGCTTCTTGGCAATAAATGCTAGGTTATTGAAAAGGCTGATCGTCTCCCTTTTAAATGGGCGCACATTTGTAAGCAACATGCATTTGTTGGGTAAGCAACAGAACTTTGTATGTAGGTTGCACCCATTAAAGATTTGCTATATCTTCACGACCAATGCTGTCTGTCCGTCCGCCCATCCATCCGTTGTTGTACTTAGAAGCTGCGCACTCAGCTGGTAATTCAATGAGGTTGGAAAAAGCTACATTCAAGTTATCAATATTTCCTTGGCAACTATTTACATTTTATTGAGGAGATAAACGATCAGATATGTATGAATATTTTCCAATTTAGTTCCTGAAGTAATCTCGGTGGACAAAGATGTTCAAAGGTCTGAGGTATGTATTGCTTTGTTTTTTCGACGATGTTCACTGACCGTCGAGCGTTTTGAATGCAGCTTCAGGGTGTAGCTGCAATGGTGACAGTCGGTAAGAGGCTTTCGAATCAGTTTTTGGACTGATGGACTTTTTGTTCCTGGATTCAAGGAAAAGCTTTTCATTTAACAGAATCATACATATTTGGGGGTGTTTGGTTGCCAGCTGGTGTTAAAAAATAACCCTCCAAAACAAAAAGCAGTGCGTAATGTGTGCTAATCCACGCTACGGAAGTTAGCTTGAAAAGTAAAGCTGTGGAGAATGTTGCGTGTTTGCACCGGTATCACTGGCTCTTGTTAACAATACAGTGTAATAGTCCACTGGTCCGAATGACAATTTGGTTGAATGTGAAGCGGGTCGTTGTGTTGCAGTAGAGCTGCTGAATCTCCTGCTGGTGTCGGTGCTGTGGGGCTGCACCAACCCTCTGCTCAAGAGAGCTACACACGGGATAGAAAATGTGTCGGAAACAAGAAGGCTTCGACAGCTACTGTCTGAAGTCAAATTTCTTTTCCTTAATCGCAAGGTAAACATAAATTATAGTTCTGATGATGCTTATTTAGCACCAGTACTCCCCTGTATATTTCACCCTATCGACACCTTTTCTCTTTGCTGTCCAGTACCTGATCTCGTTTTTGCTCAACCAGAGCGGTTCTTTGGTCTACTATTATACACTTTCAACAACGGGTAAGACTTGTTACAAACACACGATGCACAATCACACAACCGCCGTTCATGTCATGTAAAAAAAAAATCAAAAACAAAACAGGGTTCTGTTGGAATCGGGGTTTTATAATGAGGTTCTGCTTTTTCCTTTTTCAATTTGACTTCCGATCACACGTTCACAAAGCCATTGCCGTTTTCTTTCCTCATACATTCTGTATCTTTTGTTAGTAGTTTTTTGCCTAAATTATTCAGCACCACATAAAAACGTTTGGTAGATCCATCTTTTTCCTCCCTGGCAAAGTCTGCAGCTCTGCCTAATTTCTGTGTCCATCTGGTGATGTGCAGCAAACCCGGCCTTCTGTCAAGCCTGATCAGCGTTGGTTGTGGGTGTTGGACACAGGTGGTGGCATTAAAAACTGTATCTTCCTGAACAAACTCATAATGGGAGAACACATTACAAATAAACTGCCGCTTTCTCAGAAACCATCAGCATCTGCATCTTTTGGAATGAGTCTCCTTTTTTTCTTATTTACATGAATATTTTTTTTGTCAAAATAATAAAACAAATGTTATTTTGGATTTTTCAAAACAAGACCCCAAAAAAACCTCTTCTTGATTTCAGATTTATCGCTAGCTGTTCCTGTGGCCAATTCCCTGACCTTCCTCTGCACTCTGCTGACTGGCAAGTTACTGGGTGAAGAGTTCGGTGGCAAAAGTAAGTCATTCGTCAAGGTGATCATGGTACATTTTAGCAGGTCAGTCACACAACCAATGACACCCAAACCTTTATTGGGGGGTGAGGCGGGTATTCTGGATATTACTGGGGGGGGGGGGTCACAAATAATAAACTATTGAAGAGTATTGTGACATTATTTTGGTTCTAATTTGTTTTGTAATCAGCATTTTCCTAATATATGTCTTTCTGCAGAAGCTGTCATAGGAATGTTCTTCACAATGGCTGGCATCACGCTGTGCATCATAAGCTCCATGGACGACAAAGACGATGGAAAGCAGGACATAATCCAGACTGTGCACTGATAGAAATCTGGATAAGAGCAATTTTGCCTGTATTGTCGAGTGGCTCTTTCACAAGAAAGGGAAGACAACCCAAACAATGAAGGAGCTAACTACTGCTACATATCGGGTGGCGCAATTGAAAATTAAACCACAGTGTTTCAGACATTGTGGAAGAGGTGTGTATTCATGAACCCGTATTTTTGAGGTTGTATAAATGAAAGACATGTAGGAACAAGTATGCACATGGGGGGATTATGTATATGATATATGTGTTCGTGTGTGTGTGAGAATTAAAACAGGTTCAAATGAAGCTTCAAATGTTCAATGTTGGTTCTGTATTTGCACAGAACTGAAGACGCTTCGCATCAGAGTGGCAGTCTCATTAAACTCAGGAAAGCAATACAGATGCAGTTGGTTATGTCTATGTGTGTGGGCTTGAACCAGCATTGTAGCTGACTGCTGCTTCTGTTCAGATAGAGCTGACTTGAAAAGGCAATTAGTACAGAAAAATCAAAAGCTTAATTATTTGGAGACACAAGAGCTCCTTACCTAACACTAGAATTTGATATTGCTCTTTAAGTTCTGTATATTTTCACATTTAACTTGACCTAAGGTCAAATGGATCAACTTGATATGCTCATACATTCTGTCCAGTCAGACTGGAATTGATGAATGAAGTTCTGTTCTGACGTTATGGATTTTTACAAACCCCAAAGATTGAACTAATTCCAAGTTTCCTTTAGTTTTCTATACACGATTGGCAAAACAACCTTTGAATGTAATATGCTTGAATGTAATATGCATGAAACAACTTTTCTTTTGCCCTTTTGCCCTTTTCTTTTGAACCTCTCATGCCCTGCAAGCAGTCCTCCCTTGAAATGATGCTATCATGTGAGCCGGCCTTGTTGTTTACAGTGCCCTGATAAGAGGAGCACCAATGTCCTGGGTCATCACGAGTCAGAGGGGCCTCCACAGTCACTTTTTGGTTACAACAAACCTCTGAGGTGAAGCTGCAGTACTGGCAGCCATTTCTGGGCAAGCCAGAGCCACAAGTCCATATCTCACTTGTATTTAAATACCATTCTTATTTAATTACAGGTTTTTACTTTAACCTTGTCAAAATGCGTTGATCGTAAACCACTGCAAAAGATAAAAAAAACAACAAAAAACTGATAGAAATGTAATTCCAATTTTAAAAAAAGTAGAATATAAACACAGAGGTTGCCAGCTTTACCACATAATCCATATATACAGACATATTACCAAAGAAATCATAAACATTGCACTTCACAGGAGGTAATTAGAGATGAAATTTTAGCAGGTTTCCGTGGTTGGAAACGCAGCGTCTCATCATTAGGACCACTTCTTGTGTCATCAGGATACACTGTTCTTCAGTGACAAGTACTGTTGATGGAAAAAAGATCAATTGTTTGAAATCAGAAAAGTTTGATACAAACTTTGTGTGTAGTTGGGTGAGAACACTCTCAGAATCTCTGACCACAACAGCATTTGAAAGTACATAACCATGCGTCAGTGTCAGACCCATCTTAGTTCAGATAGTTCACATTGCGCTCAATAGAATGCCAATTTTTTTTCTTAGTTTAAGTGCTGATAAGACCAATATAAATGATGAATAACCTGGAATTTTGAAAAAGATACCGTATAACAGATAATCTTACACAAGTTACTGAAGTAAAGTTGGTCAGATTCTAACTATTTTTGCTGTCTACCTTCAGCAGCCTTCAGGATTTATTGCTGTACTACACTACCATGTACTGCAGTTTCACTGAGGTGGTACCTAAGCTCCTTTTACTGAAACACTGCAACCACCTGAGGGCAAAGGAGCAATACCAAGTACTTTTTAATTAGTTAACTAATGTAAGCATGCACTCACAGCAGCATTGCTTGTCCAGAGACAAATGAGAAAGCAGGACAATCACAAAATGACACCTCAGTGTAAATGTAAACGCAACATCTGAAATAAAATGACTGTGATAAACACTTTTTCCGAGAAGTGAGCTGGTTGCTGTGTGGCTTTGTTGCGACACTACATAATCCAGTTAATTGAGGTATAAAAGATCCTGTAGAAAGTGTCCCTCAGAAGTCATCTAAATGATGACAGGGTTCAGTAAAAACGGACCGGTATTTTTAACAGATATGCCTCATATGCACGTGGCGCCCTGTTTTACAGAGATGAAAATGACACCGTTTGAAAACAGCTCCTACAACGGATAAATCTGAACGCTTCCTTCTGTGTGTTTGAGTGAATGTGTGAGAGTCATTACTTTCATGCTGTCTCTGAGGACTGTGTCATTTACAGAGATTTTGAGTTTATAAGAGGGGGTAGGCAGCTCACCTGGGGGCTTTCTTCCTGCACTGACACACACCTGAGGGAGAGCAGCTGAAATCAGCCTTTAGTTTGACTCTCCACGCTTGGTGAGGGAATGAAACTGTGATTGTTCAAATACATCAACCAAAATCAAGGGATGCTCAAGCATTATGTAGAAGTGTTTAAGTGTAGTTTTTTCATCCAATGTACTCTGAACTGATATGGGCCATTTCTTTTTTTCCCTGTGGGCTTAAAAAGGGCGCATGACAGAGAAGCCAACTTGCTTTATTTTCATTCTTTCAACTTCCACTTTCTTTCTTTTCATGTCTTGTACTACATGCTACTACTACTATTACTACGATGACTACTACTACGACTGCTCCGAATAATACTTTGGCATATGTACAAGAATATTTTCCTAAAAAATGGGTTTGTGGGAATAATAACTTTCTATTGAAATTTTGCAAGCTGTCCAAGAGACATCCTGAAAACCAATGAGGTTTTTTTTAGAGCGCAAAATTTACAGCTGTGCCGATTCAATCCATTTTGTGGATGAAAATCAACAGCAAACAGCTGTGTAACAACCACCTGCAACACTTGCAAATGTGCAGCACGCAAAATTGAAGCTGCGTCAAAGTATTCTGAAACAGACAGTGAAAACTAAATGTCATCTTTTCACATCCTGAGTGGTCGGGTGAATGAAATTATGAGAACCATCACACTGACGAAAAATAAAGTGTTGGGTCTGCTGGAATCCAGAAGTGCAAACATCCAGTCACAGAAAAGGTTCATCAGTGTGTCACTTTCCAGTATCTCAGGTATCTCTATACTTGATCTTATTAGATAATTCAGCTGTACAAAATGTTATGGTCAGTATATGAATGTGAATGTGAATGTGAGTGACGTTTTCTGTTCTCATGTCTATTAAAAGTGCAATTATTTTTTTTCTTATTGACCGCTGTGGCTTTTTCTGACCTTATTTGTTTATATTTTGTATCAGCAGCAAAATAAATGTCATCAAAAATGTATCTAAAAAAGCATTAGTATTTAATTTAACCACCTCATGTAAAATTTTAAAGTGGCAAGCTCAATTAAAGCTATTTCAGAAACGTTTGGTCTGTGAGCTGCCTAGTTGACCTGTCATGAAAGACTCGATCATCAAAGTAGTCGTTTGCTGCTGTTCTGCATAAGAGAATACCGTATAAGACCGTTTTATTTTTTAATTTTTTGTAGTTTTGAGTGAATGAAGAGTGTTGATGTTAAATTTTTTTTTTCTTGATTTGTTATTTTTTACACATTCATTATGTTATTAATCTAGCAGCTAAAGTCCCTTTAATTTATAGAAACTAATCATATTTTTTGTTGAAAATATTGGATATATCAAAACCTCTCGAAGAAAATAGTTGGTAATTTAGCTGTCTGAAATGTTTTTATAATAACCTGTTACTCATGAACTCTTTTTTCACATTAATTTCAAAGATTTTTTATCGTTAAATAAAACTCATAAAGACTTACTTAAAATCTTTTCTTTCAGACTCAAGGATTGGACATAAAAATAATCAACCTCATGTTTCTGTTGGACTGATCTGAGTGATTGCTTCACTTTTCCCATCTAATAAAGTGAAAAGTGATCACATGAACGTGTCACTCTACAGTTTCTTGCTGCCAAAAATAGAGCACTGACACAGGCAAAATGCAACATCTTGTGCGCGTCTTGCCTCTAAAGATCAAAGCTTAAAAATGCCATGTGAACAGAGCCTAAGCTGCCATTGAGCAAAGCAATTGAACTGATCAGATTGGTCCCCTTGGTAGGAAGATTTTGGGCCAAGGGGTGAAGGTTTGACACCCAAAACTAATGAAGGGAACACAATATTACGTCTTGTTTTTCACCTTTTTCCTGCTGTTGATGGCCTGTTGGATCCAGAGATACTCCATGCTCAGGATGTTTCTATGAAGATGCAGGGCCTCTGAGGTACAGGGCACCTCCTGAGTCAAATGGTACTGTTGAGGACCTAAGAGAGGGACTGAAAATTCATAATGTCTTGTCACTATATGTTCACTTCACCATGTTTAACAACAAAGCCTGCTATAGGATTTTCTTTTCACCCGAGTTACCATATACGAACGGAAGAAGTTGAAACCAGTGTTGTGAGTGTCGCTGGATTTTAGCAGCCACTATGCCACACAAACATCAATAGTTTTGAATGACAATGACAAATGCATTGGTTCTCATATGGATATTCCTTAGGGTATTTGAAGACATTGTGAGGGGTACTCAAAAAACTTATTGCATGAACACTGCCAAAAATTTATTACAAATATAGGTAAGAAGATGATCTTTTGAGGCATTTGTCCTGTTATAAGTTTGAAATGTATAGTGTGAATTGACTGGGATGAGAATAATCACCAATCTTAGGCCATGGTTCTTGACCAGAAACAGGTGGTCTGCACAGGTGGAGCTAAGATCCTGCCTCAAATGAAGGAGTTTCGGTAACTTGGGGTCTTTTTGTACGAGTGAGGATGGGATGGAGGAGACTGACAGACAGATCGGTGCTGCAGCAGCAACAACGATGCAATTGATGCATCTGCCTGCCTCAATCAAGAATGAACTGGGCTGAAAAAACGCAATGCTCTCAGTTTAGTGGTCAATATGCGTTCCCATCCTATAACATATGAGTGTCACCACACAACGAACAGCTCGGTGGTTGTTGTCTTTGCAGTGTCTTGTTTTACACCCATGGACTTTGTAGAATGACTATAATATGAAGTCAGGCTGCAGATATTCTCTTGATTATGGATTTGTAAGAGTGTCTCATCACTTAATATGTTGGTGAATTTTGATAAAAAGTGCCAGGTGAGCCATGGATTTATCTCTTACTTTGGCATGCTCCTACCTTTGTGAGGCTGACCGTGGATTGAGTCTACATCTGAGGGAATCCATGTGGTGGAAGCTTCTGTTGAAGTGCCCATAACAGCCCCACCTGTTGTACCAGGGGCGCTCTGCCTCTGCCTGTCGACATCCCCTCTGAATTGACAACTGGGACCACTGTAAGGGGAATCGTCCTTCTCTGCATTTACTTTTGCTACTAAGATGCAGTGGTCTTCTCCCTCTGAAAGCACCGAGCACTGAGCAGCTGCACTGACGTCTTCAGATGGACCTGACGTTGTCCTCCTAGAACCATGGGGCTGCAAAAGCGGCCCGGCCTTAAGAAATACAGAGAACACGCGTGAAATCGATCACGATTGAAAAGGGACGCTTGCGTAAGTTACTTACGGTGTCTGTAAAGTGAGGAAGAGAAATTATCCCCCCCGCCCACTTTAAATGGGTCATGGCTCCGTCAGTCCCATTCACGACATCTTCAAAGTCCTTTCGTGCTCGACGCACCTCGTTCCTTACCAAGTAACCACGCGCGCATGCCTTGGAAACGAAAAGAATAAACTTTTGTAACGGCAAACAGCATAGAGAGAAGCGTAATGACAGTAAATGCGACGGAGCGCAAAAGCTGCTGTTTTGTGAATCCCAAAGTTAGCCAACTAGACATTTTTGGTAAATCAAACCATGTCAGTGAAATTTATTTTTACCTGAAAACGCACGACAGTCTGTATCCAGCTTGTTCTATTCATCGCTATGGTTACGTGAAAGAACGAGCGGGAGTTTGACGCAAACCCAAATGGAGTTCCGCCGTCAACTTGAAAAAATAAAAGAATGCCCTTATAAACATGTATAAAATAAAATTATAAAAGTTTAGATTTTCGCTGATCTTGAGATTAAAACACAATACGTATCAAGTCCCCTTTGAATTAAAGCCGTAAATTGTTGGGTAAAAGTGTTATTGTTAACGCGGTGTCATATTGTGAAAATTTGCCGGCGGAAACTGGCCTTATGTTTGTATTCCATTCCCGCTGTCCCCCGACCACATGGTTTAATCACACGTAAAGTTTGTTGAAACTAACAATGGGCGATGGCTCCCATCAGAGGACCTTATTTCAGACGTGGGGCGACTCGGTTTCCCAGAACAAAGCTGCTCAACCTCAAAAACATGTGAAGAAAAAAGCTGGACAGCTCAATACAACCTCGAGCAGCACCGATCGGGTATTGTCAACACACACTCCTCTTGGAAGTTCTGCGTGGACCGTCGTTGGTCAGGGATCCACGTCAATGCCTGGAGAACCTGTAAGGAAAGAGGATTCAGTGTCCATGGACTCCACCGAAGACGACGACGATGTTCTGATACTGGACGCAGTGTATGAAGCTGAACGGAGCCTGCAGCCCGATGTTAGCGTCTTCCATGACTTGGGATCAGAAATCACTGCTTTGTCCCCCCTCCGCCCAGGTGGGCACACTACTGTAGACCCCGCTGGCTGTGACGTCGCATCAGCTCAAGTATGGATCTACCCCACGAACTACCCCGTCAGAGAGTACCAACTAAAGATATCAGAGGCTGCCCTGTTCCAAAACACACTGGTATGTCTTCCCACGGGACTGGGAAAGACCTTCATCGCCTCTGTCGTCATGTACAACTTCTACCGCTGGTTTCCATTCGGGAAGATTGTGTTTATGGCCCCTACCAAGCCTCTAGTGGCCCAACAGATCAAGGCCTGTTATAGAGTGATGGGGATCCCACAATCGCACATGGTTGAGCTGACAGGTAAAGACATCACGGAGCATAAACGCATCGTCACCCCAGATGCTTCCTTGTTTGTCTACAATTGACGGACGGCACCTGTCGATCTTACAGGGAGCACCCCAGCAAAGCAGAGACAAGAGGTGTGGAAGACAAAACGTGTCTTCTTTCTCACACCTCAAGTCATGGTGAACGATTTGGTCCGGGACACCTGCCCTGCCCAGCAGGTTAAGTGTGTTGTGATCGATGAAGCACACAAGGCGCTGGGGAACCATGCATACTGTCAGGTACTCTGACCTAAATCTCATATTGATGAGGTTAAATACCTGTTTTATAGTATTAAAGTATCCAGTTTTACTAGTCTGTATTTACATATACTTGTTTTGACCCTTTTTTCTAAGGAGTTGTCCTTTTTGTCAATAAGTTGTTGGAAATATTTTGTCATTGTTTTTTGGTTTGTTTTCGTGCAAAAGAAGCTTTAAAAGTTCTTCATGAATTAAAATTAATTTTCAGGGTGGCTGATAAAAAGAACCTGTGTCAGTGTGTGGCCACTTGGCAGAGTTTGCAGTTAATGCATTTGTTGGTTTCAGTTTGAACTGTTGATGGAGATGGGGGGGGGGTATTCTTCCAATGCAAATGTCATTTTCACAGTATCAACACATCCAGATACTTTGTATTTATTTTTTGAATGTTTCTTCAGAAACATCTAACAGTATTGGGGGAAAATAAACACTCAAGACATTTGTTGCTCATTCAGGTCATACGGCAGCTCAGCAGTCAGAACCAACACATCCGCATCTTGGCCCTGAGTGCCACTCCGGGAGGGGACGTTAAGGTGAGACCAACACATTTTTGATTAAAGAATGGTTTTTTTTCCTCTTTTTATTTCAAAGCAAATTGTTTGCTGAAACTTCCTAATTCAGCTACCCTTCCTTCACATTCACAGTCAATACAGTCCGTCATCTCAAATTTGCTCATCTCTCATGTTGAGCTGCGTTCGGAGGAGAGCCCAGATATCCGGGCCCATTCCCACCAGCGAAGTGTGGAGAAAGTGGTGGTCCCTCTGGGCAAGGCCCTTTCAGGATACCAGGCACGTTACCTGCAGGTAGGCTGATCTGAACATTTACCTGCATTCGAATCCTTCCATCATGTTTTTTTTTCTTGAACTATAATATTTCTCTTCAGGCTGTTGGCTTTGAACACAATTTTTAAGGAGCTTATGTTACTTTCACTTGAATAAATACATGAGTTTGAGAACAGTTGCAGCATCATTTGGGGGTGATTGTAACATGTTAGGATACAAAATATATAATAATAATATAT
>JASSRZ010000291.1:0-13736 GCA_032164315.1 Malacoctenus gilli | reverse complement strand
AACCGCCATGTGGTCCAAGGATTAGCTGGTGTGCTAATCTTGAGGAGGGGCCAAGGAGCTAGCTGGTGTGCTACGTAATCGGCACTCCAAAAAACATGGTGGGGTATTTCCGAGTGCAGCGTGAGCCAAGCTGTGGTGGGGCAAGAGCGCACTGCAGCGGTCTGGTGTGACCGAAGGCGTAAAGTCCAATAAGCGAGCTAGCACCTGGCGGCTGAAGCGAGGTCTCCGATCAGCCTGTGGACAGTAAAGCTAGTCCCCCCTGTGGACGGTAGATACGCTGCTCGAGTGAGAAAAGGTGTTTGAATGAGGTGGTGACATCCACACCGACCACTTATAGTAGGTGGGCGGTGCCCCAGTGTGGACGGACACGCTTCACCAGCCAATCATGATTGACATAGATACTTCTGTAGAGCTGCAGGGAGGCCGCATCCCATAGCGAGACATCTCGCTCATATTACTCAGAGAACTGAGGTTATGTAAATAACCTAAAGTTTCTCTTCCTTCTCTTCAGCTGGAGGACCAGTGAACCACAGAAATCTCACTGCATCTCTGTCCTTTTCTTTAAGTGATACCTGCAGAAACGCCTTCTTGATATCTGCCATAAATGCAGTCTTGTGAAGTCTGATTCTTATGAAAACACTCAGATTGGGTCATGTCAGAAGGCAGTAATTAAGTGAGTTCCATTTTCATGGGATAAAGCATCAAAAACAACAAGCAATTTAGTTGTTGCCTTGTCCTCCCTCAGTACAGCATGATGAGGTAAATAATACACATGGCTGTCTGGTGATGCTAGTTTGTCTCTTGGGATGTCCTCAGCCATTCCTTCCTTTAGGTAGTCCTGCACCACATCATTATATCTGCTGTAAAGTTCGACATCTCTTGAGTTTTCTCTTTAATTCTTCCAACCTTTTTCTTGCTATGCGTTAGTTGTCCTGAAGAGGCAGATGATCTTGCCGCCATGGCAGCTCTACTTCATAACATCCATCTTTGAAGACAAAACTTTCCTCAAACCTCTGTAGAGCTTCTTCATCCTCCAGCCTCTCAGTCTTTTCACCTGTGATGCCAAGTGACTCAAGTTCCCAGAATACACGCAGCTGTTTGTCAAGCTGGGAAGTTTCACTTAGCTGGATGTGCATGCAGGTTGTCTCAGTCATGCTGGAGATTGATACTGCACCCTGTTCCGTCCATCCAAAGGTGCTCCTAATGCATCCTAGTGCAACCAGGCTTTCTGTCAGTCTCTCCACTCGGCCTGTGACTAACTGCCAGTAGTAATCTGAGCCGATCAGCACAGAAAGTTTATGTTTGTCATCTCCAGGATAATCTGCAAGTGGCAGACATCGTCTCTTCATTTCTTTCTGTACGTGATCACCAGGAACCTGCATCACAGTTGTGCATACTTGAGATGTCACAACTGCTTCTATTTCTATGCTATGTCCCTTATCCAAGACATTCTCCAAGTTGAGTTTCACTATGTTGTGTTTCACAGTTGTTGGGGCAGGAGAGCCAAAGGTGTGGAGGTTGAATGACCCTTGTCTGATCACAGGTAGCTTGAGGGTTTTCACCACATTCTCATGCACAAAGCTTCCCTGGCTGCCTCCATCCAGCGAACAGCCTACCATTTTTCAACCCGCCAGACCAGATACCCATGTCTTAGCAGTTTGTAGCAGTATTGTGGTCTCTGGTTTCACCTTATCTGCTTGAGGAATGACTGATGAAAGGACAGTGTCTGTCTCTTCAGGAACTTTTGGTATTTGTGAGTCAGTCTCTTCACAAACAGCAATGTGATGCCTTCCTCCACATGAGGCACATGTCGCTCCCTTCACCTTGCAGAATCTAGCAATAAGTTTTGGTCCCAAGCATATGAAACACCTACCCATCTTCCTCAGCTTCTCTTAATGTGTGGCAACATTGTGATCTGGGCATTTTTTAGGTTTATGGTCAACACTATCACAAAATAGACAGCTGTGTGTCTTCTGGCTGGCTGTGTGTAGTGCAGCTGCAGATACCATGTTTGATTTCTTTAGTTTCATGTCGTTCGTGAAGTACATGATCATGTTCTCCATGTCAATGACCGCGGAGCCGCCAGCGCCACCCTGAATGAGGTTATCATTGAAGCTCCCCCATGGTTCCGTGTTTTTGCTCCCAAAAAGTCCCGGAAAGTCTTCTGAGGTGGCTGGTTCTCTCTCTGATTATATGACCTTGTCATTTGTAATGCTCTTTCTCTGCTATGAACCTCCATCTGAAGAAGCTTAAGTATATCAGGCACCTTCCATTCATCATTTTCTCCTTTTTTGCAGATGTAGTCTAAAGCCATGTCTTTCAGCATCATCCCGAGAAGTATGGGGTATGCTTCCGTAGGTGCCTGATACCACTCTCATTGACTCAAGGCTCCTGATCTGAATTTCACATTTATTGTAAAGATGTCTCAGTTCCTTTACATCAGAGGATTTTCTTATAGGAGTGAGATTCAGAAGCTTTGACATGAGCATTTACAATGAGGTCTTTCAATCCGATTCTGTTTTGGAGAATCCTAACTGCAGCATCATAATTAGCATCTGTCAGGGTGAGGCCTGCTACCACCTTTGCTGCTGAGCCCATCAGGTACGTTTTCAGATACGTCAATTTCTCTCTTTTGCACGGATCCAGTGGAATGAGCACTGACGTCACTGATGCGATAAGATCGATGACTGACATTACTCACATCCTCCAGTGTTTTAAGCGTGCAGTGAGCTTGCATTCTCGTTCCAATAATATGATCCTTGTATTCCTCAGCGATTTCAATCTCTGCTTCCATATCATCCAATGAAGTGTTTTCCTCCATTTCTCGGTCCAACTCCCGTTAAATGTCCTCTTTAGCTGATAAGACCGCCAGCATCGCCCGTACACGACTGACGTCCGGATCATCCTTTAATAACTCTGCATCGATCTGATTCAGTAGTCTCGTAGCAGAGCTCTGAATTGTCCGGCGTTTATGTTTCACCCTTTCAATGCATTCTCCGGCATCCAGTCTCTCTTCTTAGTCTCGCTCTTCACCTTCTGCCATCTCAGATTCCTGGGTTTCGGCACTAAAATAATGCAGCTTGACAGACTGCTTCAAACAAAAGGATGAGACGAGACTCTGGAATGCAGTTGAACTTAAACTTTAGTGTACAAACTTAGTGGTCATGTTACAGGAAAGTTCCTTCACTTCAGCATTTTTCGACAGACGTAAACCACTTTTTGTGCGCCAACAGCGTCCTCAGACCATAGGCATCATGGATAATGAAGTTTTCAGTGGTAACACAAGACTATGTATATTAAACATCTTAAAATCTGAAGTACATCCCGTTACTTATCATTAATAAGAAATCAAATATTCCAGGCTCCCTTTAATGTTTTTAACAAAATGTTTTCATAAATCAACTTTAAGTATTTATTTTTTAAAACAAATAGAACTCAGTTCTTCTTCAAATAAGTCACAACAGCAACATAATACTACTACTACAACTACTACAACAACAACTACTACTACTACTACTACTACTACTACTACTACTACTACTACTACTACTACTACTACTGCTACTACTAATAATAATAATAATCGTAAAAATAATAATAATACATTTTATGTGTATAGCACTTTTCAGGACACTCAAAGACACTTTACAGATTTCCAGCATTAAAAATAGCAACAAACAATTTGAAAGCACTTACAGAGGCAGGTGGCAGACAGCATACGCGTAGCCATATACGGGGGGACACAGTTTGGGAAGACAGGCTGCAGGACATAGCTGGAGAAGGTGAGTGCAATGACAGCCAGAGTTGTTGGGTACATGATGAGGACGGCACTCCACAGCAGGAGAAACCTGGACACAAAGGGAAAGACACAAAACCTCCTCAAAAACATCACAGTAGATGATGGGAAACAATAACAGCTAAGTATTCATCAAATTACAACCAAGTTCTGTGGTTTGAAAGCTTTGATTGTAAATGAAATATAGTGAAGTGTTTGCCTTAAAAAACAAGGTCATGGTCAAAAGAAAAGTATGCGTTTATTTTGTGAATTTTGATTGTAATCGAATTCCTTTTTGAATATAACCATTAAACCAGGGGTGTATATGTCATATCAGCTCGGGGGCCACATACAACTGCACTGAATCTCAGTTTGCCTGAAACAACAATAGTGTCAAAATGATCCAACTAAATTTGTACCTTTGTTCCGATGTTCTGAAGCCAAAAGATAATTTTTAAATTGAACATACTTTATTAAACTAAAAAAGCCATTTTTTGTTAAAAATCCAAAATCCAGTTGGGAGTCATTTCACTGCTTTTGCTCAGGTCTGATGTTTGGCTGGTGGTGATGCTTTTTTCCAGCAGTCTCATCACTTGGAGTTTGGCTCTCTGTCTTGTGTTTTGTCTGCTCATGAAACATACTGAATAAATCATAGAAGATAGGTCAGGAAGAAAACTGAAAAAATAGAAACAGTTTGCATGGCCATCCTGCTGGCTTTTGTCAGATTAATCCTATTCAGCTTGGAATTCCATGCCAAGCTATTAATTAGTAATCACAGAGGGGAAACAACCACGGTGAAGAAAGTGGAGGGGCTGTCGCTCAGCTAATGTATCCCTCCACG
Organism: Malacoctenus gilli; assembly: GCA_032164315.1. Classification (NCBI taxonomy): domain Eukaryota; kingdom Metazoa; phylum Chordata; class Actinopteri; order Blenniiformes; family Labrisomidae; genus Malacoctenus; species Malacoctenus gilli. The sequence continues at coordinate 9,120 of JASSRZ010000291.1, read as the reverse complement.
TAGCCACATGCTGTTCATTCCTCTGGGATAACTCCCAAAAACAGACAAAACAACAAACCCCACAGGCACCCAGCAGAGCACATACCTCCACCACACGGTTATTGCGGACTTCGATTCCAGAAAGAGACAATGAGTCTGGATCCATATTTTCATGATCATGATCATTTGTTTACTTATTAACCTGTAATCATCAAGCAAACAAGCGCTCAGATGTGAACATTTAAATTCTTCCCAATCTAGGATCCACAGCATGATCCAGGTGGTCCTCAATGAAATCACCCAAAGTTTTCCGATCATCCTGCTAAATTTGTGGTAAGCCATCCAACTTTGTGATTAAAGCTTACAAACATAATAGAAACTGGGGCTGCAAACGATCACCTGCTTGGAAATGAAGCCTAGGGTATGATGAGTGGGACCCACTCATTCTCCGCTGAGATGAACATGCAGTGGGAATCTGCCTATGCTAATTTGGTGCAACAATAAAACCTTTAGTATGACAATAAAACCTGCATTCACTCATCAGTGTCAACATTTAGCAATAACACCTCCTTAAAGGAGCCCTATCATGCTATTTCGACTTTTTTAAGCTATTCACAGTGTAATAGTGTTGAAAGCTCATTCAGACAAGTGAGCAGTGCCCCCTCTTTTCACACAAACTCATGTTTGAGATGTCCAGCGTGCCACGGTCTGTTTCAGGGAGTTTTTTTCACATCAGTTTTTCACGAACGTCACAGGGGGAGGGGATCAGTTATTGGAGAACTTCTCGTCGCTGGGCAAAGAGCCCTGACAACTGCTACCAGCAGTTAACCAATCAGAGGCGTCCTGCATCTTGTCGGGGTGGGGCTTAATGCGGAAGAGCCTCATTCTGCTCGTTTCTAAAGGGGGTCTATTAGTGCTGAAGGAGACGATCGAGATATAATGAAATACAGTGTTTGAGAAAAAGAGCTTGATGAATTTCTGTCATTGTGGCCTTACATACGAAGACAAAGACATCCAAAATGTGTAAAATAGGGCCACTTTAACAATAGAGAACTCTTTGAATTGGAATATGCAATTGGACTACAAGGTCGTGCTAAAGAGCAAAGACTGGGCATTTATTCCTTCTTTATTTTCACACTTCTCAGTGCAGAGTTCTTTCCAGCTGGAATGGAACTGAGGCAACAGACGATTCAGCTGTTAACAAACATAGCAAATAAACACGATTCATGACACAAGTGACACCCACAGTCACAGTGCACAGTTCCTGTGCTGTCAAAGACGTCCTGCATCGTTCCTGTTCCCAAGAAGCCGTGCCCCAGCGACATCAAGGACTACAGACTGGTGGCATTGACGTCCCACATCATGAAGACCCCCTGAGAAACTTATCTTGGATCAGCTACGACCAACTGTCAGGTCAAACTTAGATCCCCTCCAGTTCACCTACCAGCCCAGAATGGGAGTTGAGGATGCGATCACCTTCCTGCTGGAACGAGTCTATGTTCACCTGGACAAGCCCGACAGCACTGTGAGGGTCATGTGTTTTGCATTAACAAGTACTTTTGACAGCATCTGACCAGCTCTCCTAGGTGAAAAGATGACATCAATGCTGGTTGATGCTCCGCTCTTTTCCTGGATTATAGACCACCTAACTGGCACACCACAGTAGTCTACCTTACATGCTGTGAGTCAGGCAGAGTGGTCAGTGTCAATGGGGTTCTTCAGAGGACGGTCCTGTCACCCTTCCTCTTCATCCTCTTCACCCAGGACCTCAATTATAGGTCCAAGTCCTGCCACCTTCAGAAGTTTTCTGATAACTTGGCTGTGGATAGATGCATCAGGGGGGTGATGAGGTGGAGGTGGCTGTGGTGGGGGGCTTTGTCACATGGTGTGAGCAAAACCACCTACTGCTTAACGTGGCAAAGACCAAAAACTGGTTATTGATCTGAAAAGAAGTAAGACACCGCTGACTCCCATTTCCACCCAGTGGGTAAGTGAGGACATTGTGGTGGACAACTACAAGTACTTGGGGGTATACTTGGACAATAAACCTGACTGGAGCAAGGACATTGAGGCTGTCTACAGCAAGAGCCTGAGCCGCCTCTACTTCCTGAGGAGGCTGAGGTCGTTTAACATCTGCAGGAAGATTGGAGAATATTTTTATGATTTCGTGGTGGCCAGCACTATTCTTTATGCTGTGGTGTGTTGGGACAGCAGGCTAAGAGCCACTGAACACAACAGAATCAACAAACTGATCCGCAAGGCCAGCGACATAGTTGGGGTGGACCTTGACTCTCTGAAAGTGGTGTCAGAGAGGAGGGTGTTGATGAAACTGCATAACATCTTACTCAATATCCAACATCCACTCCATAGTGTGCTGGTCGAACAAAAGAGCACATTCAGTGCCAGACTGAATCCCCCCAAAATGCACCACAGAAAGAAAGGAAATCCTTTCTGCCTGTAGCCATCGGGCTCCATAACACTTCTCTAAAATAACAGCTGACTGTCGATTGACAAATTCTTAACTCAGCAGACCTCGTAAATATAGATATTATTGTACGTACCTAAGATATACATGGATGTTATGTGTAAATATGCATATGATTTTGTGTGTGTATGTGTGATATATATGGATATATATATAGATATTGTTTTATATGTATATAGACATATAGATATTTCATATTATTTATTTAATCTTATTTATTCAGTCTTTAGACTGATCAAATTGAGTTAATTTAATTTAATTTATTTTTATTTACCTTGAAACTTCTTTCTGTATTTTCCTACTTTATTGTATATAAGCAAGGTAGCAACATATTTTGCTCTCGGATTAATAAAGTATTTTTGATTCTGATTCTGATTAGCCAAAGGACAGAGAATTTAGTCACGCGAGCAGACATAATAATTCTGCTGTAAGTGGAATATAGCAAAATATGTAAATGTGTAAAAATTATCGTAGTAGCCAACAAAAGATGTTTTATTTACTCATAAGTGTGTTGTTTTATTTGAAACAAGACACAGCTGAATTCTAAGAAATAATTTAAATGAACACAAGATTGTTGTTTATACATTTGTTTCAATCCTCTGTGTTTGAATGAAAATGTTACTTCTTGTATGGATAAGCAATTCCTTTGTTCCACAACCAGTTGGTAAAGAATTATTTGATTTGTCTACCATCAAATTGGCAATTCTTTCCAATCCAGACTCCTGACCTGTTCACTTGCTGCTGCAACAGAAAAGATCTCAGTGCAGTGTCATTGCTCAACCTTGCACACGACAGTCACTCCCAGCTCCTTCAAAGAGGTAGGGGAGCAGGCCTTACTCACCCCATGAGACCACCAAATATCTCTGTCACATAGGAATAGTCGCCTCCAGATTTGGGGATAGTGACGCCCAGTTCGGCATAGCAGAGGGAGCCTAAAGCAGCAATGCAGCCTCCCAGAAGCCAAACCACCAACGCCAAGCCCACCGAACCCGAGTGCTCCAGGACCCCCTTGGGGGAGATGAAGATCCCCGATCCAATGATATTCCCTGGGGAGAGGAAGATAGAGGGAGAAGGTACTACATTCATTTTGTGTCACATCCTGTGTGAGTTACAAAGGCTGAGTCACTGTGGACAAAGAGGTTACACACTGCTTTGGCATTTGCTATGGGAGGATTTTCTTAATACATCACAAGTCAAAGCTGCTGTAAGTCCTTGTGTCAAAAGACTGACTCGAGATGTTGTCACCCTGATTACTTTAAACATGCCTGACTTTGATTGATAGGGTTGGAAGTTTGTGTTCATTCCAATCCTGACATAAATTCAGATGAAAATGCACTGAGAAAGTGTGCAGCTGACACAGTTCCTGCATGCTGGTGTGAACCTTTCCCACATCACTACTAAGCTGCTGCTTAGAACACCATATCAGCTCCTTTTAGTTTCGTTCACAGAGCACATGAAGGTGTATGACAAAAGCTAAATGCCTGACACCATCGACACAGGCGTACTGTACTCCTCATTTTAATGTTTCAAATGTGTAACTGTTCTTTTCAAAACAATTTGAGGTTAGCTGGCACAGTTTTTCTGCTGTTTGGAAATATGATTTCAAAAACACTCCAAAAATTTGGCAAACATGCTGAATAGTTCATTCCTGACACTACTCTGAAGGGTAGACGTCCGTAGTGCTGGAATAGCTTCCACTAATGTTGTGAAAATGAAGGGTAAGAACAAACCTTGGTCAGGGTAAATGAACAACCACTTTTTCTTTTTTTTCCCATCTAACTTGTTTTGAAATCCTTGCTCAGTCAGTCACATTGCTGGGACTGGGCCCTGAGAGGGCTAGTGGCTGCAAATGGCATTATCAACAGTGCTGAAATTGAAAGTTGAAAGCTCTCCTTTCACTCTGACCAATGAACCCTGGAAACCTCCAAGGAGAATTTTTTTGAAGTGTTCAAAAACAAAAATTTGGAGCAAATCCAGCGGAAGCTAGAAGGTGACCCTTCCTCTGTGTGGGGCCCAATAAAAAGTGAATTCTATTCCTACATCTATTTTTAATCTCTGATTTCCCTTTCCAATGAAGAATGGCCTTTTGCATGTACACTAAGTTGTTCTTTTCATTTTCTACAATACATGTACATAGTCAAATGACAGATACCCTACAGAATGTTGGGAGAAGGATCAACTAGTGTACAGGTATTTTTGTGTTTGTCAATTCATTTTCAATAGAATAATGGACATCTCAGGTCTTGGGGATGGTGGGTGGAGGGAAGTGGGTGTGTGTGTGGGGGGCAGTGGAGGGAGGGTGTTCTTTTTAAAAAGATGAAAAATTGTTGAGATATAGCATGACAAAAAGAATATATTCATTTGTGACAAAGTGAGATGTGGACATGAAGGTAACTTCAGAAGCAGCATCATTTCATGCAGGCTTTGTGGCCACTCTTGTGTGAAATGTGGAAAGGGGAACTTCACAACTGGGAACGCTTTAAGTTCTCAGTTCGATGAATGCAGTGTAGAAGCTAAGAATAGGTGACAGGAAACAAATCAAAGAAAACACCATTGAGAATGATTGTGACTCACACATCTCTTTAGGGCACCCCAATGTCTGCGCAGTGTATGAGCCAGAGCTTGAACACTCCCAACGAGGTCCTGATCGATCAGAGCTTTCACGTTGTCCAATTCACTGGGCATCCAACAGTCATGCTGCTGCACACTGAAAGCACCAGTGAATCTTTGGCACTCTTGCGCAACCCTGCTCTGGTCCCACGATCCAAAGTGTCCCCCTGAGTGTATTAAAGGGGGCATTAAATCACAAAGAGCTCTATAGCAGAGCGAGTAAGGGGAGAATGCAAAGGCCATCAGTCAGGACGGGGGACAAATCTTCCTGCCCTGAGTCTCAGTATGCTGTATGGAGCACCAGCAGATCCAACACATTCAGACTACAGCGTTACCAGTAGCACAGCAGAAAGCAGCCAAGTGACATGCACACAGCCATTACATAACAGACATCGGTTATCCACTCTGGTCTGCAGATGTCGGAAGTGACCGGCTCACCTTCTCTATCATCTTGGTTCCACAGCTTGCTCAGAGAGAGAGAGAGAAAGAGAGAGGGGCAGGGGTGAAAAGTGAACAGTGTTGGAGATCCAGCTAAAGATTTAGGTCTATGTGTACAGGCTGATGACTTGTGATGCTGAGCCTGTTTCACAGTGTCGAGCAGCCAGCTTGTTGTTTCCAACTCACGGTGAATAGAGATTTGCTTCAGCATTCTGCACACAGGACCTTTTTCTGCTTCCGGATAACCAGGTTCTCCCAAAATATTGAGAGCCCGACAAAGCACAAGGTGAGAGTTTTTGGCATTACAACTACCAATGGTGTGACCGGGGAGACGTTCATCAGCAGGGTCAGAAGAATCACGACTTTACTCGATCGTGATTGGAGCTATCATGACACTCCGATCAACAGCACTGCTGAGTACACAGCAGGACCAGAAATGAAGGACATTCAGTTCATCCTCAATGGTCAGGAAGAGCTCAATGAGCTTGATTAGTAGAACGTTACGGGCACATCATTTCTCTGGGCAGTAGCATGTGAGTCCGATCTTTTCTCTGACTGGACCTAACTCAAAACCACTTGACCCAACCAGGACACAGCCAAGAGCAAGAAGCTTCTCTCTCTAGCAGGCACCAGTGTGCAGGTGAAACATCTAAAGGAGTATTTTGGAGAATCAGTCAATTGAATGTTTACTGGTAAACTCCAGATATTCAGGGAAGCGTTACTAATACAGTTACTGAAGTTGGTCTACCTACTTTAATCATATCTTATAGCTGTTCTATCCCTGTTGTGCTCAACTTTGTGGTAGCCCGAGCATTTTTAAGCTGTTTCCAGTGAAATGAAGGTATGTTGCTATTTCCCAAATCAACTGTTTACTGAATCTACAAATAACTACCTAATAAACCCTGAGCTGATTTTGTCCTCCTGTTGGTCATGTGAAAGACACCCAAATATGAGTAATATTTCCGTACTTGCCGTCACCTAGAGCTGCTGTGATTTAGAAGCGGTCTGCTGCTGTATTTTTGGCCCATTCTATTATCCATATTACAGAGCATCTTCCTCTCTCTAAAAGAGGAATGAACTTCAGGTGGTTCTAATGAGTGACTCCATCATGACACTGACCCACACAGTGCTGACAGCAACACGACAGTAACACAGCCTGGCAACAAGACACACGATTAGCCAAGACAGGCCCAACTGATAGGTACTGTTCAAGTGACAGAGGTGTCACATTTCAAAGTAATTAGGTACCGATTTTGTAGTTACAAGTAGAATACTAAGCAAGTCTTTTAAGAATGTATGGCAACTGTAATGAAGTGATACATCCAGGACCCAAAATGACTCCACAACACCTGGTACAGCATCAGCAAAATTTTACCAGAAACAATGACAAGCTTATTTTAAAGTCATCAGGTGTCACATTAGAACATGCAAACAGATGTTTAGTAAAAAGTTGTCTCACTTTCTCGTTACATTTATCACTACTTTGAACTGAAAATTTACAATAACATCCTGTCTGTTTGTAGTTCATGAAACTGAACACTATCTATGAAGGATGGCTCACCCTGCTCCATATTAAAGGAACTAAATGTTGATTTTTGGAGGGGCAGTGAGAAAATGACTGCTGGTGAAGTTTAACAGCTTCACAAGATAGTAATCCTGTGCATAATATAAGCAGAGGTGTTTTGAAGATAATGGTTTGCTTCAAGGCTGTACTGGAGGGAAGTGTGTCATTTGTTGCCTTGCCCCTCTTCAAACTCTCCTCTGACAGAACCCTCTAACGCTTTCTGTAGCCTCTTCCTGATGTTTTTCATGAAGGAGAAAGCTACTTGTTGCATTTTTGCAAGAAATCAGCTGGAGGAAAAACAACACAGGTTGAGCAGTTCCAGGAAGTTCTTCGTAGTTGAACTAAACCTCCTCATGAGTCTCTGTTTTCCTGTTGTGCTGAAGTGCAGAGCAGCAAAAATACAATTGTAGGACAGTTCAATTTTGAATGGACATCTAACTACTTTGGATGTGAATGTCCAATGCTGCGTAGAGGATTCAGAGGTATGCTGTTCACCATTGAGCTGGATGAAAGGAAAAAGCAGGCCAACATGAAACTCCTGCTCTTTCCCTGCTGCTTGGACAGAGACTTTGAAAGACTTGTAGGAGTAGAGCTGGAGTGGGCTGACTTCGTGCAGGCCTCCCCGCCTCCATATTTACTGAGCTTAGGTGTGTTTGAAGGTCCCTGCTGCTCATTCTGCTCCAGCAGACAATGTTCTCCTGGTTGACCACCTGCCTCCTTCAGGACCAAACACATTGCAGCCACGTAAGCACTGCAGGTTAATTTGATCCTGACACACAACGAACATGGACTCCTTTATTTCCACGGAACAAATGTTACAGAACCCCACAAACTTTGTTGACGGTCCAGAGAAAGCTTGGGCTGTGTTTCCCGCTTGCAGCCCAACGCCACACGCACTTTCTGGGGAAAGTTGCTCGGTGTTAAAGGAAAAGGCGGTTCTGCAGCGTGTTTGGTTCTTTGCCTCACCTATGATGATGGTGCAGGCGCTCAGGAGCCCGATCTCCTTCTTCAGAGTCACTCTGTCGGGGATGTTCTGCCTCTTCTTCTTGCCCTCCGCGCCAGTGCCGTGTGACCGCGAGCAAGCGCTGCCGTCACCGCTGCTGTTCTGTCCTTCCATGTCCGCCTTTCCGGGTCCGCTCCGGTCCGTCCACTGCGCTGTATCGCTCCCACCGCTCCTGTCCTCTCCTCACTCCGCATTCATGCACACTGAATGGGCTGCGCTTGCGCAACAACCTGCCGCTGTCCAGGGTAGAATATTAAATACCCAGAACTCAAATGAGGCGTTCAGGGAAATCCGGAGGAACGACGCGGTGGAGCTGCTTGTCAGCCTAAGGAGCTGCTTCAAAAACAGAGCCCAGTCTTGCTTTTAGGCTGCACTAATGGGTTTGGAAAAGAACCACAAAATAAGTATCAGGCTATTTGACAAAGCTTAACTTTCGGTGGTGTTAATCACTTCTAACATCATTCCCTTCATACATGGATTTATATTTCATTGATGCACACGTCTCTACTGCATGTGTGCCTCTAGTCAAAGAGGGAGACCTGATCGTGCACACATCTTTGACATGTTTAGGCAACTTTATCATTTGATTCAGACTGGACTGGAGCATTTGTTTAAGTCTGCCAATCAAACTATAGATATGGTGTCTAACCTCACACATGCCCCTGAATTTGTTGCTGTCATAGTGGAGCAGGATACTGAATGTTTTCTGTGGAATTAAGAAAACCAAGAACATACTACATTTTGACAAAACAAACTGGAAAAAAAAGTCATATGTGCAATTTATTCCACAATTTTTCCACAATCACCCTTTTTGCATCACTCTTATTTTTTGAGGAGTGGAGAAGCGTTTTTCTTGAACTGGAATCAAACTGATTATTTTCTTTCCCATCTTTGTGTTTGAAGACTTGCGGTCGACTTTATGATTCACCGTTGATTACAATGCAAGCTTTCGGAAATAAATATTTATGCCTCTTGATTATTTTTAAGTTGTACCGGTATAGTTATTACCACATAATACTTGTGATTTTAGACCCGGGTTAA
>JASSRZ010000290.1:0-13738 GCA_032164315.1 Malacoctenus gilli | reverse complement strand
TGTGTGTGTGTGTGTGTGTGTGTGTGTGTGTGTGTGTGTGTGTGTGTGTGTGTGTGTGTGTGTGTGTGCGTGTGCCTCAGTCAGGCCTGGGTAAGAGTGAGTCTGCAGGGAAACTTATAAGTCACCGCATGACACATGTGCACACGTGTGCAGTGAAACCTTCCTCACACCCGAGTGTTTTGGTCCAAATTGGAGCAAAAATGAGCATTTTATTGAACAGCTCTCGGTCACAGACGGTCCGTGTGTTTATGCAGGGCATTGATTTGGCCGCAACAAACACGCGCAGTTGTGCATTTTACTTTGACAGCTTAGACAAAAAAGGGGGCTGCAGAGGAGCTGTGGTGTGCTGTGTACTCAGGCAGAAGTCCTGGTGTGACATTTAACAAGACATGCTATTACCCCTTATTATCTAAAGTCACCGTGAGTCACCGCGGCGAGGGAATCCTGTGCGGGTCCAGGGAAACAGTGGCGAAAAGAGGGGCTGAGACCCCCCCTTCCCCCTCCCTCCTCCTTTCAGGCTGTCATCTCGTGTTATCACTCTGTCCGTTCACCACCTGATTCACCTGACAGCTCCGTCCTCCGGGCGGGACTGGACTCAGAGCCCCAGGACCGGACCCCCCCCACTCCACTTCAGTCAAGCCCACCAACTGCCGCCGCTCATCTCTCTCTCTCTCTCTCTCTCTCTCTCTCTCTCTCTCTCTCTCTCTCTCTCTCTCTCTCCACATATTTCTCACTCATTCTGCTACAAGTAAGTGTGAAAGCTGAAGTCATTTTCCAACCAAAGCTGAAAGCTTCTAATTTATGTGGATTGATGCACCGACGAGTCGGCTCTGCTTTGCGTCGTGCGCAATAAAATGCAACGACACAGTCGCCACCTGCTGGACAAAGTGCGTCGTACACTTCCCAGCTGGTTTGCATCGAGTTGGTCACTTTTTTGCGTAATTCCGTCAGAATTTCTTTCACGTTTTTAATCCAGCAGGGGTTGAGCGTGACCGATATTAAAGAAAACGTGAGATTTATTTGTTTTTCTTAACTTAAAGAAATTTAAAGAGGCATTTTCCCCTTCACGAACTTATCACAGTTTACCCCCAAATACTATTTCCATGTTTTGATTTTTTTGATGTACCAGAAATGTCAAATTTTACATGACCAGTGGTTTTCCTCCGAACGGTAGTTTCACATAATGACCACAAGATGGCGCACAGACAAAACGTTTGTACGTTTAATAAATTCAAAACTCGAATACATTTTTTATGAGCATTTTTCTCCAGAAGTGAAGATTTCATCCATTTGTTTAGCGTCTATTCTACAAGTCATTCACTAAAAGCATCAATATATCACTTCAAAGCCTACTTATTATAATTGATTAGAGTGAAATATAAATTACTGTATATCTGCGCCTGGTTCTTTTGTTGATCCAGGCAGGAATAAGATAATTTATCAGACCCTCGTGTTCTGAACCTGTCTCAGTTCCAGCGCCTCTTTGGGTCAGTGCGCGATGCTGAGGAGCTTTGAGGCGCGTCCACAAGAAGCGGAGTGCGTCTTTAAGAGGAGCGCGTCCAGCAGGAGGCGGAGCCTGGAGCCCCATCCCGGCGCTCCGGCAGGCAGCGCTCCGCGGATGGGAGGGACGCGGCGCGCAGACAGGAGGCAGCATCCATGGCAACAATCATGGCAGGTGCGAGCGGAGAATTAAATCGACACGTTCAGATTTCCCTTTGAATAAATTACAACAAGCAGAGCTGTGTCCGCGAGTAAAACGTTTCCGCGTTAATGTCTTTGCTTTCTTTCTTTTCTCTCTTGTGTTTCAGAAGCGGAGACCCGTCAGCGGCTGTTGCGCACCGTCAAGAAGGAGGTGGGTGTTTTCAGCCGCGCACTTATCGGAAAAGCAAACACGCTGGTGTGCGTGAAGCTGGCGTGAAGTCTGTGCGGGATCACACTTTTGTGCCTGGAGACTCTTTCGAGTGCGTGGCGCCTCCTCCTGATGGTGACACCTGAGACAGATGCGTGCTGGGATCCTCAGCACATCTCAGATTATTAATGTTTAAAAAAACAAGTAGATGTGGTTAATAGAAGACCAGCAGTTGTCAGTAAAGTGCAGTAATAGTTTGTTTCTGCAGTAAAAGCCATTAGTCTGAGTGGGCGCTGTCGCTGTGAGTAATAGTGGTGCACCTCGGTAATGACTCGGGCGGAGGAGCCGCATGAAGCCAGCAGATCGAGTCAAGTCGGTGTTTGCGGCGGAGCGGAACCTTCTGCTGGCTCGGACACGTCGGACTCGGCCTCCGTGCGTGCGCGCGTGTCCGACGCACGCCACGAATTGCGCGGCGATGACTGGGAACAAACATGGGAGCCGCTCCTGTCGGCGCGCTCCTCTCTCCCTGGCCGCGTGTCTCTCGTCGTCACGGCGAGGAGAGCACCGGAAGCGTCGTGAGCGCCTGAGATCCGAGATTTTCCTCTCGGAGGTTCGATCAGTTGGAGTCCAAAATTTAGACACAAGCACACCGAGCTTAATGGCTCATTTTGGCGTCTTCTATACTGGTCCTGGTCCCAGTTTACACTGGTGAAAGCAGGGGACACCTCAGACTGGCCATCAGCCCATCATACTGAGACAAACATGGAAAGTGTGGAAGCACCAGTTGACCTCATTGGGATGTTTTTGAAAGCCTGAACCTTTAGTCTCTATATTTATATATATACTCATCGTGTACCGTGTATTTTGTGTACTTAAACTGCTGTCACACAGGAGTTTCTTGTCCTAACGACCAACTAACTGGAGTCAACATCTGGAGCGACTGGAAGCAAACGAAAACCCAGAACTTTAATAATAGAAACTCAAGTCACGGCGGCGTGATTAAATATTTACAGATGGACCAGTTCAGTTCCAGACAAACTGTTTTTGCCTCCGTTGCAGCGTTGCAGATGGAGTTTCTTTGATTTCATTGTGAGCAGAAGCTGCTCCTGTCGGCGTCACGCTCCGTTGCCTCTCCTGTGTGCTTTTTTTTTGCTCCCATGTTTGTCCAGAGGCAATTCTTCTTTCAATAACGCTCCCCCCACACACACCTCACTAAACATTTACAGTAAACACAATCAATCCGGAGAGCTTTCCAATATGACCCCAGCCGTCTGATTCCAGCCGGTTATGGTCACAGAAAGACGGACGGCGACAGCGGTTTTACTGCCTGGATTTCTTCATTCTGACCGTTTCCACCCTCAACAAATTATTACGATTTATTTGCAGGGAAACGATGATAATCGCCGGCTTCATCTCGTGTTTGAGTCGGGGATTTAGAGACTTTTTGCCCGATGTTGTTTCCCTCCCGAGTCCAGTTTGCCGTCTTATCTGGCGAGGCCAGACACTTCCTGTGATTAAACCTGGCTTCTGTGTGTCACTCACTGCGCCATGTTTACTGAGGACCAACTGCAGCCTGATGGAGTCCGTGCATGAAGCAGCAGTTCGGCTTTACAGCGGCAGCTCATTGAAGCTCCGCGTCGTACCTCATGAAGCTCTGCTTAGGAAATCGGAGGAGGAAGGAACACAAGGACTCTTGAAAAGTAAACATACAGCAACCGGCCAAAACATTATGACAAAGTGTGTCTGATTGGCAGCTAGTGAACATCTTGTCCTTGAAGTGGACGTATTAGGAGACGGATGAGTGTAAACCAGGATGGCTTGAAGCGTCTTCAAACCGGCAGCTCCTGGAGGGTGGTCCTGGCTCACACTCGTGTTGTGAAAAGGCTTCGGCTCAGTGGTCAGGGCTTCTTTTTTTTTAGCAATAATAAAACAGGATTCTACATGTTAAAAAGCCAGGCGGTCATAATGTTATGGCTCTTTGGTGGCGAATCCTCCTTGGAAAGGTGCTTTAAAAATCTCTGACCTTTTCCATGAAGCTGGAATATGAGGTTCTGGCTTGACAGCGACTTTGAGGCTGCTGACGGAGCGACAGGTGCAAACTGTCTAATTTAAAGTGGGCGACATCTATATTTTATTTCCTGTCAGCTCTCGCTGAAGTGCGCGGTGTCATCACGCCGAGACATCAAGAGCTCTCCGAGGGCCTCACAAGAAAGGCCGCGGATGACTCTGACAATAGCGAAGGATTGAAATTAGATCTCTGAAATGAAAAGTCACATCAAGAGAGGAGACGTGAAGAAACCGAACCACTCGAGAGGAAAGTCAGATTCGAAGGGATGGCGGTCGTGCGTTTCACTGTTGGGCTAAAATTACTCCCAGTTCGTGTAGAAGTTTGGACAAATTGAGTCTGAACACACTAAAAGATGCAGAAAGAGTTGCGAAAAGAGTCGCATTGCCCTGAAATTTTAGATTAGAAGTTGAAGTAAACTGCAGAGACGATGTCCATGAGTTGAAAGTGCCACGAAAAGACTCGTTAACGTCAACAGGACCTAAAGTGCAGGTCGTTAAAGAGTCACGTTTTCCTCTGCAAATAGACATTGAATGTGAACACGGGACTCAAAGACCCAATCCACTGATTAGCATCGTGAAACCTCCTTCATCTATTAATGGCAGCTTTATAGGGACGGGGGGGGGGGGCAGGCATAATATACATAGTCAGGACCAAGGGTGGGCAATCTTGGTCCTGGAGGGCCGCAGCCCTGCAGGTTCTTGATATCTGTACTTGCCTGTACTTGCTTCTCCCGGACTTGAGAAACGTCATCAGTTTGCGCCCAAGTCCTGTTCCGATATACAAGTTCACATTTCGGCAAGTCCGGTTAGATACCCGGATGTAAACTCATTACACCCATTTTACGGAGGACGCATCAGACTTGTGTGGACTCAGACAGCCATGTATCCCAGAATGCATTTCACTACAACCAGCGATGGTGGAGGAGCGAACACAAAACTGTAAGCAGTAATTTTAAAAAAACGAGTAAGGTGTTTGTTTTATGTAGTTATTTGATTTTTTTATTAAAATTTACAACATAAAATAAACATTTCAGTGATAATCACCGGCAGTAGACACCGAAGTCGAGGAAGTGACGTCACAAGTACGCTGCCGTTCCAGTTGTCGAAAAACTGTACTGCGAACTTGGGAAGGTTCCAAGTTTTCAAGTCCGAGTTTCCGAAGTTCCGAAGTCCGCACTCAGCGTACTTGGTATTGAGAAACAGCAAATGTTTCCCAGCTTCAACACACCTGATGGCAAGAAGCTGACACCAACGAGATCCAGTTGTGTCGGCATAGGGACACGTTGAAAACATGCAGGGCTGCGGCCCCACCAGGACCAGGATTGGCCACCCCCCCCTGGTCTGGACAAATTGACCGGAGCTCAGAGTAGAGCTGCTCCTCCTGCACGCTCAAAAGGAGCCAGATGAGGTGGTTTTTGAGCATCTGGATGGACGGATGATGACTTTCGAAGTTCATTTTTCTTGAAGCTGTTCAGTTGTGGCCTCTTTTTACGTGTTTTTTCAGGCCCGTCCTCGGAGGTACACGCTTCCCTGAAAGGAAAGACGAATGCGGTCATTTTTCCATCAGGTTATGAATATTATTGCCCGGCGTGGGCAGCACCATATGGCGCCTGTATGCTGTGTGTTCTCACACTCCTCACGTCCAGTTGGTTCGGTGCCGCCGGGCCGCTCAGACGTACCTGGACGCGGGCCATTATCCGGAGAGCGCAGCACGCCGGCGACAGCGGAATTACCTCCGGGCTTCAAATTGGTTCGAACGCGGAGCCCTTGTTTGGCCGAGCTTTGATGGAGGAGCTGTCGGCGTCCCCGTCGAGCTCTCCTCTCTGATCCTGCTCCTCCTCCTCCTCCTCCTCCCCGCGTCTGCTTCAACATCACACATGCAAACGCAAATACACACCTGTGTTTGCTGAAGGAGAGAGAGAGAGAGAGAGAGAGAGAGAGAGAGAGAGAGAGAGAGAGAGGTGCTGACTTCTCTACTACATTTGGTCTTCGTCTAATGATTAACAGAGAATTTCTGGCTCCTTCAGTTGCATTAATAAAAGAGAAAAACAACCGAGTTGGAGGTTGACGTTCGTGACGAATGTCATCAATTACTAAATGTACGTTTTTTGTTTATTTTGGCGTGAATGTATTCGTCCTCTGACGATGAAGTTGCTTCTATGTCAAAGATTCTCACAATGTAACACCAGTGTGGCAGCTGTGTTAACGCTCCACAAACTGGTCATCTTTTTGTGGGAGAAACGCAGCGTTTCTCAGGAAGCAGCGGGTCCGTTGTCCAGCTCCGCTTCCAGAGGTTCCTTCCTTCCTTCCTTCCTCCCTCGGGTCTCCGTGCCGACACTGTCAGCTCAGTTTTAACCCGACAAGCTGCCAAAAGTTCACAAAATGTTCCTGAGAGACGACATTTTGACTTCATCCGTGAGAGATAAAGCTTTGAGCTCAGTGAAAAGCTTCAGAAAAAAAACCCTCCTTTTTTTCTAGTCAGTGTGGTTTTATTGACGCAGGCCTGAAGTCGTGTTCTCTTCTCAGCGTTCGATTATACTGGATCAGGGGTGTCGAGCCACATAACGGCCGAATTTCATCTAGAGAACATCGAATTGTTCCATCATAGACTGAAAAAAACAACTCCTGATATTTGGCTTTCTTTTACTTTGGAAATTAGGAGTTTATTATGAAAGATTTCCTTTATTACCTCCTGTTTTTCGGCATTGTACAAGACTATAAAATCCTTGGACAAACCGTCGTTTTGCAGGCCTGGGATCCGATTCAAACGCGGTTTCTCCCACCGTGCGCTCGCCTCCTCCCTCAGTGGCCAGCGAGACGATGAATTATGAAGGGTGGGTGTTAATGGATGAGGCTTTTCTCGCTGCCTTTTATTTCTTGGCTCCGTTGTTGCTCGAGTTAATTGGAATACTCTGAAGATCCTTTATCACGCTCGCTGTTGCCCTCAAGCTACAGCGGCGAGTTGGAGCCCATTCATCACGCTTTTGCGCCCCAAAACACGTGTATTTGATGACTGTTTTCACAGCACAGGCAATGTTTTATTTCTCAATATGAGTGAAGAAGCTACAGTCGCCTTAAACCTTTTAAGTTTGTTGGTTTTCGACTTTTTATCGAAGTCGAAGGCCAGATGACGACAACACGTCACCTGTACGTATTATTAGTGACTGTATTCACACTTCTGTCATCATGCTGGTTGATTTCCGAGGTGAATGAACGTTGCTTATGCATCTTTCAGGTGGTCCATCGTGAGACACGTGCCGTCTCCATGGAAACCCGCAGGTTGTCTCAGCTTCGACACTTCACCGCATCAAGTCCTGATCTGATGAGGGACGACGAGGAGCAGAGAGCCTCCTTAAGTTAGCAAATCAATCAGCTTCCTGTAGGTCAGGAAAAAGCGCGCCGGCGCAGAAGCTCTTCCCGCGTCCGTCCGGGTCTTCTGGAGCGTCCGTCTCGGACCATCTCTGTTGTGCTGGCAACGTGAGAGAACAATGAATGCGCCGAACAACGGCCGGCTCATTAGAGCCTTTTTTTGGGCGGGGGGGGGGGGGGTTCCCCTCTGGCTTTGTTTTATTCTCTCTCAAACGTCGATGTGTTCGGAGGGCACGACTCTGGGCGGGTTTGTTTTCCCGAGTGCTTAAAAAAAAAAAAGGATCAGACAATTCAGGGCCTGATGGTCTTTGAACAGTGAGCGTGCAGTCAGGGTTCAGTTCACTCACGCAACACAAGTGTGTGTAATTACCTTCAGATAAACGTGGGGGTTTTAATGGAAATATGGACATCAAAGCCAACCAAGCGTTCGTATCAGCACTGCGACGTGAGACGACACACGTCTCTTTCAGACATGATATCGTCGGTCTCAGTTTCGAAGAGATCTTTATCGACCAACTGCAGATCTTGTCTGAATGCTTTCAGGACTTTGTGAGTTTTTCTGTCAACAAACGACAAAACGTGACCTCCTTTTCATCGCTAATAAGCGAGCGACAACAATCAACGTGAGTCAGTCTCATTGAACGCGCGAGTACTTGCGTGTCCCTAACGCATATCAGCAGCTCGCTCGTACAATCATTCTCGCCGTCCTGACGCCTCTGCCCGAAAAGGTACGAGCATCACGGGCCGTTTGCGTAAAGCAGGCGAGTAACTCGACGAGATATTAAGATCGCTGAACCATAAAATGGAGCCGTAGTGGAAAATCCAAGACGGGAGTTTATCACCCTGAGATTTTTCCTTTTTTTATGATCCGGCTGTAAATTTCAGGCCGGCATCGTTGGCTGCTTTCACCAGCGGAGAGCTGCCAGGCAGAGAGAAGCGTCGATGGCTGAAGAAAGAATCAATGTGCAAAGTTTTTCTCTGGAGCAGAGGGAGCTTCACCCACTGGAGTTCGTCTGTCGGTTTGGGAACGTTTGGGCCTGAGCTTCCAGCGGATGTTTGACGGCTGCCGTGAGTCCTCTGGGTTTAGGATTAAAACCTCCGATTGGCTGCAGTGTACAGTGATCGCTGTCCAGTGAAGGTCCTGACACGTATAGGTGTGAAGGCGGCGGCGCCAGAGCACCGCGGCCACGCTGGACGGACTCATTTGGACAGGAAATTACAGCTATCTGCAGGGCTGCGACCGGAGGTTGATATTCCCTCTGCAGATTGCAGATCAGAGCCCACACGGGAGGAGGAGGAGGAGGAGGAGGAAGAGGAGGGAGGAGGAGGAGGGGGTGGGGGTATCTCCATAGCCATCAGGGGCCGGGAAACTGATTCACCACTCACTTTCTGAACTGCAAGTTTGTAGTCGCTGACAGGTCGGTGGGGACGGGGACGCATCGCCGTGACGACAAACCTGCGCTAATGAGCGCTGCTTTGTGAGCACGAGTCCGACGCGTCCGACATGTCCGCCCCCCCCCCCCGACGGAAAGAGGGGCTGAGTTTGCGCACGCCGCAACGGGATCAATTCTTTCCGCCGAGGATTACAGGATGTTCAGGTTCAGGAGGTCGGCGATTGATGAACTGCCGCCCCCCCCCACTCCTCAAATGTCTCAAGCTGGAGCTCCCACCGGGAGGAGAGCTGGTGACTCACCCCCCAACTTCAGACACAGTCCTCCTTCTTCTGTGCTTACTTTTCTGTTCGAAAGTTTCTCTCTCTCTCTCTCTCTCTCTCTCTCTCTCTCTCTTTCAGTCTTTCACTCTCTCACTCTCACGCTCTCTCTCTCTCTCACTCTCTGGTTCTCTCCTCTACTCTCTCTCCCTCTCTCTCTCTCTCTCTCTCTCTCTCTTACTCTCTCTCTTGCTCGCTCTCTCTCTCTTGTAGTCCGTCCTCTCTCTTTCACTCTCTCATTCTCTCTCACTCTCTTTCAGTCTTTCACTCTCTCACTCACACTCTCTCGCTCTCTGGTTCTCTCTCTCTCCTTGAGTCTGTCCTCTCTCTCTCTTTCACTCTCTCTCTCTCTCTCCTGTAGTCTGTCCTCTCTTTCACTCTCTCTTACTCTCTCTCTCTCTCTCTCTCTCTCTCTCTCTCACTCTCTCTCTCTCGCTCGCTCACTCTGTCTCTCCTGTAGTCTGTCCTCTCTCTCTCTCTCTCTCTCTCTCTCTCTCTCTCTCTCTCTCTCTCTCTGTCTCTCTCGCTCTCTCTCTCTACCCCCCCCTCCCCCAGCTTCTTTTTAATGCAGGCTCCCATTAGATTCACAAATTCCCCTAATTACCCCGCTAAACATATTTATCACTCACTCGCCGCCTCACAGGCAAGAATCTCACCGCCTGTTTTGTACCAGTTGTAGCATATTAATGAGTGAGTCACCCAGCGTCTGCCGTGTCATTGACAGGTGAAGCAGATTATGGAGGAAGCTGTTACCAGGAAATTTGTTCACGAAGACAGCAGCCATATTGTGTCCTTTTGCGGTGAGTAACCAAACACACGCATGAGTCATGCAGCGTCTCCTCTGACATTTCAGCTGTAAAACACTGAGCTGACTTATTGGCGACGCAAACCTGGAGTCACTGTAAAACTTGGCAACATTTGTCTTTGTTTGCGTCTCTCGAGCTTCACAATATGGTCAAAAACAATCGCATTGGAAACACATTTTTCATGCTTTTTAATTGCATCGGCGTCAATCTGAACTGTTTACCATTGATTTATGTGTTGTTTATTGTCGGAAACTCATTAATAATTAATATAAAGCTGATGCGACTCACTTTACATTGAGATTCATTCAGAAAGTCACAAAGAAAGCCTTCGTTCATGTTTTTTTGGGGCTTTTTGAGGAACGTTTCCACATTATTTTGCCTTGAATAAGTGAATTTTAATGCTTTTACACCCTGTAAAATCACTTTAACCCACGTGGAGACTTCACCCAGAATCACACCTGCAGCTTTTGTCGTGAGGCGACAGTGTTTCTCACTCCTGCGCCGTGTTACGCTTTAAAAAAACGGGTTAACCAGCACTGAATTCACTCCTAATGCAACTAATTCCAGGAAAAGTAACAAGAAGAGAATAAAATGCTCTAAAACATTTGAATTTCTCTCTGCAGCAGTAATCGCAGCCTGATGAGGAAGCTCCTAAAATAAACGCTGGCATATAAAGCTCAGCTGTTGCCCTCTGAAGCTTCTTGAATGTTCCTCACAGGCATGAGGCTTTTATGTCGAAATTACAATTCTAGTATTCCTAAACTCGTCAAACGCTAAAAGCGAGCGCCGACAGGAAGCGCCGCGCCGCGGTGTTTATCGGGAAAAAAGGCTTTTTAAAGTTTTTGCGTTTCACCAAATGTTGTTTTTCTTGGCTGCGAGTCGCACCGAGAAGGAGATCGCAGTCGGAATATTGTGAGAAACACGCTGCCCACGTGCAGACACTCGCACCCGTCAGATGTCTGGCTGAGGCGAGCGCGCCGCCAAGCAGCGCCCGCCGCGTATTCGGGGGGGGATATCAGCGTGAAGAAAATGACGATCGGCTCAAAGCAGAAAGCGATATTTTTATGACTCGCCCGGCCATGTGTGCAGACGAAGCTGCACTTGCAGCGTTATGCGCCTCGTGGCGAACGACTGAAATGTGAGAATTGGCTTTTAGGACGTAAACAGCGCCGACGAAATGTCCCCCTAATGGAAAATGACTGTCGTTGTTGTTGTTGTTGTTGTTGTTCGCCACCGCGAACGCTTACGGGGAGACACACGAGTGGAAATTTGGAGAGAATTTCAAATCTCTTCGGGCCCGTCGGCACCTTATTGGTGGTATTATTGCACGCTTAAATTGCACAAAGCTGGGTGAAGCTGCAATCTTTAATGATAGATGGTGAAGGAGGAGAACGAAACTGCTTTCGCACGCGGCGAAACCGCCGCCACGCACCAACGTGCAGAAATCGTCGAGAAAACCGCGCCGCGCGACGAGGAAGGTCAAACTGAGAAGATGATTTTCCCCTCGCGGAGCCGATAGCGTCACTCCTTAAGCGGTTCATCAGTTCTTTGCGTGAGATCGTGGCGCTTATTCGGGTTTCATAGTGTGAGAGAAATTTGCAGCACAGCTTGAGAAACCTCTCGAACCGGCACAAGTGAATCACGCTGGACGTCAGGCGAATGTCTTTGCCCGAAACCTCCTTCTCGCTTTTCCTCGGTTATGAAAATAATTTGTCACCGAGCGGCAATTTTTATCGCACCGCCAGCGTCGGTGTTGTGGGAGTTCGTACGTGCGGCGTATTTGTCCATTAGTGGGGGGTTTTTTTGTGTGTTGTCAACATGTTTCCCCGAGTTAATGGCTAATAGCTGCCGGTCAGCGGAGGGAGGAGTGCGATACGTCCCCGTGGACAAGAAGCCACTCAGGATGACCCTCGGCAGCCAGCGGCTCCTCCCGGCTCCTCGGGTGACTCTCGTAGCCGCGCTTGTTACGACACGTCCCTCCTCCTCCTCCTCGAGCGGTGGTCTATTCGGGGATGGAGCGCCAGTGGAGGATGGGCGAGGAGCTCTGAGAACCCCTCCGGGGAGCAATTAACTCCTCCCCTCGCGGCTTCTTTGATGATGTGCTGAAATGTAGACGCTACGGAGGAAATAGGTGTCAAAGCGAGCTGAGCCGAGCAGGAATGAGAGACTGTTATGGAAAAGCGCTGCTCTGCATTTCATCACGAAGCTCTGTTCATCATCTCATTCACATTATTGCTTCATTATCACTGAGCATATAACTCTCTGAGCGGCAACACGAGCTGAATATCTTGAGAGGGTGCAGCGGCGTAATTCTGTGTGCTGTCACCTCACAGCGTGGAGGGTGTGTGTGTGTGTGCGTGCGTGCGTGCGCGTGTGTGTGTAATGATACAAAAGGAAAACTTTTCTAAGTTCCTCTCAAACGCCCTCATTCAGCGATTAAAACATCGCCTCATTCTGGAACCATCCGGCGGTCTTTCCCCTCACGACTCCCCCGAGTGTCCCGCTCAGACGTGGCGCGGCCGCCTTCGGCCGCTCACGCTGAAGAGTTGGTCGGCGTGTGCGTGTCACCCGCACCCCGTCACCGCACTCAGTTGCCACAGATACGGGATGATTAGAGGTAATTTACTGTGTCGGCTGTTTTCACCGGGAGGGACGGTGGAGAAGGAGGAATCCCACCGACGTGACGCTTCCTTTTGTTCACGGCTCGTTTACGCTTCTCTGTGATTTCAATCCTGGGAAAAAGGAGCTTGGATGAAATGCTCATTGGTATGAAACGTGTTGATCAGACAGCTATCCTGAGCTTGTAGCTCGTAGCATGTAGAATAAAATAGAGTAGAATAGAATAGAACAGAACAGAACAGAACAGAACAGAACAGAACAGAACAGAACAGAACAGAACAAAATAAAATAAAATAAAATAAAATAAAATAAAATAAAATAAAATAAAATAAAATAAAATAAAATAAAATAAAATAGAATAGAACTTTATTGATCCTTCAGTACAAGACTTCAGAAAAAATGCTAGAAAATACTGGGGAAAAAAACAAGTCAACTTAAAATCAACAGACAACAGCAACAATGATAATAAATAATAAATAAATAAATAATAAATAAATAAATAAATAAATAAATGAAAAGAAATAAATGTTATTATTAATAATATTAATAATAATAATAATAATAATAATAGTAATAATAGTTGTCCCATTTCTTTTCGCACTGCATGTTTTCTACAGTAACTCAGTAGTTTGGCACCTTCCAAACAATGTGAAGGTTTGAAGGTTTCCCTCTATTAGAGGTTAGTTTGCAGGAAGTGTAAGTGTGATGAACTACATCTGGACACCTTTTAATGCGGCGCTTTGTTTCTGACATTTCGCCACTTGCTCTTATAATGAGGTGAGAGTTGAGGTGCAAAATGCAGAAGGAGAGGGAGCTAAAATTAGGACGACACGAGGCTTTTTTATCGCTAATGTCGCGGTGAAGTCTGGAAAGAGCGGCGGGCGTAACAAGAGCAGAACCCGAGGGGCCGACCAGGAAGCAGACGGCAGTCGCAGCCTCTGAAGGAGTGACAACGGCGGATAGAAAATCAGGATGCTGATGAGTCGTCGCGGCCCCTCCCTCCACGCATCTCTCCCAGACCTCGATCGCTCCATCAACAGGGGTTGCCTTGGCAACCCCAGTCTTCCCCCTGACCCCATGTGAGCAGAGCCACAGGATTAGTCCTGAAAGGGAACTCAAATGTCAACACGGCTCCAGGCGCTGCCACGTAGGCCTGAGAGGGAAACGCCGCGTGCGTGCGTGCGTGCGTGCGTGCGTGCGTGCGTGCGTGCGTGCGTGCCTGCGTGCGTGCGTGCGTTGGGCGGGCGTGCGTGCGTGCGTGCGTGCGTGCGTGCGTGCGTGCGTGCGTGCGTGCGTGCGTGCGTGCGTGCGTGCGTG
>JASSRZ010000289.1:0-13742 GCA_032164315.1 Malacoctenus gilli | reverse complement strand
TTGGGTGGGTGGGTGGGTGAGGGGGGGGGTGTGTTCATCTCTCACCCCTGCAGAGACTCAATCTGGAGGCCGGAAGAGCTTCTTCCATCGAGCCTGCGGCCTCGCCCTGCAGCCACCGCTCAGCCACGCCGTTTGAAATGAGGCCCTGTTCACCTTCTGAACGGACGAGCGACCGCGTCGGCGTGTCCGAATGAACGGATGAATGTTGGCTGGACCAAAACAAGCGCGCCGCTAACTTCCTGTATTTCTTTGTGCCTCTTTCTCACTTGCGCTGGTCGCTGGTGCCAACCGCGACATCGAATTGAAGACGTCTGGATGCGACTTGAGTCAACCTGATGGTCATTTTTTTCATTTTGGGATGACAAGGACCAACTGAGCTTACTGGACCCATGAAGTTTGCATGTTCACAGCAATGCTCCAAGTGATTACTCGATTATTATTGGCTAATAGCTCCACTTACGAGGTAGCTTGTGACTTATGGCCCAGTGAGTGATTCATAGTAACGTTCGCAACGCCGTACCCCTCAATGCATGTGTTCCCCCGTTTGAAGTATGCGCTCGACAGCGGCCTACGGAGCCAACGAGCAGATGAACCTTCGTTCCCGCTCGGTGAGGTAATAATAAGATAAAAAGGGAACCGGGGGGGGGGGGGGGATCTGGATCCCGTTGGCGGCGGTGCGTGATAAACCGCCGCTGACCTCCGGCAGTACACCGGGCGATCGATGAGCACATTTGTTTTCTGGAGAGAGGACGCCTGCGATTAATACCAGGACACGTTTCAACCAAAGATGCGCGACCCCCCTCCCTCCCTGCACCACCCCCCTTCCCCATATGTCTTCTGAAAGGACAGTTTCTCACCCGCGGTGTGGCGAGCTGTCTCGGGGCCGCCGGGACCTCGTCCAAACGGAATAAGTCACTCCGAATCGTGTCCCTGCGCGTTTCGCCCGAGCAGAGAGACAGAAAAATGTCCCCGCTTTCTTTTTCAACATCTATTTTAATCATCTCTGATATGATGATTCAGTCGGGCGTGTAACTTCGGACAACGGACCAGCTGACTGTATTATCATCGATCGGGATCGATCACGTGCGCCTGCGAGATTGTATTGACTCCCCCTGTTTGCTCCCTCCAGGGAGCCCTGCAAGCAGCTGGCAGCGTCTGTGCCTGTAAATCAGCTTCGCATTTATTTCATTTTATTTATTTTCCTTGCGTCCGCGGGCACGGCAGCCTGCTGCAGCCTGGACTGGATGCTTCAGGTTTCCAGCACTCTCTCTAAAGAACAGTCTGTCTCCCCTCCTCCTCCTCCTCCTCCTCCTCCTCCCTTGCCACCTCCCCTCACAGCTGTATAATTCATGTGCCATTGTGTTTATCGTGCCAACAAGGGGCGCCTGTTAGGTAAGAGCAGGCAACTCACACACCTTTGGGCCTGACAGGACAAAAGGGTGAAGCGGCGCACTGCACAACTGATTTTTTTTTATTATGATTTGTGTCATTGTTATTTTAGTTTGTTGTTTTTTTTTTAACTCAGATGCGAAGCAGGGGGGAAGGAACGTGGGATCTACATGTGCGGTGGTTCTCTGGCCTGTTGTTGTTCCGCCGGGGAAATTGTGCTGTATCATAGATCACTGTTCTGTACAGCTGGCTCGGAGAACATCAAAATGTCATTGGTGAGAGCAAAGAACACAACCGGTGACAGGTGTGTCCCTCCGCCACCGTGGCACTCGGGCTCCGCTTAACCCTTCAGCGGCGGGATCGACGGAACAACGTGCCTTCCTTTTAGCCTTTCGTTTACCTGAAAACAAGGATACGCACGGCGTGGCTTCGTGCTATAACAACAACAGAGAGCTCCGTTTTACGCACAACAAAACACAGCCTCTGGACACGGAAGACCTTCATGACGACTTGTTATTACATATAACAGACATACCGCGAAATGACAGTCTTTCGTTTTCTGACCATGATGTATTTAGATTTTTTACAAATCGTGTCTCGCATCAATTTTTCAGGCTGGCTGTTTTCTAATGATTTTTTTCTAACCATTATCCGCACCAACAAAGTAGTCCTAAGCACATGAAAGGCAAACCACTACCGTAAATAGAACCCTGCGGTTGATTGAGCACAGAATCGTCCAATCGCGGCCCTGGTCTGGGTGGCTGTCCGTGACGAAAGCGGCGCTCGTCCAATAGCAACGCGTTACTGGGTGTTGACCTCTGCGAGCCGCAGCACCACCTCCCCCATGTCCGTGGCGGAGGACTACTATAAAAACAAAGCGGCCCAAGTTTTAAAGGGCAGAGTTGTAAAAACTCCCAGGCTGTGGGGAGTTCGCATCGGCAGACCTGCGAATCGGAATTTATACCCCCCCGCCCCCCACAGAAACAACATCCACCTGGAGCAGACCACCGTGGCACACCGTCGACAACGAGCAACGTTTTTCTGTCTCCCGTAGAAAGCTTTGAACGAGAGGCTTTAGGCGAGTTTTACGTTTGCCGGAGCGGACTGCGGCTCTCCGAGAAGGAACAGCTGTGAAAACCCCCCAATGTAAGTACGCAAACGTTACAATGATGCTCGTTTATAGCAATAACGGCAGTTTATAACATGAGGACGGTCCTCTCACACCGTGACAGTCGACGGCGTCAAAGAGCAGCGTTGTTGTCGAGCTCAGCCCGTAGCCTCCGAGCTAATTAAAATGCTATGTGGCTCGCTAAAGACCGTGAATCCCGAATAAAAGGCAATTTTAATGCTCTCGACGCCGGACCGAGCAGCTCTTCGGCTTGCGTGGCTTGTTTGTCTCCCCGGGTGCGCTGTCAGCCGGAGGGGAGGCTGATAACCAGCCGCTCGGGCTGAACGCGAAGCGGCATCTTGACGTCTCAGATAGCTTTGCTCGAAGCCCCCCCCCCCCCCTTCTCTCCCCAGCCCCCCCGTTCACACCCTTCATTAAGTTGAACGGCTAACGCTAGCTGCCGCTCGGCAATGTCAGAGAGCCGAGCAAAGGTGAGGAGAGTGACGCTCTCCGCCTTTGATGTGGGCTTTTCTAAGCAGCGTCGTCACGTGAATAGGCCAGTGTCCGTGTGTGTGGTGTAGAAATGGCATATATGGCCGTGGTTGGACTTTGAATGATGATTATGTAATAGCCATTCACAGCTCTGACGTGCCTCCCTCCGCCGCCGGGGCTCGAGGGGTAAAGCGCTCACGCGCCAGGCGGAACTATTAAAACGCCTCAAAGCACCTGTAAATACAAATGGTTATTCCCCTTAATAGAGGGCGAAAATAGGCTTAAAAACAAGAGTACTGTGGCTACCGACACCTGCCATCGGATCCAGCGCCCTCCGCAGAGGTCAACCATGGGTGCGTTTATCTGTCACATCAGCCCCGCTGGGGGGGTGGGGGTGGGGGGGGACACACACTCTGCTGACACCGTCTCTGAGTCAGTGGCCTGTGTTTATTTATAGCTGTTGATATTGTGCTGCTGAGGTACAGCGCCTCTGTGCCAGAGGGAGGCCAGCGAATACAGATCAAGTGCTATCGATCGCGAAGGAACGGTGGCCAAATGAAATAGTCACCCGGGCCCGTCGACGGTGCGCCTCGGTGTCGGAGTGGGGTGCGTCGGATTTATCCAAGAAATGCAGATCAGCGTCGAACTTTGGAAAACTAACGTAGAAGCGGATTTAGTGGAGCGTCAGCCTTTAACTCCTCCCACATTGTTAACATATTTGCATGTTGTGCACATCAGCCTGCACGAGAAGAAGCTACAGCTCCAACCTAATCTGCAGTGGTTTCAAGATAAGATCCTATTAAGTAGACTCTTAATGAAACTACTGCATCATTATCTTGTGAGCTTTACATAATTGGTCATTGTTTAGTTTTTTTGTTTACCATAAATGGCAGTATTCTGTAATTTGATCATCTTCTGTCTATCTTTCAGGGTCTTGAGCCTAAACCTGCTACTCGAAGGATACTAGCAACAAGCAGGCTTTGAGGTTTTCCGTCACTGCTGCCTTGGAGGTGCTACTTTTTTTTTTTTTCTTTTTTCCCCGCAAGTAACTCTGACGGTTCGAAGATTCGCCCTCGCCACCGAAGCAGCTATGCAGCTTGAAATTCAAGTAGCACTTAACTTTATTATTTCCTATTTATACAACAAACTCCCCCGGCGGCGCGTGAATATCTTCGGCGAGGAGCTGGAGAGGCAGCTGAAGAAGAAGTACGAAGGCCACTGGTACCCCGATAAGCCATACAAAGGGTCAGGGTTCCGGTGCATCCACGTAGGGGAGAAGGTGGACCCCGTGGTGGAGCAGGCGGCCAAGGAGAGCGGGCTGGACATCGAAGACGTCCGGAATAACCTCCCTCAGGACCTTAGCGTGTGGATTGACCCGTTCGAGGTGTCCTACCAGATCGGGGAGAAGGGGCCGGTCAAGGTGCTGTACGTGGACGACAACAACGAGAACGGCTCGGAGCTGGACAAGGAGATCAAGAACAGCTTCAACCCCGAGGCCCAGGTCTTCATGCCAATCAGCGACCCCGTCGGGGGCTCGTCTGAGTCCAGCTCCCCGTCCCCTCCCTTCGGCCAGTCGGCCGCCGTCAGCCCGTCCTTCATGCCGCGCTCCACCCAGCCCCTGACCTTCACCACTGCCACCTTCGCCGCCACCAAGTTCGGCTCCACCAAGATGAAGAGCAGCGGCCGCGGCGGCGGCAACAACAACAACAACGGTGGCAGCGGCGGGGGCGGCGGCAGCGGCAGCAAGGCGGCGCGCACCTCCCCCACCAACAACCTGGGCCTGAATGTCAACACGCTGCTGAAGCAGAAAGCCATCTCCACCTCCATGCACTCGCTGTACGGACTGGGCCTGGGGCCGCAGCAGCAGCAGCAGCAGCAGCAGGCGGCGCCGCAGCCGCCGCCGCTGCCGCCACAGCACCAGAAGGCCTCGGCCCTCTCCCCCAACGCCAAGGAGTTCGTGTTCCCCAACCTGCAGGGCCAGGCCAGCCCCGGGGCCGTGTTCCCCGGGGAGGGCTCCCTGGGGCTGGGCCCTCTGCAGTACAACAATGCCTTCGACATGTTCGCAGCCTACGGAAGCCTCAACGACAAGTCCCTCATGGACGGCCTCAACTTCAGCCTGAGCAACATGCAGTATTCTAACCAGCAATTCCAGCCAGTCATGGCGAACTAAGCCCCCCCTCACGGAGACGTCCCCGTTCGATGAATGACGGTGGCTCAAAGAGAAGGAAAAACAAAACGAAACAAAAAAAACCAACGCACACTTACGACAACTGGACTGGAAGGGCGACCGTCTAGTCGGCGAAGAGCATGTGCCCAAGGGTGATTTCTCTCCGCGCCCCCCCACCCCCCCCCCCCCTCCTTGAGTTCGTTCCTACTGAAAGCTTGTTGTACAAACACATCCGAGCTCGGTTCCTATCAACTCGACATGCGTCATTGTTTTTCTTTTTTCCTTTTTGCCAACCAAGCACAAAAGTTTTTTACCATGTTGATAAAATACTCCGGAAAAGACAAAAAGAAGAGAAAACACACACATACACACACACACACCGAGCTTCAAGTTTTGGCCTCTTACAGTATTTTACAGGTGGTAAGACAAGGCTGATTTTTATGAATTGGCACTACTAAGTGGGGTTACTTGGTCTTTTTCTAATTGTATAATTTAATTTAGTACAGAGTTTGTAAGATATCAGAGTATATATTGTTTCTATGACATGGTGTTGCATTTATATCTTTTTACTACTCCAGTGATCTGTGATGGCTGCAGCAGCTTTTTCCTTATTTTTTTTCTCTCTTTTTTTAAAAGATAATTGTTTAAAAGAAATCCATCTATATAAAAAAAAAATAAGATACATTGAATATTCGAAAGATTGTGTACAGAGTATTCCTTTAGTGGTGGAATTCAAGTGTAGGAATATTTGCTTTTTTTCTGAAAGATGAATTGTATTTTCTGTTAAGAGGTTCAACAGATTTTTGCTATACTATGGACAAAAAATGTAATCGTATGAATATTAATTTTGTACCTACATTGTGCAATACTTGATAAAAAATACGGTATAACAAAGTATTTTGAGTCAGTGTCTTACATGTCAAGAGGGACTGAAATAGTTTATATTGTTAAGTTTGTATTAAATGCTTAAAAATGATATGCTTGTCTTTATTTTTTTTAATTTCATATTTGCACCCTGGTCTTTTTAATAAAATAAAACTCCAGTTGAAACATGAGCTGACGGAGGCCGATTTGCTTTATTGCTCCTTCCCGTAGCACCTCCCACCTGTGGCGGCGGGGGGGGGGGCGGTGGCACGCGGCGCGCAGGTCACGTGCGGAGGAGGCGGCGCCAGGGTCACGGCTGAGGCGGCGCGCTCGTCTCTTGATCTCTGGATTAACTCGGCGAGGTCACTTTCAACGAAGAAGCGACTCCTTATTTTTCTTTTTTTTTTTGTACAAAAACCCTCCGGATCACAACAGTGAGCTGGAAAAACGGCGGCGAGTCATTCGCGCCCGCTCGCTCCGAGGACAAATAAAACCGTGACGCGTTCACGAGAGCAGTAACTTCATCCTCTGCAGCCGAGCTATATATAGTGACCGAAGCAGTCAAACCTACGTGTGTGTGTGTGTGGGGGGGGGGGGGGAATAAACATGTCAACACGGCTGCAGTTTTCACTTCAAATCCCAACTTTTGCCACTTTTGAGACTCCAATGCTGAAGGTTCGTATTGAAGCTTGGTGTGGAAGTCGGAAAGTTCCAACCTCAGAGTGGGAAGAACTATAAAGAGTAGACGAGCAACTTACTGACTCTTTTAGCTCGTGGAGACTTTCCACGAGGTGACACCTTTTAGTACTAGGTACTCATTTCGTAGTACCCACCCAACTGGAGTTCCAAGCCAGCTGAAAATAGATTGAAGACTGTGGGAGGGTGATTTCGACTGATAGCGGCACAAGGATCACACTAAGGAGCAGCGATCGCCTTGTTTTATCGCCTCTGCCGGCGGCACGTAAACCGACCCGGCCGCCGGAGCGCCAGCGGTACCGTCGCCCGTTGCCGGGGCGCAAAAGTGACTCTATACAGACAGTCAAACCTCACTGGCTTAGCATATTGCGTGTCATC
Source organism: Malacoctenus gilli (assembly GCA_032164315.1). Classification (NCBI taxonomy): domain Eukaryota; kingdom Metazoa; phylum Chordata; class Actinopteri; order Blenniiformes; family Labrisomidae; genus Malacoctenus; species Malacoctenus gilli. Next base: position 6,648 of record JASSRZ010000289.1, on the reverse strand, counting down.
AGGCAGCGACAAACTTAAAGTGTTTTAACGGGTATAAAGGTGAAGTCTGGGTAACACTGACTTCACAAGCGCCGTTTTATTGCTCTGTTGGCTATCGCACTTGCGACAGCGTTGTTGTCACTGATTGACAGATTTTCCGTCTAACCTGTGAGCTTGTGACACGACCTCGACGGAGTCCACGAGGCCGAACAACGAGCAACAAGTCCGAACGTGTCTCTCGAAAGCGAATCCGCGTCTGCGGATTCACATCAGGTGCAGCATTAACCTTTGAAAACGGGCGAGCGGCGCCGCTACGAGTGGCTACCGGCAGGGGGAGGGGGAGGGGGGTGGGGTGTCGGTGGGCCACGTCAGGGCGTGACAGCGTGTCACCTGTCGCCCTGCGTGTCTGTGTTTGTTTTCATGCGGGGGGGTCACGTTGGCTGGCAACGAGGAAACGTCGAAGCCGAGCGTTCGCGCCGGTTTTCTCTCCGCAGCTCACTCATTTGGAATTCAGCATGACTCAAAGAGGGCCAAAAATAACTTCCTTTTGTGTGTGCGCGTGTGCGTGATGCTCTCGCCATACCTCCTCTCTGGCTCGTGCCGACAAAAGCGCCGGTTGAGGCCGACGAGCGCGCCCGCGGCCTGTCCAGCGTTTCCTGAAGGAGATAGAAATCGGAAGGGTTCGGAACCTTCATTTCGCGCGACGCCACCCGGATTTTTTGGTCGTTTCGCGCAGCGTTCCGACTCAAGTGTCGTTCCATCTCGCGCCAATCGAACAACGCGGCGCTTTTTCCGAAAAACGGTCGCGAAGATCCCGCTGGCGCTCTGTTGATCTTTCGGGGCGTCTGACGTCGAGCAAGCGCGAGAGACAGGTCGGAGAACGGGTTGCGACTGACGTCCCGCTTTCTTTTGTCTGACAGCCGCGGCGACACAAAGATTCGGCATCGCGGGGTTACGTAACAGGCCTCCCAAACGCAGCGGGTAGCTGGCACTGACCCAGCAGCGCTTCAGCCTCACGCGGCCCAGAAAAACGAGTCCCGTCTTGGTTCCTGAACAGCTTGTTGCCCTTCTGCCTGTCAACAATTGTTGACCTTCTGCTGATTAACCATCTCTGTGTTGATTTTGTGGCCATTTCTTGTCTTTTTATGGTCTTTTTTGTGTCTCTATTCTCACCTAAACGTCTCCTTGGACTTCGTTTTTCTCTCTCTTAGTGATTTGTTGTGACCAGACCATGTTGTGGTCACTCTCTGAGTCTTGGCGGTCATCCGGCGACCATTTTTTTTTTTTTTTTTTTGCCTTCCCAGTCCGAAGCCTCTCCCGGCCTGACGGCGAAAGAGCAGGGCAGGGCCGAGCGACTGTTCCGAAACGCCCGCCGCCGCGTTCTGCCGGCGCAGCCAGGTGCCGCGCGTGAACCGCCGCGGCTCCGTGGGATAAACAGGCCCACAGATGGTCTGGTGTCCCACCAGCTGGGAGACTCCCAGGAGGGGGAGGGTGGGGGGGGGGGGTAGGGGCGGGGGAGTAGCCTCGCTGCGACTCCCATCTTGTCCGTTCCGCAACCGTGCCCAGCCTCCCCCCCACCCCGCCCCAACGCGCACTCCCCACCCTTCGCTCGCATACATTCCTGACACGAGCTCGGCTGATTACTCACAGTTCCCACACACACACACACACACACACACACACACACACACACACACTCCTTTCCTCTCGCAACGCGGCGTGCAGGAGGTTTGTTTGTTTTGAAGGGTGTTCCTGAAGTCACAGAGAGAGAGAGAGAGAGAGAGAGAGAGAGAGAGAGAGAGAGAGAGAGAGAGAGAGAAGATCTGCTGTTGATGAATAACAATTCAAATATAAACTGTCTGACTTCATTTTTTGTTAGCTAGTCCTCAAAAATCAGTACTAAATGTGCAGCTGAGGAAGACCTGAGTCCGCTTGTTTGCGCATCGTTCCTCAATTTGAGCTTTTCGCAGCTCTCGAAATGCTCGTGTACCTTTGGAACGCGAAGGTATTTTCTTTCATCTATTTTTCATGAAAATGTAAACTCCCTTATTTATTTATTTGCATCAAAACAACAGCGCCGGGGCGGACGAGTTCTCGCTGCGCGAGCGCGCTTCCAAAGTGTCTTGCGGATGCGAAAAAAAAAAAAAAAAGGCTGCCGGGCTGTGAAAACACAGCGTTTACCAGGCAAAAAGGGCAACCCGGCGTGAGTCATCCCAAAGTGCAGCTGATGCATTGGAACTGTATCTTCGCCGCAAGTATGGCGGAGCGCTCCCGGCGAGGGGTCGGCGCTGTCGCGCGTTAGCGAGCCGGCGCGCGCCGTCAGGTGGTGGTTTTCGTGGAGGGGGGGGGGGGCGGCGGCGAAAGCAGAGGCCCCCCTCGACCGGGGAGCGGCTTAACGTTTCGCTCGATGAGAAAAGGAGGAGAAAAAGCGGAGGGAAAAAAAGGAGAGAAGAGAGAGAGAGAGAGAGAGAGAGAGAGAGAGAGAAAAGACGCTCCATCCAGTCCGTGTTATTCAGCGATAAACCCGGAGCTGAGACTTTAATGAACACGGGCTGCGCCGCGTTTGGCGCAGACGGAGCCGCCGTCCGCCCGCTCCTTTCAAGTGCTGCCAATTCATTTTTCGTGGGGATCATCCGTTCGACCCTGTTCTTCTCCTGAGCCAGACAATCGCTCCGCATGAAAAGGACCACATCTCCCCCGGCGGGAGCCCGTAATCCATATTTCACTCCGCTCCCATCTGCGCCGTCGTACAAGTGACTTAAGATTACAGGCTTGATTACAGTTACGAGTTACCGGAGGTTGGAATAAAGGGAAGCGCTGAGAGAGAGAGAGAGAGAGAGAGAGAGAGAGTGAGAGAGAGAGAGAGCGAGAGACTTAAGTTGTTTCTCTTATTCAGGATGTCTTTATTACGCACACAAAGTTTGAGACTGACTGGTTACATTCGACTTGGCCTCGGTTCATAGGTGGAAGATGCTCTATTTGAGCCCTTTTTGAACTGAAGGAATTGTTGAACTGATGGGGAGAGAAGGCAGCTGCAAGAAAGCAACTGAAAAACAGTGGGAATTTCAAAAGGGATGCTAATGCTAAGCTAAGCGCGCTGATGTACAGTTGGACAATTTTTAGGATGTTGGTTGAGACAAGTTCATTCGGGACTATTAGGGATTAACTGCAGCCTCTGTGAAGGCTGAAGCCATCAGTCGACTCAGGCGCCACCTCCAAGAGAGACAGCGGCTCTGACGCTCTCCAATTGTTTGCATGAACAACAAGGATGAGTGCTGAGCTCAGTTAAACCTCCGTAACCTTTACAGCTTGTTGTTTCCCCGCATACTTTTCTCGCCACACTTACTTCCTCTAAAGAAGACGAACCATTAGGTAGCACAGTTCTTTTTCCCCCAGATTAACAGCTATTGAAGTCGTCCACATTCCTACGACACTCATGCATCAAAATTGTGGTTCGGTGACATAACGTATTGTCCCTGGCAAATATTTGTTTCCATGGTAACAGTGGAGGGACTTCTTCCGCCGAAATGCTCACGGCCGCTTCAAAGGGGGGACTGACTTCGACGGCGCAGCGCGGCTTCCGGCTGACGCCCGAAGCTCACCTTTGACCCCCCTCGGTGAGACAGCAGCTCCGCAGCTCCTTTTGGTGCTCGGAGGGACTCGCGAGCGCGCCGAAGCCTCGCCGGTTGTCGAAACCGGCGCTTGCGGAGCACCCGCCGGGCCGGCGCCTCCGACTCTCGCCCGTCAGCTGGAGACGGGCGAGGAGAGAGAGAGGCCAGGGTGCGACCGCGGCGCTTAACCTCCCCTCTGCTCCGCCTCGCTTGTCTCGATTTGTTTTGGTCGGGAAGGCGCAGCTGAAGGTTACAGTGCCGAAAGGGTGTTGCGCACTTCAATAGGTTTAAAAATAGACCTTGCAGGGCTTCTGCGTCAGCGGAGGAGAATCCTCGCCACTCATACTAACCCCTCCCTCCCCTCCCCCCCTCCCTCCCTCCACCCCCTCTTTTTTGCAGCCAACCGCGCCTGACTTCGCAGGCGCGCGCGGCCCGCTTGTATGCTAATGCGGCGGTGGAAGAATTCTTTCCGCTCGCCGCCGTGACGTAGCGCTCGGGAGGGGAGCGAGCGTCCACCCGCGCGGGGGAGGTGGGGGAGGGGGGGCGGCTGGGCCGGGCACGGCGTCGTCACACGCAGAGGACGCTGCCCCATTAAGCGCGAGGCATGAAGAGAAGCTGGAAAAGCAGGCAGACCTGCCAAAGGGGGGGGGGGGGAGACGAGGACGAGTGGAGAGAGATAAAGACGGACAAAAAAAAAAAGCACGAGACAAAGGAGAAGAAGGCGAGGCGCACCGGTATTTTTCTCACGCTGCGTTAAAGGCGAGCCAATCGTCGCCATGACAACACGTTTCCTTCACCTTTTTCCGTGCTCGCTGTAACAGGAAGGCTTTCCTGCTGAATTAGGCCCAGGCAGTTTACCCAAGGCAGAGAGAGAGAGGGGGGGGGGTGGGGGGGGCGCTCACATGTTCACAGGTATAACCTTGTTTGCTAAGATGTGGGAGGCTGAGAAAGCACTCGGGTGGGGGTGGGTGGGGGGGTCTCGCATGGTTCGGCGCCTGTACGGATAATCAGTGGGAGAATAGCAGTTGCTGGGGGTAACTGGGATGAAATCTCCGTCGATAAAAGCTGTACTGCGGCGCTCGCGTCATCAGCGTGGGACGAAAGGAGACAAAATGGGACGTGGTGGTGTTTGACGGGCGGTTACTGATGAAGTCATTCGCAAAAAAAGGACTTTTATTTTGACGGGCCTCGTTGCAGTGTGTCCGCAGACCGAACTTTGAACGTCCTGCCGGTCGCTCTCTGCCGGGACATGTTGAGGCGTGTTGAAACGCAGCGCCGACGCGTCGCCGCCGCCCCGCGCTCCACGGCAGAGCGGCGAGCGTCAGGACTTCCAGTCATTCGGACGTGGGCGGAGCCAGCGCTTCCTCCCTTTGTGCGACCGCCTCACGTTTTAATGGGGACTGAGCCGTGACGACGCGTCGGGCCTTGTATGAATAGCGTCCGACCGCCGGGGCCTTCGGGTGGGCCTGGTTTCTCCCGGACCACCCCCTCCTCCGACTGGAACGTGACTCGTTATGATAATAAACGACTTGCGGCTCCCCCTCCGGACTGCACGTGCGAGTGGCGGCGGATCCTCTCGCTGGCATCGGACGGGCCAAAACATTCCAGCGCTGCCAAACAATGGCCGACAAATATCTGAACAAACAGAAGGCGGGTCCTTCAAAATAAGAGCGAGGACCAGCCTCTGGGTTCTGCTTTCGATTGTGGGACGTGTCCCGGTCTAAAGTTCAACACAATTGGAGATTTTATTTCCCCAGGACCTCGTCCGCATTTTGCACGGTTCCCTCCGCGAGTCGCTTCGATGCGAGCCGAGGCGCCCCGCGAAAATACTTTGGTCGGGGACGGCGTTTCGCGAAAAAAAAAAAAAAAGAAACCATCACGTCGCCGTTGAATTTTTTCGCAACGCTCTCGCGAGCGCCACCGACCGAATTCCATTCACGGCCGCTACAATGGTGCGAAAAGCAAACATCTCATGGACCACAACCCCCCCCCCATGCACGGCTGCACCACGGATAAGCATTCCGACCTTCGCCGCGCGTCGACTGCTGCCGGGCGCGCGCGCGTGACTCCTGCAGTCGCTTCGCTTGGTGGTGCGTTCAAAGACGGCCTCGCGGGGGGGAGGTGGTGATGGGTTTGGTTGTTATACATCTCTCTCTCTCTCTCTCTCTCTCTCTCTCTCTCTCTCTCTCTCTCTTGCTCTCTCTCTCTCTCTTGTACACGTGCACACTCGGCTCTCTATTCCCGACTCGCCCGGACCACATGCTTCTCTCCGGAGCCTGGGAAGTTTCTCCTGTATTTGATGTTCCCCGTCTGTGTAATTTAATCTCAGCGATTCCCTGCAGCTCTCCCCGACCATAAACCTCCGCTCTAATAATAGGAGGCCCAGGCGCCGGCTCCCTCTCTAATCTCTGCCTCCTCGCCGCGCGTGGATGTTTCTCGCGCGCTGCGGCGACGGCCGCCTCTGCACCGCGGAGATAAGGCGCCATTTGTTTTGGTCACTTGGCAAACTCGTGCGGGGGGGGGGGGGGGGTAGGGCACAATTAAGCAGTGCAAGGTGCACCATTAATACGCACTTGAGGAATTTCACTGATTAAACTGTCAAGAAGCGGCTGAGCGGCCTGTCACATGTGTCTGCAGCCGGCCGCGTCCCGCCTGGGCCTGTGGCCCCCCCCTGCAGATTACGGCAGCTGCTTTTATTTTGAAGGCTCCCGTGCGGCGTTGAACGTGTTTCCGTGACGATTTGGCTTCACTGTAATCCAAGTGGTTTGAGTTGCCTCCACAGTGATAAAAGGCCGGAAACCATTCAATCCGAAGGCTCTAAATCCAGTTTTTTTCTTTTATGATTGAGAAAAACTTTCTTGCAGCGGTCGCCGAGTTTGTCTGTGCGTGACCGGAGCGCGGATTTGGAGCGGGAACCACCCCAGGGATGACTCATCGCTGTAGAGTCGTTCCCTCTCACAAGGGGGGGGGCACATGCCAGCCAAAGTGCGCGTGGTCTCTCGGTTCCTTCTGGGGGGGGGGGGCATTAACTGAGCCATCCAACACCCCGTCTCAGTTT
>JASSRZ010000288.1:0-13746 GCA_032164315.1 Malacoctenus gilli | reverse complement strand
ACACACACACACACACACACACACACACACACACACACACACACACACACACACACACACACACACACAGAGGACAAACGCAACACAGCCCCAGTCGCATCCCGTTCACAATCGAGCGACCCCGCGAAGCACGAACACGTCTCCCGAAATGTGGGGAAACCCCCCCTTAAATACTTTTGTGACGCAAACATCGAGGTTTTAAGGAGAGAAAGAAAAAAAATAAAATAAATAAATAAATAAATTGCCGACGCAAGCCGAGCGCGTCCCGGTGCCGTGCCTGCGGTTTTAACCGCTGATCATTAATTTATCACCGAGCCATCAAGCCACCGCTGTTCTCCGTGTCCTGTAAAGACGGGACGTGTCGGAAATATCAAGTTAGCGTCGCCCACCTTTTTCACAGAGTGCTTGTCCTGCGGTGCGCTCTTTGCAAGTCTGTCGGCGGACGCATTCTTCGGCATCGGCTCGTCCACCACCATCCCCCTCAAAGGAAGAGTGATGTTCCCGCAGCGGGTCCTGCGCAGCCTGCCCCTCGCCACTTCTCTCTCCATGACCACTTTGACTTTACCGCGGGTGAGCTTCTCCCCCGACAGCCGCTCCTGGCTGCTCAGATAGCCCAAAATCTCCTTCAGCCCGAGCGGCTTCATCTGGCCTCTGGTGGTGGCGGCGGAGGAGCCCCCGCGGAGGCTCCTCTCGGACAGGCTGCGAACAGAAGCCACCAGCCTGTCGCCCAGGTCGGAGTTGGCGTGGTTCCCCGCTGCTCTGGTGGCACCCTCTCCCCCGGCTCGAAGTTTGGGCTTGACGGGCGCAGTCTGCTTGTGTCTCGGAGGCGGAGTGAGGCTGCAGACGCTCCCAGAACAAGTTTCGCTCGGGGTGTCCGCTCCGGACCCGCCGGGCTCCTTCCCCCCTCCGACGGCATCGTCTCCGCTCACTGTCGTCCTGCTCGCATCAGTCCCGTCGTGTGCGCTCGCTCTGTGGCCGAGAGCGGGCGGCGGGCAGTCCCCCGCTCCCTCCCGTCCTAATCCCTTGTCTCTCGGTGCACTTGCTTTCTCTTCTTTACAGCCGCTCCCGACAGCGCAGCCCGTTGTTGCGCCACTACTGAGGCACCCGTTTCCGCTACTCGGGTTGGAAGCAGGCTTGGGCTTCTTGCCGGGGGTGCTGGCTGATGTTTGAGTGCGGGGGTCTGGGCTGGGCTCCGACTGTTCCTCCTCTCCCTCCTCCTGGTCCGTGAAGCTGTGCGCACTGTCGCCGTTGTTGTTCAGAGGATCGTGTTTGGTCCGCTCCCTCGCTGCCTCCGCGCCCCCGCCACCGCCGCCGCCGCCGCCGCCACCGCTGCTGCCGTCGCCGCCGCCGCCGCTGCCAGCGACCGTAAACTCACTCTTCTTTCTGCTTTTCCTCTGCACCTTTGCCGCGTTTCGGTACGAGATGGAGCCCTTGTAGCTAACTTTGAGGACCGTCTGCTCTTGGATCAGTTTTTCCAGTTCTGTCCTGGTTCGGTCCGGGTCTGACCCGTGTCGTCTCCGGACCATTCGACAGATCCTCTCCAGGTCCGGACGGGCTTTTCTCGAGCGGAGCGAGTCGATTGTTTCCAGGATCCACTCTCGGTACTTGTTCGGCTCGGACATCTTCCCCACCGTCGTCGCGGATGCGGTTTGGCCCGAGTGCGTCTCTTCCCTCTGTTGTTTCACTAGTGACGCTGTGTCAAAGCTGGGAAGCCAAAGTGCGATCCCCGGCCGGAGAATGAGGACGGAAGCCCCGCTGCCGAACGCTTGCGTTCGTTGGCCACAATGTGCGCTTAAGGTGGACTGAAGATGGCGCCTCGTCTCCGCCACAGACGCAAATTGCATTTAAGGTGGAATCGAACCGCTTCGGAAGCCCCTCAGCTACGTTCTTTGTTCAGTCTTAATCTGATCGGCCCGCGGTTCATGCCGGTTGGAACATGAATAAAACACGGATGCTCGTTCGGCTGAGGAAAAAAAAGCAAGTGGTTGGTTGACGCGTTGTTGTGTTTTTTTTTTTGTTGGTTTTTTTTTTTTGGTGGGCGCGTTATGGCGATTAAGACTGAGCCGGGTGGTCAACAGATGGGTTTACGGCGGCTCCATTCCGCATCTGCCGGCAGTGATGGATGTCTGACCTCAAGGCTTGAAAACGTCTCCCGCCGACAACATTTGACATCTCTTTCCTTGATATTCACCGAAAAAGCCGTGGCGCAAACCTCCGAACTGTCACGCGGCGCAGTAGACAGGAAGCGCACACGAGCCCGGTCTGAATTTTACAAGTAAAACTTTATTGGAATGACACTCATGTTGCAAAATATTACACTTCGTGTTTTTATGTCACTGTTCCCGTGACGCTTCCCTTTGCGGTCTGTGTGGTGTGTATGTGTATGTGTGTGTGTCTGTGTGCGCGTGTGTACGTGTATGTGTGTGCGCGTGCGTGAGAGAGTTTCGTGTGCATGTGTGGGGCAGGGGTTAACATGGTTTACATTGGGGTCTCATTTCCCTAAAAAGTGCGACAGTATGTACCAGCATTGTGCCTGCATTGAGAGGAAGTTTTATCACTGCAAAAACATCGAGGAGACACATAATAATAGTGTTTTATACTTCAAACATTTTGTCCATGATGATATAGTCAACATTGAACCCGACATGGAAGAAATACAGCGAATGTGAAGGCTCAAAAATAATAATAAATAATAATAATAAATAATAATAATAATAATAATAATAATAATAATAATAGCCTCAAAATAATTTCCCATTAGCAACTGATGAATACAAGTAGGCCAGCAGCTTGCAGTTCATACATTAAAAATTGAATTGGATTTTCTTTCCCATTCCTTTTTTATTTTAACAGATTAAATTATTGGAATGACAAATAAAGGATCAAACAATGCTTGTTGGTTGATCACAGAGACCAAAAGGACCAAGAGTCTAGAAAAATGTCAGACCTTTTTGGTCCGAATCGCGGTTTGCCTCCACTGACCGATGGAAACAGCGAGGCTGCCCCCCGGAGTCTCTCTCGAAACTTCGGTGGCGCCTCTGAGAGAATTTGCCCTACAAAAGCACAATATCAAGTCACATTATACAGGGTTTTAAGAGGGGTCTGGTGTGATCCAGACACTTCCCGGCTCTCTCCTGACGGGTCCCGATATGCGGCCTAATTCGCAACGAGACGCTCGGCAGACCATTTGTCATGTCTCCGCGGGTTTGTACAGAATATCTCATTTCAATCTGCATGCCTCACTAATTCACAGTTTGGTTTCTGATCGTCAGTGAGCCCTTTCAATTAAAACTAATACATACATATGCTCCATTACATATGCATGTATCTCAAACAGGGCTTGAAGAAGGAGCCTGTGTTCCAAACTGCACTCCGCTACACTGAGCTCAGATGTGAATGCAGGAGAAGAACAAAAAAAAAAAAACAAAAAACCTCAGCGGTTTTATGAGCCTGACCTACACAAGGCACTAATATTCAGGATAGTTCAGCCTCGCTTCATCATCTCTTGCAATGTTTATTGACGCGCTATGGTGAGTCACTGGAGTGGCACTTTAAGACCTTTGTTTCTTCAGTTGATACTGTGCTTGTGTAGTGGACCTTCTCGGTTTATGTTGGGTCGGATTCACATTACCACACTGTAAATTCTCAGTCCATCGAAGGGGGAATGGATGCGGATGCTGCGTGTCAATAGAGCTGCAGGACCTCCAAAGCGGGTACGTGGGACAGTGAACGTAAAAGCCAGGTTGGACTTCAAATAAAGTGAGACTCTTCATGCTGCAAATTCCTTCATGTTGGATCGTTTCAAACATCATTCTATTCAACAAACGAAACACACAAACAATTGCACATTATCGATGCGGAACTCTGAAAGAAGGCTTGACGTATTTTCTTGTGTACGAACCTATTTGGACAGCGGGGACTGAAAATAATAATGATTAAAAAAAAAAAAAAAAAAAAAGATGCTGAATTGAAAACAATGAGAGGAAAACAGAGTGCCTGTAAGAACCAAATCCAAACATCTTCATGGTGGCACGTTACATTACAGAAGGCATTTTTAATGTCTGAACCAGACAGCGGTGTCACTTGGTTTTACTTTGTAAATTCGGAACAAACAAATCCTACAATAACGACCACTTGAACATTTTTCCCTATTCTGCGATCGCGCCTCAAGAAAGCCTGAAGCCTTTTATTTTTTTTGTTGATTTTTATATATATTTATATATATCTCGTATAGTTTTCCTAACTTGCTCCTTCGAGTGTCTTTGTATCATTACAACTGAAACAAGAGTCAAGAAGAAAAAAAAAAAAACATGCGGGACGTATAAACGGTCACCGAGTCGCTGTCGTGTGTGGGACTGCGCAGTCTGAGTCTGTGCGTGGCGAGAGGAAAAGGGCTAAACATGGAGGAGATAGACACAGAGGCTTCCATGAGTGACCATGAAGCACCCCCCCCCTCCACACACACACACACACTGCCATCAGTGTCTGGCACTCAGACGGCTCTGAAGCAGTGGGAGGTAATTTGCTTCAGATGGTCACTTTTACTCGGAGCCGTTGACGGCCGAACGGTCAACTCAGCTCGTGGAGTCGTTTTGGAGAAGAAAAGCGAGCGCTCGGCTGAGGCAGGAAGGGGCTTCTATGAAAGCAGACTCGAGTTTGCGGGAAAAAAATAAATAAAAATCAAATGTTCTGTGAAGGGCAAACCGTGGAAGACGCTAACCCAAAGTCTAAATATTCCCTTTTGCTCCTCTGGACTCGAACCAGAACTTGAAATCCCCGAATGTCCATCACAGATTTACCTGCTGACCCTAAACGCTTCATATTAATAAAATGTCTATCAAGTGATATGTTCGAACCTGAGATACCAATATGTCGTGGTGTTTCTTCACAACACCAGTAAAACTGAGATATTTCTCTCCCCTTTTCATAAATCCTTGTTTGATAGCGTGACATGATATCGTTGAAGCCGCGAGTGTCTACTAACATGTAAAAATGAAGCACAGTCGATATGCACTACGTCTGGCTGTACTAACGATGATAAGAACAACACATGGAGTCACACAGTAAACGTAACTGACTTTTTATCCATCAGGCGTCACCCGTCCCTGACTGAAATCTCCATCCGCTTTATCTGTTAGCCGGAAGCTATTCCATTGATGACATGAGTGAGTAAACGAGAGAACATTTGGGGCAAAATATTCTAATTGAACTGCAAACTCCATTTCGTTGAACGTCGAAAGTATAAAGGTGTGTGCGAGCGCGTGTGAGACTCACGGACCTTTTCCACCCGTGGGGTCTTCTGGCTAAGCAAGCAAGTTGACCGTCAATTCGGAAAAATCCAGAACACTTTGGTGCAGAACGAGACCGAGAACTGCACAAGACTCACTGGGCCGTCGTGTACTGACTACAGGAAAGGAGGAGACTGAAACAGATTGACCTTTCACAATAGCGAGGGGGGGGGGGGGGTGGGTGTCAAAAAAAGATGATTGAAATGGTATAAAAAGAGAAAATTTGGGACAAAAATGTGAAGAGGCAACTCTAAATCTGTGGGGTTCTTGCCACCTCTGAATCTGAAGCACACCTTCATTATAAAGGGATCCATAAATTAGACAGAATAATAAATAAAACACAACAAAAACGCAACAGAAAAGGCAACACTGCTGGTTATCAGTCTCCTTACTCTTTTTTTCCCCTTCTCTATCCCTTTTTTTCCCTTTTGTAGCTGGTGCTTGTGTTTGGACAGGAGACAGCGCTCTCTCTTTCCCTCTCTCTCTCCCTCTCTCTCTCTCTCTCCTTTTGTCTCCCACTCGACCAGCCTACCTTTGACTCTCCCTACCTCCACCTGTCTTCCTCTCTTGGGCTTTAACTCTAGAATTCAGCAAACTCCTTGGCACATTTCTCAGTGAAGGAGATGCGGATCTCCTCCTCCTCGTAGTCGTCAAAGTTGCTGGTGTCGCCGGGTCCCTTGAACTTGGGGACGAAGGGAGCCTCCACCTAAATGGAAAGAACAGGGGGGCCCATTGAAAGGCAAAGCTCGAACAAAAGGAGCGACACTCGGACCGGAGTCGCACGAGTACCTTCTTCTGGTAGATGGCGATCCAGTCGGTTGTGGCGAACCACTTGTGTCCCTTGATGTCGTTGACGCCGTTCTTGAGGTTGCCGTAGCGTTTTGTGAGATCCACCTGAGGGTCGCGCCAAACCCCAAATTACACGAGCGCAGAACGAACGAAAGCTTTGCCGCTGATTTCCTGAGAAAGCCATTTTTTGGTTTGTTTTTGTTTTTTTGTTTTTTACCTGTAAGAGATTCCTCAGGAGGTCTTTCAGGTCTGAGCTGAAGTGAGACGGGAATCGAACCTGACGAGAGACAACAGAAGAAGAAAGCAGCAGAGTTAGCTTACGGGGGGGGGCGTGGTGGCTGAGAGGTTTGTGAAGTGGTCTTCCAACCCAACCAGAGAGTGTTTTCCACCCACCCTTGAGTCGGGCGGGTGGAAACCCTTTGACTGCTCCCTGGGCACCTCCGGAAGTGGAAACCCACTGCTCCGGTATCAGTAACCAAGGCGAACCAGGCATTAGATGGGCTGAATGCAAAACAGTAATTTCCCCGAGGCGATGAAGAAAGGATAACTTTACTTTATATCACCAGCCGCCACACGACTCAGTTACATGCTCGAGATGAAGAAAAAGTCCAAGATGCAGGTTTACTGTGTGGAAAATCCTTGTTCTCTATCCTTCAAGCCACAATGACCTCCTTTCGCTAACCTAAATAAGTTCTGCACTATCCACTCCAACCAGCAGTCCCTCTTTGTGATAAGTGCTGCATTCAGGTCTCATGATACGAGCCGAGCGGTGGGCACCGCCTCGTTCCAGTGAATGAAACGCCACTGGAGTTTTTTCTCTTGATCGACCGCAGACTCAAGGAGATAGACCGTAGTGGTGCCTCAATACAGGAACAGGTGGAAGTTTAGGACATTAATCCCTTCTGTTTAGTCTTAGTTAACGTTGGTGTCACATACGAACACGCCAAAATGTTTTAGGCCCGAGTAGAAAAGCCTAAGTGAAAGAAGCTCAAAGCTAAAAAGAACCTAATCTTATCAAAACTACAAAGAGAGGCCTGAAAGTGGGACTTATTTCTGCCAAACTTAATAAAACTTATATTTTCTTGACCAAATCATCAAAGAACGTGAACTTTTTTTAGTACAACCCTCCCCCCAACATGATAAAAAGCATCCTAAAGCAGGAGTTATTTGTAAACATGGCACCTGTGCAGCTGGCTGCAATGTGTGCTGGTCTGTGAGCACGGATTCTCTATATGTTGGGTTGCCTGAAAGAATGGACACATTAGAAAGTGTCTATGTGTCCAAATGAAAGAACGATGAGATAAAAAGGAAACAAAGTTAAAACGGAAACTTCCTCAGCAAACACATAAACGTTCCTCAGCGGTCTGGCCGCGGTGCAGGTGGTGGGTGCTCACACGTCGGCGCAATCATCATCAAAAAGGATCAAGCACACAGTTGGACTCACCTTCCCCGATACGATCTTTTCATAAATCTGGATTGGCTGATCAGCAAAGAAAGGCGGGTACCCCGCTGCCATCTCGTAGACGAGAACCCCCAAAGCCCACCAGTCTACTGCCTTATTGTACCCCTGGTGGATGAAACCAGAAGAGAGGGAAATAATCATCGAGCTGTGCCAACATTTCAAATCGTTGATAAAATCACTTAAAAGCAGAAGTTTAAGTCACTCCCCCACTGCCATTCTCTGAGTTTTGATCTTACACACAGGAATACTGGAATGGGGCTCATGAAGCCACACAAATACAACAGGTCAAATCAATCTGAACAGAAAGAGACAAGTATGTTTCTAAGAACGCAGTGATGGATTATTTTTTTGCATCCAACATCCTCATCCCGCACAGAGACAGCATATCCTTAAACTTGTGTCGAAAACTCACTCGTTGTGGTTGAAAGTGGAACACGCTCGGCTCACCTTGCTGAGAATAATCTCTGGGGCCAGATATTCTGGGGTGCCACACAGTGTCCAGGTCCGGCCCTTTACACGTTTGGCAAAGCCAAAATCTGTCACCTGAGCAAACAAGGACAAGAACCGACGAGAAAGTGAGAAACGAAGGGCAAAAACAAAAAGCAGATTTATTATTAAAGTCCTTTGACCGAATCAGGGCCATCAAAAAAGGGCCCACTGATATCCAGACAGACACTGGGAACACGAGAAATAAGATCGAGCATGTGGCGCATGTCAGCTGCTGTAGTATCACCGCTTGCCACTAGAGGGGGTCATAATCTGTGCTAAACAGGGCCAACGTGCTGACTAACCATTCACAGATCCAACAAATCGTAAACACACTTTCATGACTGCGATGCATCACAGAGTGACGAAGAAAGGAGAACACCTGAGCATTGTTGATCTCTTTTCTGTGGTAGTCATGAGCACACCGCGGATGCGCTGCTTTGATACACCCGAGTGTTTGACATTTCGGTCACAATGAAACACTGGTCACCATCATCATCATCATCATCATCATCATCATCGTGGGGATGAAATAATGCTGTAATTTAGATGTTGGACAGCGCGTTGCTCCACAAATTGTTGCAAAACTGAATGGAAAAACAGATGTAATCGTGTGTATTGTTCTTTTAATTCATTTATTGTTCAGTAAAATAAAATTATAGTCTTCCCTTGAGACAGAATGTCTCAAAGTCGGCTTTTAGGGTGTGCTTTAAGGTTCTACTGTCATGTTATTGCAACCCCCACACACAAGCACACTCAGCGTATTATAAAACCGGCCCCTCTGAGGGCAAAAAGTTGAGATTTTTCTCATTTTTGTAAGATTATGCAGTCTGGGATTGTTGCATAATTCCAAGTGTTTAATCCGTCGCTCCCCATAACAGACGGATCCAAAATGAACCTGTTGCAAGATTTTATAACACACAAACATGGCCGTGTTAAGAAGGGAATTTATGCATCAATACAGTTACAAAGACCTGACCAAAAGTTTCGACCGTAGACGTGCAGCGACCCGTTTGATCCCTAAAAAGTCCACGACCGTCACAGTTCCAGGAAAAGAGTCATTCACCCAACGTGTCTCGCCGAAATACACGACATCACAGATTTGGACGTGAAAAACCAAAGAGACTGTAAGCGAGGTAGCTCATTCCCTTCAGATCTCCACTGGACCTCCCGATACGGCCTGACTTTCGATGGAAGACACTTTAAAATCCATCACGCAGTGACAGCTGCTGTCTGCCTCTGTAACTGCGATTACACAGACAGGCGGAGGAGAGACAGAGGGACAGGCGTCTGTAGCGCGGTTACAGCGCGCCGGTTTAAGAAGCTCTTTAGAGGCTGTCCTCCCACCATCCACTTGAGGTTTCTCGCGGACCCTTTCAAGCATTCACTCTATTTATTTATCTTTTTAAAGCAATATGGTTTGGCTGCAGCTGGATTTGCATGCTCAACGAAGATGTTGACACGCAAACAGGCTGAGGAAGGGGGGAGGGGGGGGTGTACAATGGGCTGTTTGTGTGTTTTCTCTCCTTTTGGTCATAGTACGAGGATTTTGATGGCGTCACATCAGCAAAAACAAATTGCGTTGCGAGTTTCCTTCGTGTCACTTGGGCCCCTTCTCGGAAGTGCTCCTGACAAAATAACCAGTTGAATGAATCGCAAAGAACAGCAAATAATCGAACCGCGACTGTGAAGAGCCTGACGACCACGCGGAGGACTCTGAGGACGCTTTCACCTGTATGTAGCCCTGTTGGTCTATGAGCAGGTTTTCAGGTTTCAGGTCTCTGTAGATCAGGTCCAAAGCGTGCAGGTACTCGAAGGTCAGGACGATCTGAGCAGCGTAAAACCGAGCGTGAGGCTCACTGTATGCAAACACACGGAAACAAAAGAAAGGCTTTGTCATACAGTTCGGGAGGAACATAAATAGAACAGCGTAGAACACAAAAGAACAGAATGCAGTTTGAAAGTCCTTTTTTTTTTTTTCTTCCTCTAACTTATGTAGGCGTTTGGAAATACTCTTCTGGCTCCACACGGAAACTGACCTAAATCTGCCAATTCTCCGTAGATGGGAGAACATCTCTCCACCTGGTACATATTCCATCACCATGTAGAGGTTAGTGTTGTCCTGGGGAGGGGAGGAGAACGGAGGTCAGTGACACTCACACACGTGTTGTATTGCGCTGCACGTACATGCACACTCACACAAGCAGGATAAGCTACTGAGCAACATGAAGAACAGCAGACGCCTAGAGGTGCTTTAACTCAACATACGCGATCATTTGTCTTTAAAATTCACCTAGAACCAATAAAATAACCAAATGTCTTATTGTTTTTATGCATCAAGATAAAATATAATTCTCCGAACAATAAATCAAAACACTGATTAAAAAAAAAAATTCAAATGAAATTTTTAGGCAGAGATCACATGTCCATCTTTGCCCCAGTGTAACCATGCTTGGGAACGTCCACTGTACTTTAACCTGTAGCTGTTCTGAGAGCCTTCAAACAGGTCAGACGACGGCTGATCTGACTTTATACGCTGTCGGCATTTCCATCTGTCGGCTGGACGCACGCGGCCAGAAAAGTTTATTTAAGGTGTTGAGGATATTCAATCCCCGAGCATCCAGGTGCATCTAAACAGCTTAACCTGAATAAGGCTGTATTTGGAGTGAGGCCATCAGCTGGGTTCGACTTTGTAGGAACAAACAACTGATGGCCTGCTGGAACGAAAGTGGCTCAACAGAAAAGGCGACGCTGACCTCACTCTGCAATTCACTGATGACGGATCTTTGACAGGATTGGCCATAAAAGCTGACATTACATTAAAAGATGTTGTCATTGAAATGGCATATCAATGCGACAGAAGAAGGGCTAAATATACGGGTAGTATAAGCGAATGAAATAGTCGTATAATGATCAGTCAGAAAGGTGCAAATTGTTTTACAGAGAGAATCACTGACTCAGATATTCCGATTCCTCTTCAAATGAACTGAACCATCATTGTCCTCAGTAGAAACAGATCCAAAGCTCCTGAATGAAGCCATACTCAAAGATTGCTCGGTTAACACGGTGAAGCCCTTCGCATTTCTGTAGATTCAAACCAAATTTGTAGGAATTGAAGTCCAGATGTATCAATACCACAACTCTTCCAAGCGGCACATGCAGCGGCTGTGAAAAGGCACTGCAGCCTCTTGATCCTAACTCTGCTCGCGGACGGATCTGACAGATGTGTATCATCGCCTCTTTGTTTCAGTCGGAATATCATCAATGTGAAACGCTGAACGTTGTTTAATGGTCTCGTTCTCAAAATCCTAATGAGCATTTCGCCGGCAGTATCGCGAGCCGGCAGCTGTTCGAGGCGCACAAGAACATTTCTGCAGTCCCCTGATAGGACGATTCCTAACTGCTCACTCGCCATCAGACAGCTGGGCGGGTGCTCTGGGGTAAAAACGGTCTTCATCGTGCCCCCCCGTCCCCCCCAAGTAACCGCCCTCCCAGATGACAGAAACTCAGATTCTCCGACGTTTTTCCAAAGGTGTGAAGGTGTGTCGCCACTGTCGCCATGCCACCACACACACACACACACACACACACAGGCCTGCACAGGAAGACGCGTCTTGGTCAGTTTTGCATACCTTGAACGAGTACTCTAACCGCACCAGGAAGGGGAAGCTGACCGCTTGAAGGATCCTCTTCTCATTCAGAGTGTGCTCTATCTGCTTGAGCTTCACCACCTGGGCGGCAGAGACACAGACAGACCGCGAGCAGCGGCGTTACGTTCGAACGCAGCGACGAAATTCATCGCTGGCGTTCACTCAAACACTCGACTGTTTTATGTGAACGACTTGACTTTCGTTCTGTGGCAAGATGAGCACGAAGCTTTATTCAGCTTTAAAACAGTGTTTATGGGAGCATCCATAAAACACTCCTCGCCTCATATCGACAGTTTTGACATAAATGACCTCTCAAACGACCCTGCTGGAAGGGCGTGACCTCTGTGACCCCTCGGCCTGCACTGACCTTCTGCTTGTTGAGGATCTTCATGGCATAATGCTGTCCCGTTTCTCTGTGTTTCACCAGCATAACACGGCCAAACGAGCCCGTGCCCAGCGTTTTCAACCGCTCAAACTGCTCCAGGCAAGCAGTGTTCTGAATAGACAGAAGGGAGAGAGAGAGAGAGAGAGAGAGAGAGAGGGGAAAAAAAAGGTCACCCAATTTTGGTAGGAATCGGATGGTGAAGGTCGCATTTTTATAAAGTCTCACGTTGAACTATTTCTCCGCACAACAAAAAATAAATGAGACTTAGTTAACACGCTTTTCATCCCTGTTTGCTTCAGTCATTTTGAAAAAAGGACTGTGTTTCTATGAGCATTGCAACTTAAAAGCTCTTAAACCTCTTAAAACCAACCATAGTAAAACCCTTTACTATGATACAGGACACATCACTCAACGAATTTTAGAGTTTAGGTCCTTTTTAAACTTTTCATCGAAACTGTGATTTTTTGGGGGGGCATTTCCTGAAAACTAAAAGGTTCACTGTTTTTTGTTGGGCCTCCATTCGCAGCCGCACCACCAAAGAGGACTTGGGATTGTTGTTGCACAAAGCAGAACTCACAAACTTCTGATTTACTCCTTTCATGTGAGTAGACGTCACACTGCATCTCCTCAGGTAACATAAAGGCCTGATGCAGCCTGGTCCTGGTGGCTGGTATGGTGCACTGGCTGGAGCTGCATTCAGGCGTTTATCATGGGATTGTGTGTTGCAAATTCGGGAGTCATGTGTCAGACTCAGGTGTTTTTACATGCCTCATTTTGGAGTCCTGGGATGCATGAAAAAGGATATTTTGTGTTTGCTATTGAGTGACTGTTCAAACACCTTGCAGCCATCAGGTAAATGGGACTGATTGCAGTCGAGGAACTATTTTTCCCTGGAGTTTGCAAAGGATTAGCAGGGTTTTGAACGGCCCTGGTTCTCTGCTACAGTTCTTTGTATAATCAGTCGCACTGTGTCCCTGTTTCACTCCATGGTAGTTCTGCTTTGTGAGAGCAAGGGCAGGTACGGGAAAAAACAAAAGAGGCTGCGACACCAAAGTTCACAAAGGAGTTCTGGGCACTGAAAAGGTTCTCGGTTCCTCCATGTGATCTGAAAGTGGAGCAACTTCCAAGGTTCTTAGGAGTGCTTAAAAGCTTATCCATTCAGAAAACACTTAAAAAGTGCACATTGGAGATAGTTCTTGTGCTGTTAATCCACACCAGCCAATCTGTTCCGTGGCTAAACTTGACAATGAATAAAATAATATTTTAGTCCAGATAACTGAATGACAGTCAAAGTAGTAAAAGTGAGATTGGAACGTTGAAAACGTTAATCTACCATTTGACATTTTCCACGGGAACAAGTCGGTTGTTCGTGGCTTCAGGAAGCGAGTCGTTCTTTGCTTTTTACTCACCTCACAAAGGTTTCTAACAGCATGGTTCAGGTTTTTATACAACAACTAGAAACTGCTTGGAGACCAAATGGTTTCCAATACCTATCACATAATGGATTAAGAATATGAAGAAATAGTACCAGCCATCAACCAAACAACGCCGACAGTTGTTTGGTGTTGCCTATTGGTGTTGCCTATTGCCACTGTTCTATCCTTCTCTCTCTATCCACTAACCCCAACCGGTGAAGGCAGTAAGCCGCCACCTCTGAGTCTGGTCCTGCTGGAGGTTTCTTCCTGT
>JASSRZ010000287.1:0-11087 GCA_032164315.1 Malacoctenus gilli | reverse complement strand
TTATGAGTTTCACTTTTTGTACCATGTTTTATGTATCTCATCTTTCTTATTTTATTCAATTTTGTTATCATTTTTCTAGTGTGAACTTGTGTTTTAAAATGAAATAGAGATAAGTTAGGGTTTTAAATTATAGATGAATTAAACTGGTTCAATAAGGCGACCCTCGATACAGCTTAAAGAAGTTACAAGGTGTTCATCTACAGCTCTACAAAATGGATGAGCGGACTGTGAAGGGTTGAGTGAACCTTCCTCTCTGCACACTCGCTGCCCCATTTCCCTGATTGGACTCCCACCTTTGCGTGTTGCAGGCGCTTTGTGAAGACAAGCCGGTGTCCTCTGGTCTTCATCGTGTCGGACAGTCTGAGTGGCGACAGCAGCTCCCGCTTCCTTTTCCCCAGAGAGCTCCAGGAGGAGCTGGACATCAGTAGCATCAGGTGGGACACCTGCATCAGGCCCGCCTGGAAAACCCCGACGTCGATCCGGCGAGGATTCGGTCACTCGCAAAAAACAAAACAAAAAAGAATGCGTGCAGTTGGACCATCAGAGTCATACTTGGCCCAGGCCTTCGACTTGAAAAAAGCACCGTGCTCATAGGAATCCTTTGCCTTCGGTGTGTGTTTGCAGCTTCAATCCAGTAGCTCCCACCACGATGATGAAGGTGCTGACAAGCATTTCAACTGTGGAGGCGGCAAAGGTGGGACGAAGCGATGCAGGTCATCAGGCTTCATGATGAGCGTGGAGCGTATCTCACGGAGCATACGATGCTTGTTCCCTGTTGTCCCAAGCAGAGCGGCGGCAGGATTTGTGTCCCAGACCAAACGGTGTTAGAGAGGCTGTGCTCAGGAAGCTCGGGAGACATCCGCAGTGCCATCAACAGCCTCCAGTTCTCTTCCCTGCCAGGTGTTTAGAGCTACAACCCATGAATCCCTTCAGGTGCGAGTCACCTCCGTGCGTGCTTGCTTCCAACAAAAACAATCCTCTGCCTTTCCTTTCAGATACATCACTGGAGAAAGACTTATGGAAGACGAAGAAGGAAAGAAGTGGCACGTCAGCGGGCGGCGCCGCGACCAGAACAAACCAAAGGAAGAAGAAACCCCGACAGACGAGAGAGCGGGATGAAGAGCAGGCCATCGGCGGGAAGGACGCGTCCCTGTTTCTCTTCCGAGCTTTGGGGAAGATCCTGCACTGCAAAAGTGAGCCACCCTCTCATCTTTCCTTTGGTCAGAGCAGCAATTCAGTAAAACAAACAAACAAACAAAAAAACAAACGCCACAGTGATCGAGAAACAGTAGATGCTCCTTTTGACAGGTTGAAGAAACCAATGGAATGCTCCGGCATCCACCTTCGTCTTGGCCGTTTTAGTTTGTTGTTACCATCCTCTAACACCTGGTTGTTTGTCATTAACAGGAGGGACCCCCGAAGGTGCCGAAGCAGTCGGAAGGGATGCCTGGCCTGTCCTACCGCCTCATCTGTCCTGTCATCACAGAGAAGCTTTGTTTGTCGAGCCGGAGGTGCAAGCGTGCTTGGTTGGCTTTGAACATGCTCTCTCTCTCTGAGCGACTGCTCACTGCTCGCCGTGTTTTTTGTCGTGCAGCTGGTGGTCGAGCGCTCCCACATGTCGGGGGAGTTCTTTAACCTGTACCTCCACCAGAACTACCTGGACTTCTTCTCTGAGGTGGAAGACGTGGACAGAGCCAGCGAGTACCTGTCTGACGCAGACCTCCTCACTGCTGATTGGACGGTCAGCATCGCTTCATATATATCATATGTTTTTGTCCGCAACTCTGCTGAAGCTACGTTCCCATTACTAAGAGTTTTCTTTTGGGGCCCTCAAGCTCAGCACTGCAACAGTTTGACACAGCAACTACCTGAATTAGCAGAAACTAAAGCTCAGCGGATGTGTTTTTGCTCAGCGGATCATTTATTAATGATATTTCGCTTTTTCCATTGACTTGTTCGTTCTTGTTTGCAGAGTCGAAGCACTATGGGAGATTACGGGCCTTCTGTGGCCACCAGGGGTCTTCTCCACTCAAACACCAAACAGGTCTCAGTCGGCTTCCGACCGTTGCATAAACCCAACTGGCTGCAAGTCAGCAAAAAGGTACGACACACTGTGGAAATCAGGTCAGGAGCGAGCTCCGGCTCCAACTGGTTTACTCGCATCAAGTCACAAAGTCGTCCTGTTGTGTATAATTAGGGCTGCGGTTCAAGTTGCTCCTGTTGTCTGTCTCCTGTAAAAAATCCTCCCAAACTCCAAAATAATCACATTGGATTACTGAACCTCCACAAAGAGTCTTCTATCACAGTGACGGATGTAAACCGGGTCTCTTTTTTTGGGGTAGTTTTGTTTTCATTGTGTGCCTGCTTGAACCGGAGTCGCTACAATCCAGTTGTTGACAATGTTGTTGCAGCATCGAGAGAACTGCTCGGCTGCCCAGTCCCTGTTCAGGAGCTTCTGTATGACTCCTGTCAGACTGCAGACCGAACTGTTGCCATACCTGGCCAAACTCACCAACCCTATGAGGAACCAAGGTAGCACGCACGAAAGCACGCACGAAAGCACGCACGAAAGCATGCATGCGTCCATTCGTGCCACGAGATGGTGCAGTGACCACCTCCACTTTTTGTCTTTACGTTCACATGGGAAAGGGATAAGAAGCAAGCTTCGCCACAGTGGTGTATGAAGCCATATACACATCAGTGACTCACTTCTGCCACCCAGTGCCCGTATTTGGCATTGCATTAATCTTACAGTCTGTTACATCAATATAAAGGAATTGGAGGAGTTATCTGTAATATCACAGGCTGTTTAAATCATGTGGCTCCATTTGGAGTTCTGACCACATATTTACCTGAATATTGTCCATCCATCGACTTTCATCTGCTCGTCCGAGGTACATTCTCACACATAGGAATGGAATTAACTGTTTTTGATCTATATTACCAGCAGCTTTCAGCTCGACACGTATCAAATCCTCCCCGCTGCTGTACGTTGATCACATGATCACAAAGCGTTAAATGCATACAATAAGTTATCAAATGTGCGGCTACGTTTTTTTCAGCGTTTTGTGTTGATGTGCACTGCTGTAGAAATGAATGAAGGTGTGTTTGTGTTGCCCCAATGTGTGCATTTTATCAACGTGCGGTGTTTGGGGTTCCAGCCCAGATTACCTTCATCCAGGACGTGGGCCAGATGTCACTGAGGAGATTCCCCGGCAGGTACGGCACATAGGGAGGACGGCTGTTGGCATCATCACAGATACTGACTGGCTGTCGCGACCTTTCACGTTGTTCTATCTCATCAACAGTCAAGATGGAAAAAAATTGGCTGTACTTGTAAATTTGAAAAACAAAAACAGTGAACAAAATGCAACTAAAAATCAAACTCTTCTATCTGTCCTACGTACAGACTGAACATCACAGTTCTGACTGCCATTCAGTGCACTAATGTAGTGTTTCAAACGTGTTGCAGAGTGTTTTTTTTTTGTTTTTTTTTAAAGAACGAGCTAAAATAGTTTGCCCATCTCTTTTGCTTTCAGTGACACCATAGATACTTGTTTGCGTATGTTATTGTGTCATTCAGCCTGAAGCTAGCTGTTGCTATCTGTTGTGCGAGCAGGCTGAAACTGGAGACTCTGACGGACAAAGAGCTGGGCCAGCTGGAGGCCAACACTCAGGAGGAGGAGGAGGAGATGCAGGAGGAGGAGGAGAAGGCTGAAGCTGAAGGTCAGGATGGTGCTGAGGAGGGCATGCCCACCAGTCAGCCCCAGCCAACAACAAACCAGGTCCTTCTGCAGGACGAGGAACTGATCATAGAAGAATACAACAGTGACTGACTCCCACCGCTGCCTTACCCCCACTGTCATGCTGCGACTCCCACAGGCTGCCATATTTTCTTTGTTATGGAGCTCTTAGTTAGTGTGGAGGAGGATTATGCCAGGGTTTGGGGGGTGGAGGGAGTGCGATCCTCCACATGACGGTAACCCTCCTCCTCAGGTTGTTGACTGTGAAGATAGTTTTGACATTGCAGGTGCATTTTTTGTGTTACTGAGGTGTCTTTCTCGCGAGCTGAGACATTTTCTCTCATTGGTTGAAGCTGCCACCTGTACAACAGTGTAAATAAAGGTGCTATTATTGAAGGCAATATTTTTTATTTACATTTGCATTTCCAGGGTGAAGTTACATTGTCAAGAATAAAGTTGGATACAATTTGAAATAATAATTTGACATTTGGACCAAATTTATTCCTATGCAAAAATTTAGACTTGTCCATTGAATTTTTTCCTCAGTTTTGACCATTTCCCGTGTCTTTAAAGGGGACATTTGAGTCCAGACCCCCCCCCCCCCCAAGTCTTCTCATCCTCACTTTATCAAAAATATTTCGAGCTGATTACTGAACTTTGCATTTCCAACAGTTCGACAGTTGATTATAATGTAATTATACATGAATCTCCTTAAAGTTGTATTTTGTCTTCATTCTTGACATGTTTATAGAAATGCCTGCTTAAATGATTTGTTTGTCCTGCTGGAGGCCCAAGTTCACTGTTGTACCTGTTGGACGAACTGTAAAAAATCTCTCCCCAAACATCTCCGCTCCACACAATGACACGCCACTGGTATTTATTTGTTTTATCTCCATGTTGAGCACTTGTTTTCTACATGTTCTGTTTTGGTGAAGGACGGCTGAGCCTGGAGTTACCTGCAATTAACTCCCAGAGACCAAGACAGCAATGAACTGACCCAGTTTGTTTTTTGTTTTCGGCTGTTTTCTTTGGAGGAAAAAGAGGAGTCATCATGCTTATTGAGGAACATGTTTGAACCCAAATAAGCACATGAATAAAAAAAAAAGTGTTTGTAAAATCAAACAGCGGACTTCTTCACTGGAATAATGTCTAGTTTTTCCACTGCTTCTCTCCACGCCTCTTTGTCCAATATTTACTCAGCAGTCTCACTCCGAAGTCGATTGGACGTACTCCCTGTACCGCTTAAGACTCAACTAGAAAGTTAACTTTCGGTAAATACTTGTTTGTTGTACTTAACGTCACTTTCAACTTAAAGCGAGGAAGTTAACGGCCAGTTAATGCTTGTTTGTTGTGTTTACCAAAACCGTTGATTCACTGAATTCAAATGCTAATTTGTTGTTTCAAAGGCAAAAGGATTGACTTTTTTATTTTTACATGGTTTAAAGTTTTTTTTTTGCTGCTTTTTGGCATAAACACAGCTTTCACTGGATGCACTTCACATAAATTGGAATAAACAGTCTGTTATTCCCTCAATCCACCCTTTTTCTTGCACTTCTCAGGGACTGACAGGAGTCTCAGGAAGTCCTCGGCTCCTATGAGGACGCCCAATTATTCTCAGGTGGGCCGAACAACAGAAGCAGCTGAAGGTCCAGGAATGTAGGAGCCAACAGGAGGAACTGCATCTCATTAGGTCTGAAAATCAGGAAGAACTCTTATGTTTTTACGAACACTGACATCTGGAATGCTTGAAAAATTAAATTTAGAAAAAATTATAAAGACGTCAAATGACAAGCTCCCCCACTTCTTTTTAAACTTACTTCAGCTCAAATGAGATGTACATGTCTTTGAGCACATACTGTTAAATAGAAATACAAGTAGCTATACTGGTAAAGCATAAACAGTGGTAAATCGGCTAAACTCTTACAAAATGTAAGGTAATTCTATTTTTCTAATCTTTTACTTTATCATTGACACTACTTAAAAGTACTTTGAGACGTGCAACATGTCCTTGTTGAAATCACAAAATAAAGCTTCAATGGTTAAAAAAAAACAAGCAAAACGTTTTACCAAAATAAAGCAAAAGTACCATCCTGCAGTTGCACGGGCAACCGAGATACATCCAATCCATACCGGAAATGTCAAGCGGAAGCTAGTTTAATACCACTCCTCGCTTTAAAAAAAAAAAAAAAAGCAAGGCGGAAGTTAGTTAAACACCGCTAACCACTCCGAGTTAAAATAAAAGCACGCACTTTTACTCATAATTCTATGCATTTTTCTTTTCAGTCAGCCGTTTCATACTTTTAAAGGATACATAAATATCTGTGTGGTGGTGGTGGTGGGGTCACTCAAACACACGCAGGCACTCAATAGGACTCAATAATGATTACAATATAATTAAAATAATAGTAACAAGAATGATTCTTTGCACTTTGAGTCCTTTAGGACAATTACATTTTCTGTTAAGACAAAAAGAGTAACCTCATGAAATTTGTTCTTGTTTTTAGTTTATTTTATTAGCTTATCTAACCGAATCAAACCTCTTAATTGCTTGTTTTGTGAGGAGCAGTGTTTAACTTCCGCTTGAGATTTTCGGCGTGGATTGGATGTATGGCGGCGCCCTTCTTATCGGTAGGAGGGGGTCCGTCCTCCGCGCTGCTGCCGCTCCTTGGTACTTGGAGGAGTCCTGGAGCGCAAACCCGGAAGTGGTCGGGCGCACCTGTTCAACTTGACTCACCGCGGCGGGTGGAGGAAGTCTCCGTCCGCCGAAGGTGCTCCTCCTGTTTACTTTGCACTGTCGCTGCGGAGGGAACAGCTGCCGCACTTTCACGTCGCCTGTTAAAACTTTGTTGTTTTTTTTTCTTTTTCTAGAGGAGATGAGAAACCACTAAGAAGTACGAAGGCAACTGCGTCAGAGCTGCAGGTAAGAGACTTTTTCACAATAATTCACCATACTTCTGTCTTTCTCTTCAAATAATAAAGAAAAACAGAATGTGCTGACTCACAGCTGGAATAAGGTCAAACATGTCAGATCTGTTAGATAATTTGGGTTGGTTTCAGGATAGAAGGGACTGCCACCCCCCCTCTTCCCCAATACTTGGGACAGCAGATGGTTTCTTCCCATCAATAAAACCTATGCCAATAAAACACATACAAGATTGCATATTTACAGCATTTAAATGAAAGTATCTTTAATGAACTGAGGGACCACAATTAGAGAAAAACCCACAATGAAATCTTTTCTGTTTATAGGAGCACTGAATAAGCCTTGAGGCTGAAACTTAATTGGTTCTTATCTAATCCAGGTTGAAAATGCTTTTGTTTACTAAGCAAGAACAACGTTGAGATAGCAATTAGTTATCAAAGTTACCAGAGTTTATTACTATATTACTATATAGGGACAAAATAGGCCTGACCCCCCCCCCCACCCCCCGCTGCACTGCAGCATCCCACAGTCGGAGTTAGGATATATTTTGACTTAGTTGGGTGAGAAGCAGGTCACAGTTTTTGGAAAATAATCCTGTCCTTTGTCAGGTGGAGCGGACACTGCTTTTTGCGTGACCTTGTCGCAAATGTGGAGGGTCAGTGTGGCCTCCAGGCTGGACGATGACATGCTGGACGGAGACCTGGGCGACGGGACGCGCGTTGTAGCGGCGGCCGGCCCGACAGGAAAGCGGCACCAGAGTTTGGCTACGCTTGCCGACAGCCCCCCTCCCCCCGTGGCGGAGCCACAGAGGCGCAGCAGTCATCCCGGGGAGGCTGCCTGGATCCCCGCGCTGAGGGCTGCAGAGACACGGGAGGCGGTCCGGTGGAAGATGCCCCCCTACGGTAAGGATCCCTGTCAGCTGGACCTGGAGCGTCACCGCGCTTAGCGATGACCCCAACGCAGACGTCAGGAGACGAGACATCACTTTCAGTCTCCGAGAACAGGATGCAGGTTTTACGCCTCAAAACTTCCCAGCTACTGCTGGATGTTATGATCAAAAGCATATATCGCAGTATTTTTCAAAATAAAAAGGGTTTCCTGGTATTTGCTGGATTCTTTTCTCTCCCTCCAACTTAAGCGGTTTCGAAGCTCCTCAATCTCCTCTCAGCTTCTGTCTGAATCAATCGAATTTCGAAATTAAAGTCCCGAACTCAAACCTCTTCAACCACCATTGAGAAATTTGATTCACTGTGTTGATTAAAAGTATAATCAGCTGAAGGCAAACGATCACTAAATACAAGCAGGTGCGTGCCAAAAGCTCTGTTTGAGAGGACTGTTTGTGCACCTGCAGGGTCCCTCGCCGACTGGTCCAAGGACAAGCTGAAGGAAAAGCTTCAGGAGGCAGCTGAGGTTGGCGTGAACCTTTGAATGTGTGCTACTGGACCCCTGCTGACCCCACACTGTACCTTGACAGATTTCTTGTGTCGACAGATTATCGATGCGTTGTGCTGTGAGCTGGACGTGACGCGGCGCTACCTTGAGGGCAAATATGAAGCTCTGAAGATCCTGCAGGGAAAGGTGAAGCAGCAAACACTGTCATGGGTGCTTGATACCTCACCTGATGTGAGAGACTGATCAATAAAGTAACATCGACTAACACGTATTGAAGAAAAACGTGAACCGAATCTGTTTCCATCCATCCGAATAGTCTTCCTCCACTCATCAGGGGAGCAATCCCATCAGAGATCCACACATCTCTGTCCTCACACATTTTTAACGGCTCACTAAAGACGTTTGCAGGGAGATCCTAATGCCCCCAACTGCCCCAGTCTCGGCTGTAGGGACTCCAAGCTGCTCCTTACAAAAAGAAATACCCCCCACCAATTAACCCACAACTTCCCCTCGATTCTTGAGTGGCGTGCTGTGTGATGGAGCAAGCTGATCACTCGAAACTTGCAATATTTCACACCTTTTTTGACATTCGTGGGGCTGCAAAGCCTCATTTTGTTTTGGTCAAATTTGGACAAATGCATGTACAAGTTAGTGAGAAGCTAAAACTTCAGAAAGGGAAGTCACAAACTGAAGGACGATAGCATTTCCAGACGAGCCTGAACAGGAGGAGTGGAGCAGTATCTTTTCCCACTCACCCAGACATCATCAGCCCAGTTTGTCGTTTTATTTGTAATTCTCAAGTGTCGATAACACACACCACTCAGACAGGGAGGGAACCCCTACCAATAATCAGCAAGACCACCCCCTGTGATGGGGATTCACGGCTTTAAGAACCTCTTTAGGATGTCTGATAAGGAGCTTCACTTTCCCCACCCTGGTGACTCCTCTCTCGTGGCGTCTTTCGTGAGTGACTCCACCCCCTAAAACACAAGCACTGGGTGCCATACGGAACCAAAATCAAAGGTACAGAGAGGAGGCTGGAAGACGTGTTGCTCTTTGTCACGTTTTGTGTCTGAGTCACTTCAACCCTTCATTTTCTCCACGGCAACACGGTGTCTGGTGTACCCTCAGAGCTTGCGTGCTGCCGGTGACAACAAACATACCTCCCGTCTTTCACACAGGCCATCCTCGACAGAGCCACGGGGCACACTCAGAGTCTGCTGCAGAAGAGTGAGGAGAAGGCGAAAGCTCTGGAGAAGGTGACGCCTTGGCTCCGGCCTGCCGCTCACAGGCATGGTGCGCTCAAACAAGGGCGTGGTCTGTGTGCTCATCGAGTTGGATCTGTGCTCTTGTTTGATCGAACACAAGTCATTCTGTTGCCACAGAAAGTAAAAAATAAGTGCAAGCTTGTGGCTTTTTCTTCGGAATCATTCAACTAAAAGCTATTGTTCTAACAGGAGGTCAACAGCTTGCAGTGGGAGCTCAGCTTCCTCCAGGTGCAGGCCAAGAAGTCCGAGCAGTCCTGGAAGCTGCGGTACAACAGGTACTGTGGACTCCACACACACACCGGTTCCGGGGGGGGGGGGGGGGGGTGCATCCTTTGCTTGTGTTTGATTTCTCTCTGTTGTGATCAGAATTGTGAGCGAGAACAAGACCCTGTCTGACAGGCTGGAGGCAACCGAGAGCAAAGTTCAGCCACTTCGTGTGGAAAACTCTGGTAAATAATGACCAGTACATCATCACTGAAACAGGCATTTCCCCAAGCATTCACTCAGAAATGAATCAACCTGCTGCAGCCCCTGAACTTTGTTAATAACATTGTGCTTGTGTAAACGCTGCAGGTGTGTGTGTGTGTGTGTGTGTTTGCAGCTTTAAGGCGGCAGTACCTAGAGATTTCCTCGATGCTCAGTGTGAAAGAGCAGAGACTTTATCAAGACACGAAACCCGAGTGCATCCCAGAGAGAGCTGCAGGGGTTTTGGAGGTGAGGGAGTGCCTGTCTGCATAGCTTACGAAGTGGATGGGTTTTTTCCCCCTCAATGCAGGTTTCCCACACAGTCTGTGTGTTCACATGTATTCACAAAGCATTCTGCTCTGATTTTTCATGTCATCTTGTGTAACATTCAGAGGAAAAGATTAAGTTTCTCCACAAAAGACAGGTCTCCGCTTCCCTCACGCAGAGCGCTCGATTCGATCATCGGCGCTGCCCGACCGAGCAGCTTTGTCAAAGTATCGCGAATGTTGAGAGGTTGGGTCCACTTTAAAAGGCCTGTGTGAACACCGACACGATAAAATTGGTGGAGGTATTCTGTCCTGTCCTGGTGGTTAGTTGAGCTGAAGTCCTTCATCATGTTTCATCAGTGAGTGTTTCTCTGTTGTCTTTTCTGTCCATCGTCCATCTGGCTCCCTCTCTGTGTTTTCCAGATGGCCGTGCTGGGAGCCTGCCGGTGTGTCGGCGTCGCCGAGGCTTGTGCGTGCAGCCGCACCGCTGCCGCCAGCAGGAAGCAGCTGGTCCAGCTACAACAGGAGGTGAGCTCTAACCACAGGTATGAAGGACATGCCTGAATCAGTGTCTGAGTCCTCATCTTTTCCTAGTCAGTCAAGGTCAGTCAAAAGCAGTGAACCAATCTGTTTGCTCTGGAGTGACCTCTGGGATCTGGAAGGCCTCCTCACAGTCATAGTGCATGCATAAACTTCGATAAATGAACACCAACAGAGAGACAAAGTCCAATCACCTTTAAAATATTTAGAAAGACTGTGTTAAAATGTTTGCCCTGGATGCAATGTTTTCACCAGCTGATGAAGTTTTGGCATGTAATGCAATGCTCTCTGCTCAGCGTGTTCCTCCGAACTTGCAGTGGCGCAGACAAAAAACACGGCTCATACTCATGCATGCCTTTTTTCCGTTTGTTTGTTCGTGTGTGTGTATGTGTGTGTGTGTGTGTGTGTATGTATGTGTGTGTGTGTATGTGTGTGTGTGTGTGTGTGTGTGTGTGTGTGTGTGTGTGTGTGTGTGTGTGTGTGTGTGTGT
>JASSRZ010000286.1:0-13758 GCA_032164315.1 Malacoctenus gilli | reverse complement strand
AAGACTGTTGGAAGACCATTTCAGGTGACTACCTCTTGAAGCTCATCAAGAGAATGCCAAGAGTGTGCGAAGCAGTAGTCAAAGCAAAAGGTGGCTACTTTGAAGAACCTACAATACAAGACATATTTTCAGTTGTTTCACACTTTTTTGTTAAGTATATAATTCCACATGTCTTAATTCATAGATTTGATGCTTTCAGTGTGAATCTACAAGTTTCATAGTCATGAAAATAAAGAAAGTTCTTTGAATGAGAAGGTGTGTCCAAACCTTTGGTCTGTACTGTAAGTTGACTTCAAGCAAATGCTTTTTAACTTGATTTTTTTACAGTGTGACAAGAAACCCCTGATGATCTGGTGGCTCTCACTGCTGTGTCCCTCTGGAACTGCAGCAACATGTGGAGAACGCGCTCATAGTTACCTTGTGCTTTTGTGTCTCAGGTCAATGATAACATCCACATAAACCAGGGAGCAGTTGGACAGAGTCAGAGTGACGGGCACCAAACACAGCCTGGAAACAGAGACACTGCAGGTTACCTTCTGGGTAAAGTTCTGCTAAACTAACATGTAACACACACACTTTGGGTGCAACAGTTCACACTGTGGACTGCTGCAAGGTTTTGTCAAAATATATTTTTGTATCCTGCCTTATCAGATTTATGATTTAGATTTATGTGACACATATGCAAAATGTGGTGCTGCACGACATTGCTTCTGAGAAGCCTTTTCAAGCTCGGGCTTGTAAAGGCGTGTGGAGAGTGAATATCTTCAGCCGGGTTACATTCCAGTGCAGACGGAGGAGACAGAGATGGAGAGATCCAACGCTGAACAAGCGGAAGTTGTAGAACTTGAAGAAGTGCCACACTGAACAGGGTCCCTGAAACAGTGTGACGCAGCGGCAATGTGCCAATTTGATGCAAGCAAATACACCAGTTAACACCCGGTTATACATAGAGAGAGACTCTTCTTTTTCTTGTCTGCAGGAGACAAGGAATCAGAGGATCTGAGCCCAACAAAACATTTAACTTCACAGAAATGGTTCGTTTTGATTTGCTGTTGCAATCGTTAAGAAAAATAAAAATAATGATAATAATTATAAAGCACTTTTTCTTCAGGCACTTGATGAAGCACCTGCAGCTGAATCAACAAACTTTAAGCACTTTGTCGCACTGACTCAAGCTTTTCCTGTTTAAATACTTGTTCATGTTGTACGTCGCTTTTAACAAAAGCATCTGCTAAATAAACCTATAGAACTATAGAAGCATAAAATAGGCCTCGTTAATTGTAAATCCACCAAATAGTAGTGGCAAACTGAGAAAATCCAGAAGCATTAAGTATATTTTAATGCTACATCTGCTGGGTTATTGACAAAATTAAAGTAATAAGGAATGTGCCACAGAATAGAAGTTTAGCAGAGTCAAAAACCTGCAAGCTGCCTTTCTGATGAGTAAAACTACACTACGGATGTTAAATTCACTTTGTCAGGCATTACTTTGAGAAATGTCGGTGCGGACATCACGTTCCCATCAGATGGATGCATCAGGTAACATGAACAAGATCAGAAAAACTCTTAACAAACCTTCTGCCTGAGGTACCGATACACATTTATTCTGCTCACGCCCAAAAGTGCACAATCAAGGTATATCCAATTGAAAAAGGGGAAAGGTAGGTAATGAAATGGAGAAAATATCTATTTCCAAGTTTGAACTTGAGGCCCTGTCCAGAGGGAGATGTCCTCCAGGCCAGGGGTTCTGAACCTTTTTTACCTCGGGGCCAAACTTTTCCAGTACAAAGTGGTCCAGGGCCCATTCAGAACTTTTGGATAGCATTAATTCACATTCTACACATTGGGACCCAGCTCTGCCGCACTTCCCCCATTTGCGAACCCATCTTTATGGAAGTCAGAGTTGTACCTGCGCAAAAATTTTGCATTTTGGGAAGAGGGTTTGTCACTTTCATTTTCATTTTTGTGTTTTAAGAACTCCGCCATACTTTCTGCTCACTGCTAAGTATTGGCTAACGGCGGACACTGTGGTCTTCTTCTGCTTCCTTATTCAGGCTGGTGTCTCAACTGTCTGATGAAATCCCTCCACCAAGTGGTGGGAAGCTGTATTGTACCTGAACTTTTCAGCGATACTGGTGGTTCCTTTGTTTTTCAATTAATATCTTATGAAGACCGGCAACCCTGGCGGCCCAAAGGTGTAAGGCCTGTGGCCCCATGGTTCAGAATCACAGCTCCAGACCATTAACAGAAGTTTTGATTGGATCCGCTTTCTATCCACACAGAGCCACAAAATCACGGGAGCAAAAACTGCCATAGTCAGAGAAGTTAGATTTACTGTAAATGATGATGTGTCTCTCAGTGTTTTGGAACTAGCTCCTCAGGCCAATAACCTGTTGTGGCTCATGGTGCATCATGGAGGAGAGGAGCATCTCACCTGTTCTGTCCAAACGGGTGTGTGTAGGTTTCAGGGTAGTGCAGGTTGATTTTGATCAGCTGGGACAGCTCTGCAGAGGGTGGGGCCACTGGACATGGAAGCTCTGATTTAAATTTAAGCAGCATCATCTCCTGATCGTCCTGGCAACAAAACAACAAGCAACACAGAAACACCAAAAGTTACACGAGACCGCTGTCCTGTTACTTCATTTAATGGCTTCTGCCTGCAGCATAAAGCTGCCACACTGCCTTTTAATGAAAGAACACATTGTACTTTCCTGCCTCTAAGGAGCAATGGTGACTAGTCTGATAAGTGATGAAAGCACCAGCTGTACCTCTTTTTGAGTCAGAGAATTGGCTTCTTTGCCGATGGTCTGCAGTGCCACATGTAGCTGCCCCTCCAGGATCAGCTGTTTATTGTCCTCCACGATGTAGGCCTGGACACACAAGAGCAGCCCAACACATCATGCAAGCACTGATCTTTATTCGTCTTTTCTTTCATTGGTAACAGGCCGATTTGTGACTCTACAGCAACATTTTCATCCTCCATCATAGTAGCTTAATGCATTTGGAGTAGATTTCTTTTTTTTTTACAATAGTAAAGTATTTAATTATTTATAAGCTTAAGCTTGTAACTGATTCAGGCTACAATGAGGTTTAAAAAAATTCAATTGGGTGTTATTGAATGTTTTTGACACCTTATTCTGGTGGCCAGAAGTCACGGGGTGGATAAACTCTGCCCTGCAGCCACTCAAAGGTGAGCTGGAAAGAAGTCAGCTCATAAGGGTTGAACATACCCTCCAGAGGACGATGATGTTGAGGTCCAGCTCGTTGCACTTCTTGGCAATACTGATGATGTCTGAGCCTCTGCTGTCGGTAGGCGCAGCCCCCTGACTCTTGCTGCTGAATACTGGCTTCGATGAAGTTACAGTCGCTTGCTGTGAGTCAGAAATCTGACAGCAGTGGAAGAAGAAATCTCCACAGGGAGTGGAAGAGCTGATGATCTGACACAGACAGGTGAGATGAGTTAGGTGGACAGAAACACATTTTCTAGTACATGGACCCTGTTTCCACTGTGTTGTTGACTTTTTACTGATCAAACACTGTTGCTGTTCTCAAGTCAGTCGATCGCTACATTTGTTATGTTCCAGAACTGTCAGACTTTGATTCACTTGAACACAACAAGGATTTCTACTGTACGTCAGCGAATAATTATAAGCTTTGGCTTTGAAAATGGAACAGCATTTTTCGGTTGAGTTAAAATACATTGTTTCTTTTTATACACAATATACAGTCGCTTAGCTTTGCATTGGCCAATTGGACAAAAAACTTTGGACAAAGACTATTTATGGTTGGCTTGTTTTCTGTCAGTGATGTTTATAACCTTCTGATGATGCGCTTTAATTTCATTTCAATGTGTTGCTGCAGTTCAACTCAATGAGCAGTTAAAAATGTCTCAAATTAAGACCTGGCATGTTTTTTATGGGCTTTATGGGAGCATTTCTGAGACGTTGTATTTGTTCTGTTCTGGTTCGCATCTTTCCCATCTTGTCAAGCACTTTGGGTGATGAGAGGCCCCCCCACCATATTTGTCTTTACCTGTTCGTTTCCTAGATTCAGGTCAGCAAACGTGTATTTGATGATGGTTTCCGAGGTAGCTAGAAACAACAAACAAAGCAATCAAATCCACTTGTAATCTGGACAGCAAAAATCAATGTTGACCGTTTTACATCTGTTGAAGCTACCTTGAAGGGGTTTACACCGGGTGGCCCGAAAACACAGCTTGGCTCTTTCTCTGTTGCTGAGTTTACAGTCTGGAGGGGGAAGGGGGATGGCACAATCATTGGTGAGGATTCAGATCAGCCAGGCCAGTGCTGAAACAAGTCTTCATTGGCAAACGGAGCACAAAGGAATGTGATAGCTCATAAAAGTATATCATAAAAGATGCATAAACTTTGGATCCCATGTTGATCTCAAGGCTCCAGCGCATCCCGGATGAACTCACAGTGCTTGCCTTCCCCTTTATTTTGATACCTTACAGCCTCATTCTTCAATTAAAGCAATTAATTCTTTCAAACAAAAACAAACTCCCCACACAAATGATCCTTAAGAATGAAAAACATATTTTCGGGGGATTTTCAAGAAAAACATAAACAGGGGAAAAACACCCACGTATGTAGATAAGTTTGGCCTGCATCTCTGAACAAGCCAACGACCATCAGCATAGCGTCCAGATCACACAGGCGTGTTAGGACAGCTGCGTGGATGTCTCTGACTGGACAGCCAGGGCCCAGACTAGACCTTGGTTGAACAACAGTGGAGAGATGATGTGAAAATGTCTGTGCGCTGATGCTCTGTTCAACCCGAGAGGTTCTGCAAGAAGGGCTGAGGATTCTTATCTACACCTTCGATCTAGTAATGTTTTGTTTTGGGTTTTTTTAATTTGCAAACATTTCCTAAAAAAAATCTTTTCATGTCATTACACTTTGTGTTGAACTTTTGGACAAGGCTCAATTAGAAAAAAGGTGTTATTGAGTTTGTTGCTACAGATATTCACTCTATTAGAAGCAGTGTGTTCTTAGTCACGTCCAAAATTGGATTGTTTTCTGTAGGTGCTGTTGGTATCTGCCATGTTTTGATAGTGTGAATTAACCACAAATAAAATAAACTCATCAAACACAAGTTGCTTTTGTTTATCAACATTTTGATGCGTGTTCATTGAAATTCACATCGTTTTAAAGTCACACTGTTCAAGTTGTTGGAGACTAATTTGCAGGTATGATCTATAAGAGAAAAAAAAATTCAGCGGCCAGTCTTACTAATGTTACACACTGCAGCAGTGAACAAATTGCCCAAAAAATGTCTAAATCCAAATTAAGACAAACACGGACGGACCTTTGTCTTTGTTTGGGTTGATGTACTTGTGGAGGCGCCAGTGTTTGCTGCTGCTGGACACCTGAACGATGTGGAATTCACGCAGGCCACCTTCACTCTGACAGGAATGAAGGAGCAGGGAGGTAAAAACTGAGTGAGCACAGTTGTGCAGGTTGACAAGTCACATTATTGAGTGCATGCTGTGCAACTCACCGCATTGATGTTCTCCACATCAATGAAGACGAGTGTTCCATCGCTGCCTTTGTCATTCAGACACTGATGAGGAGGGACACTACTGCGGCAGGCCGACGCCTGCACCGTCAAGGACCGACTGGCACAGATGAACACTGTGTGACGCAACACCCGATGACTTTCCGTGAAGAGACCAGAAAAACAGGAGTCAAAAATCAGCAAAGCTGTTACTCCCCTGATGTAGAAAACAAGTGAGCTTGCAACTCAAAGTGTTTAATGTTTAAAAAGCAGGAAGTGATCCATCTTTGAAGGGGGAGGGATCATACACTTGCTTAGCTAAATGGTAACTCCTGTTGGGTCCTAGGAACCAAATAAAGTTCAGGAAGTCCACACTTCCTCACAAATTTTCTCACTTTCTGAAAGCTTTCCTTTCAAAAAACCAGCTGAATTTGAATGGCAAAATATTGCTTGTTATACATCCATATTATACCATTGATGCTTTAAGGCCAGTGCATTTTACTTTTTTTAATAGAGAAAACACATATACAAATGAGCAGTAGAACAGTTTTACCTGATTTCGGGTCCTTTTTCTGCACTTTCGTAGTAGAACAAGAAGTTGATTTCATGAACTCCTTCCTGGTCTGGTCCTCTGAGCCACAGTGGCAGCTGAACAGACTCCCCTGGCTGCAGTGTGCTGCCATTTATTGGGATCACCACCACACTGGATGGGTGGCCGAAGGTTTCAGCTGCGAATGACATCTCAGTGGCCACTGAGCCTGGCTGAAGGGGTGTGGCTACTGTTTTATACGCCGAGCAGTTTACAGCCGAGGAGGGGCTAATTGGTGTTGAGGGTGTTGTCACTTGGCTGCCAAACGTGAAGAAATCAGGATGCGTGGACGCCACACGGAGGCCACACAAAGCAACACCACTGACATTGCAGAACTCAACGTAGGCTTTTCGAATCTCACCACACAGCAAGGCAGTAGGGAAGTGCAAGAAGAAGACCTGGGTCAGAGATAAACAGACACACATAGTCAGCATCGGAACAACTGGATAACCAGCCCAACACACCTTAATTTTCTCCCTTTTTTGAATTTTGAAAAGCCCCCAACTATTGGACAGTGGCATTCCCCTTTGTGCCGAATAATACCATCATATACCATCATATAGATACTCTGTCTGTGTCTGCCTGTGTCTGCCTGTGTCTGCCTGTGTCTTTCTGTGTCTTTCTGTGTCTTTCTGCGTCTTTCTGCGTCTTTCTCTCTTGCTCTCCCTGTCTCTGTCTGTCTCTCCATCTCATGGGGCAATAATACCTCCATCAGAGGCATTGGCGGTGTTATGATGGGATCCAGGCGGCGATCTGGACCATGCCGAATCAACATCTTGTCCTCTTTGGTCATGTTAAGTCGTGGCCCCTGGAGTTTCAAGTCCTGTCTGCCACGGACCATCAGATCCATCGTTTGATGGGCTGCACAAAGACGGACATCTCCAGCTGTGAGTGCTGTAACATTTCTCCAGATATTGTAAAAGGTATACGTTTGGGATCCTGCTTGGTATTTCACATTAAAGAGAACAGAAATGCAATCAGATAAAATTAAAGGGGCCTGAATGTTTGTCATGAATCCAAACATAAACTTTTGTATGAACTGAAGAAAAATGAAGAAATATTTGTGGACAAAAGAATTCACCTTCAGTGCTGGGTGGCATCTCCCCAGAAGAAGCTGCAGCCAGGCTATACATCACCCCCACAATGTTCATCTGACCAGTTTTGTGTGGCAGCAGGCGCAGCCGGGCCTAAGATCAAAGTGAGCCATTGTTAAAGCAACATGGCAGACACACCACAGAGGACCAGCGGGGCCGGAGAAGGACAGAGGCAATGCAAGATTGTCATAACTTTGATGGTGAAATGTGGACATCTGAATGTTCCTTTGACTCTTGTAGAGTTCACATAAAACACTAAGATGTCCTAGCTAAGATGCAGTCATATGAATAAAGTTTGGACACCCATCGTCATACAAATGCTCACATTGAGCATGTCATTCACTCCCTCAAAAAGCTGAGTGTAAGACAAAGACTTTTGTTGCCTATAATGATATTAAGTGATATCAAATAACATCAGATGTGAAAAAATTTGGGCAGTCTTGTCTTCAGTGTACCATTATTAAAGAACTTACAATTTTGATTTCTTCTGGACCCATGTGAAAATCCTTAATGATCTCAGTCGTGACAACACAATCCTTCCGAGTAACCTAAGAGACGGTAATCAAATGAACAAAGACCTCTTATTATTCACTATTATTGTTCATTTTGATTTCCTACATCAAGTCGGTCTTGCTTCTTTACCCCTTCAGCTGAGGTGTCCTCATTGGTGATGGTCACTCCTGACGTCTCTTTTGTCTCCTTTGTACCATCAGCTTGAAACTTCCAGAGGAGCGAAAGGTCGGACAGCTTAAGAGAAACCTTCAAAGGGTTTCTGAAAGTCACCTCCACAATGATTGGCTCTGGTGCAACAGAAATACACAATATGACACCCAGAAAATCAAGTTAGTCCAGTTCAGAATTGAATAAGTCATCAGAACATAGAGCATAAAACTAACACCGATTTGAGTTTGTAAACCTTTTCTACTTTTTGGATGTGATAAACATTTCAGTAAAAATGCCACAGTAGACTATGTGTTTCAAGACTAAATCTTACCCTCCACCACTGCAACTGGGTGACGGAGGTTGTCTGTCTGGTTGTTCAGACAACACTGAGAGGGCTGAAAATTCACAGGTAGATTTCCACTATTGGCAAAAGCTACGAGCTGCTCCTCCAGACGACACCACATGGTTGATAAATCCTGGTCGTACTCCTGATCCAGCGATACATGAGTGGCTGCCTGCTTCTCTCCTGCAGGAGTCAAACAAATCAAAAACAGAGTCAGATGATTAGTTGTGATAACTGCGACATCACACTTTAGTGCTCTTAACGCAGAGGTTGGAGCTTCTTTTGTGTGCAAATCAGCAGGAAATATCTTAAATGCTCTTGGTCAAATAACAGCAACACTGTCACATGTTTTGAAAGCTGTATTCCATGACAGGGATTTTACTGTCTCAGTAAGAGGCAACCTCATGGACACAACTTCAATATTAACACACAAAAATTGGTCTCCACTGCGGAGATAGTAACACATTACTTTTTGTAGAGACAGAACTATGCTACCTCGAAGAGACTGATCAGAATGCCTAAATACACCTTTCGTCAAGTCAAAGCATTCTAACTCTAAAAACAAACTACAGGAAGGTACATGGTGGAAGTCATCAAGGGAGAAAAGGTGTTATTGTTCATATGGTATGGAACATGGAAGAGATGACACAATCAGTGAGTTACCTTCTGCAAGTCGACGCTCGTGTCCGAAGTAGACCCTTGTGGCCGAGCTGTGAATGCAGGGCAGAGGCAGCTGGGGGAGGCTGACTTCCTGAGGCCCAATCACACTCTGAACGACACAGATACACAACTGTACACTGGCAATGATCTGTATGTTTCAAGTAGGTAGTCGGGTTTGGCCTCCAATTTAGCTGGATGCTAAATGATTTGATTTCTCTCTACAAATAATCTCAAAGTTTCATTGAACAGCCACTGTGCATCAGAAAGTATTGATGAAGAAAAGAACAAAATTACACAACAGTTTTATCTACCTTGTAAACAAAGAGGTACTCTCTGAGAAAGGCCCCCTGCTGTGTGGCAGTCTGCTGGCTGTCGTTGATCAAGATCTGCCTGAAGGCTGCGACAGCATGTTCTGGTTGGCGAAGGGTAAAAGACTGACGACCAATTGTAAAGTTGATATGATCCTCTGCCAAAGACCAGCCTCTGTCCTTGTACACCTGCATGGCCTGGCAGTAGCAGCGCAGTGCATGCCTCATCTGCATGACAAACACAGGAGAGGGGGGACACGCACACAGACAGGTCACAAACTGTAAAACATGCTCAGTGGTACCAATACACACACACACACGCACGCACGCACGCACGCACGCACGCACGCACGCACGCACACACGCACACACGCACACACGCACACACGCACACACACACACACACACACACACACACACACACAAAGAAAAGTCTGTGGTCAAAATTTTTGTAACAGACTTGTCAAGTCCTTTGCATGAGACATCAGTCGCTGTCACCAGTTGCTGTTAGTGCAGGACAACCAGAAAAGAGACGAACCCATTTGATCAGCTGAAGAGGGAGCGTTTCTTCCGCAGTGTAACACATAACTTCACACACTTTCAGGAAGATTATAAGCACCACCTTTTATAACAACATCTCATATAACAATATAAAGTGAAAACTTGAAATTTCAGTTCCAGGCAACTACAATTATCGAACAAAAAAAAGTATGATGAAGGTCAAGGCCAAAGTACACTTTTTTGCAGGTGTTCAATGCTGCGGCTGAGACACAGCATGAAGACTGATGGCTCACCTGTCCTGCTTTGCTGAAGCGATGACCAGCCAGGATCATGTGGAATGCAAACTTGCGTACCATTGCGTTACGCATATTAATGAAGCAGTGAGCAGCCTGCTCCAACAGCAGAGCACTGCGCAGGTCAGAGTCCTGGAAGCAGAAGCAACATACGATTCAATCCACATAATTCAGAGATGCACTTTTACTCCATTTGTGGCAGCCCACATGACCTTGGACCAAACCACTGCAGAGAACAGTTACACACTTTGAGGAACTTGAACAAGTGATGTTGAGGCCATAAAAAGTGACTCTATATTATATGTTCAGAAAGTAAACGTGTTGTGTTCAGCAGTCAAACAAACGAAAACAAAATCATTTCTACTTCTAAGGGAAAAAGCATAAAAGAGTTAAAGACATAAACTCAAGTTCAAGCAAGCTATTCGACTTATTTTGATATAGTATTACAAAGTACTGAAATAACAAAGAAACATTTTAAGTCAAAATGCAAGACAAACAAAAACAATAAAGGTTATATTACCTCACTCGTCATTTTAATGAGAAGGGTTGCAGCCTCTGAGTATTTGGCCTGACACTTTAATATTTCAGTGCTGAATAAAGCACAGCGCTCAGCCAACACCATGTTCCTGGAAAACAAACAAGACAAGCTTTCACGAGACTGAAAATAAGCAGGAAATGTCAACAAATGTTCAAGTTGCTTCTGTGACAAAGTTGGTGGTGGGCTGTTTCTGGAGTTCAAATTTGATCTCAAGGATCAACATTAACACTTACTACTGTAGGTCTCAAGCACCTAAAACAAAGGTTATTCATTAAATTTACAGTCACACTGCAAAGAGAGCTGGATGCAGTTATTGCAAGAAAAGGAACTGCAACTACATATTAGAGGTTAATAACTTTTCTTCATGTCTCCTTCCTCATTTGCTAAAACTGTAAATTTTCAATGTTACTAAAACAACACATCTGAGACTTTGGAGCAATTAGGTTTCACATAGACCGTTCAAGGACAACTGGGCAAAAAGGTTTCAGTGTGGAAGCTGTATATGTGGTGCAAAAACTATCCTAACTGACAACAACTATTCTGATTTTAAAAAAATAAAACAGTAGAACATTGACAGGAATTGTGTGTTTCAGTCGTACTTGCAGACATCTCTGTACGTCTGGATTGCAGTGTCCATATAGTGTGCTGGGTAAGGTCTGGGAGCGCCAGGTTGTAGGAACGCAGACACTGCAGCCATTTCCTGTATGAAGAGAGCATAAAACAAATGATTGGACATAACTACACGCAAAAGAAAACAGGAAATCCAAAAAGATAGCATTTCATTTTAAGCTTTGCAAGTAAAAAGAAAAAAATCAAGTTTTCTTTGTCTCACATTTCGCGAATCTGGTATGACTCTTTCTGCGCTCCCACTACATTGCATTGAGCTAGCAATGTGCACCCCAATGAAATGTAAAAACATCATGACTACAAGAATGAAATGCCTCAACAAAGACCCACCTCTTCATGAGCCAAATGAAAAAGTATGAGAAAGTTTGGGCATTCCCTGATCCTTTTTAAGATATTCCTTTATAAATCATTGGTTGTTCGCATCAGCATTTTCAGTTTAACATATCATATAGTGATATTTGAGAAGTGAGATGAAGTTTTACTGAATTTACAGAAAGTGTACAATAATCACTTTTACAAAAGTAGGCATGTGCATAAATTTGGGCACCCTAACAGAAAAATCACATCAATATTTAGTAGACCCTCCTTTTGCAAAAAACAGCCTTTAAATACTTCCTATAGCTTCCAATTATGATCCACCTTCTTATCCACAGGATGCACCACAGTTCAATCTTAGGTGTCAGGGCAGAAGCGTATTTGTTGTGCTTTTCCAGTTTGTCATTTTAAAAAAAAAGAAAAAAAGGAAAATTTCCTCTAAATTTTTTTTTCTAAATTCTTGTCAGGTTCACTAAGATTTACTTGAAGTGGAGTCAACTTAAAGGCTCAGCACAAACAGAAAATGCTGACAAGCAAACATTCAAAGTAAACATTTCAAACACTGATGAAATCTTAAGTGACAACCAAGGTCTTTGTCTTCCACAAAGTTACACAGTCATCCCACTGAGAAGAAAAAACTTTGAGAAAGAGGTCAATCCTAAAATATCATTTCATAGATCCAGAAAGATGCATGTAAGATGTTTGTGAACATGTGCTCACCAATGCGCCTGCAGCGTACAGCATGGCCTGGTCGGAGAGAAAGTCTTTCTTGGCAGTGTGGTAGCAGCTGTAGGCCAGCTCATAGTGCTGAACCAAGAAGCACAGGTCAGCCATCTTCCTGATCTGGAGCTCTGGAGCTTCTGGCGGATATCTGACATGGAAAACAGTAATGG
Source organism: Malacoctenus gilli (assembly GCA_032164315.1). Taxonomy (NCBI): domain Eukaryota; kingdom Metazoa; phylum Chordata; class Actinopteri; order Blenniiformes; family Labrisomidae; genus Malacoctenus; species Malacoctenus gilli. The sequence goes on along the minus strand of JASSRZ010000286.1, from coordinate 1,417 downwards.
TAAAAGCAACAATGCATTGCATGCCTGCATTTTTCCTGGGATTGTATGTGCAATATTCTTATGTCCAGCATGATGAAGATGTGGTGCAAAAAGCTTACAGAAGGCCACAGGTACTCTTTGGTTCAGCGTTGCTCTTCTCAGGAACCTTCCCTCCACCAAACCACTTTTTGGTTGCTGTGAAGAGGGATCGACTGAGACCTTTCCTGGACACAAGCTTTGGACAGAAGCACACAAAGCCTGTCAAAGTGTGTCAGGTGTGAAGCAACCAGCAGCACTGCTGGCTATCAAACACCAGATGACTTAGTTTTATTGAGCACTGACTACATTCACCAATTTCCAATGATTACCAAAAAAACACATCTTAAACAAAACTATTCTCTATGCACAAGCATGTGAATCTTACACAAGTACACCAATTCAACCAAAGTTTACAGCAGGAGAAAGCATTAACAAAGGACTACAGTGTAACTTTCAAAATTAGTAACACTGGAGAAGGATGGACAGATGGACTTGATCAAAATTCTAAATGAATGCACACTGGGCTTTCCTAGTTACAGTGACCACAGGTAATCTAAATCTTAGGTAGAATTCTTTTTCAGCCAACTACCTAAAACTTTATTCTAATTTTGAGAAATTAGAATAAAGTTTGTAGTGGCGAGAAATCCATAACTCGCCACTAAATATTTCTCATGTGAACAAGCTCCACTAGTACCTGGTCATTCAGCTGTCTGATGTTCTTCTCCATGTGTGGCAACAGGCCTCGGAAGGTGAATTCCTGAATGAACTGTCTGATGTGGTCATGGTCATTCAGGGTAAGACAGGCCCCATAGCTGCCTGACCCAGCAGCCTGGTTGTCTGGATCCTGAACACCTTTCTTCTGATCAAAACTGACTGCACTCAGGGTGTGCAAAGGTCCTGTGCTGGTGGCTGAATCCAGCTGAAGAGGATGGCTTTCAAGGCTACTGGCCAATCCATCTACTGGAAACAGTGAGGGAGAGAAGCACACTTGTACCAACACATGTATAAAAACATCTCTGAAAAGTTCAAGATCTGATGTATTGAAGCTGAAACATATAATTAACAAGCAGGTTCAAGTGAGTGGGTGAAGCTCTGAAGGACATTTATATTCAATTCAGTGGCAGTGATCACAGGTGTCCTCGTTGTTGTTTCGACAGCTATAGTGCAACATCTAGGAAGTACTTACAGCACTCCACTTGTTTATGTTGTGTGACAGCGAGTGCTGTCAATCAACTACAAAAGTCAAGCATGTTGTTCATATCCAGTGATGCCTTGAAATGTGTAATATATGGTGACTAAAAAAAGTAGGTAGGATATTTGTTTGTCCTTACAAATAGACCCAAAAATAACAGTTGGAGGTCTCCGTTTCAGAAAAGTAAAGTTCGTCTCTCTCTCTATA
>JASSRZ010000285.1:0-13768 GCA_032164315.1 Malacoctenus gilli | reverse complement strand
TGTGTGTGTGTGTGTGTGTGTGTGTGTGTGTGTGTGTGTGTGTGTGTGTGTGTGTGTGTGTGTGTGTGTGTGCGTAACGAGAGTCAGAGGGACAAAGGGAGAGAGACCATAAACCCACATTTACCTGTTATTCAATGTCAGATAAACACTGTGACTCGCTGCCACTATGCACTGGTTCTCTGGACTGGTTAATTGGTGACCTCATTGTGAACTCCCTGTAGGCTCCGTCTCGCACACACAGAAGCACGCACGCACACACGCACGCATGCACACACAGACACTGGCTGTGCGAAATCATAGATTTAGAGGGAAAGGGAAAACTGAGCCTGTGAGATGGAGAGAACCTATGATTTAAATGCATCAGTGTCTCTCACCTCATCTGTTTTCCAGCTTTCGCTTTTTTTCCCCACACTTCCGGTCTACTACTTCTTGTCCCCTCTAATTTCATCCATGTGTAGGACACTAAGATGTGATCTCAAAGAAATATAGTGCAGCCATCTTGCTTTCCCGAGGCTATATTAGGTATTTGCCAACCCTGACTGTGGGTAGGTGCCCTCAATGAAAAGAGGGGGAAACACCTGACCTCAGCCAGCTGCAACGACCAGGCACACTTCTGAAAAGATCAGCACCAACACAAAGGAGATCGACCAGCCGAGAGCCCTTCAAGCCAGCATGCCTGTCTCTTTGACCTGCTGGAAATTACTGGAGAGGAATTTTCTTGGCCATGGCACAACGTGAAATACTATACTGCAGTTACTGGAGTGACTAATTTAACACAGGAGTCCTGTCCACACTGACTGACTGTTCTGGTTTAAGTGATTTATCTGTTGTCACTGTTGGTGGTGACTGATCTGAACTCCTGCTATAACGCTTTAGAGCTACAGATTTTTTAGGTTATCCGTCACCTTCGGTTAACAACAATCAACAAACCGCATGAAATCAACTGCCATTTTACAATCTCACAGACACCATCATTTGAGAGAAGAGAATTCCCATAGGACACTGTGTGTGAGACAACACTCATTATATTAGCCAAGGAGACATGATGTTCTTTTGGGATTATTGCAGAAATACGGAGGACATTGTTCCTTTCTGATGAGCAATCGTTGACCATAACCTTCAGTGTTGATGAAATGACCCAATGATTTCGATGGGACTTTTGAGCACTTCTGGTTTTAGTTAACGTTTAAACTGAGGAAGAACTCCTGGCGCTGCTGCTGTGCAACATGCTGTGCAGGCCTGACGAGTGCAGATGATCTCGTCAGAACACAAGGCTGTGTCAAAAAATGGGAAGAGGTCCCCTCCAGTTTAGAAAGGTACAATCTGTTATTTAAGTAAACAGCATCAAGAGATTACTCAAAGTAGTCAGCAGAAATCAATATTGTGGTGAAGAGCCAACTACAAGCTGAATGTAACCAGTTGTAGTCCAGTCTGTACTGGGAGCAACAAAGTTGTGTATGTGTTTTGTCTTTAATGGGATCACCTGTATTAATATTGGTTTTTGGTTTTATGTTAAATATACCCAGTTCCAGCCTATCTTGTGTTTTATTATCACCCTAATCCATAATGGGATTGAGTCACTCTGACATCATGAGAAAAGGTGCTCAATGAAACTTTAAGTATGACACCATAGGTAAGATCAAGTCCCTTGGTATAAAAATTTCTTCTTATTTATCTGAATGACACCTTCCCACGGTGCAGGGAGAAGGTTTCTAAATTAGGGAGTTTAGGAACTCAGTATTAGGGTTGGTGGTGGGTTTTCACTTATTAAACAAGGTTCAGCCCGAGGGGCCCAGCTCCTCATGGTGGGACGATTCAATTCGACACCTAGTAGTTGCAGTCCTCGTGATGCGACCGTCTCATGGGGCTGCTGTCTGTTTGCGTTTGTTGGCCTGTGGGGTGTTCTCAGGTTCTTGTCCTGGCGGGGGTTAGGTGGGTCTAGGGTGGCCGTGGTGGTAGGGAACGAGGGGGTGAGAGTGGTATGGGTGGGTGGCTGGTGGGGAGCCCCACATCTCGTGTATCTCCTGGGCTATGCCTTTGGTCCCAGGGGGGTGGGCAGCTTCTTCTTGTGGTTCTGGGTCAGGTTTGCATCCAGTAGATGGAGGGATGTTTGAGGAGGTATGGTTTTCTGGTTGACCTGTCACCGGTGGTTTGGGTCTTGCCCTGCGCTGTGGGCATCATTTCACTCTTTGATTAGTGGTGCCCCCCCCCCCCCCCGCTGTCAGTTCCACCCTCTCTAACCCCAGTTCTTTCCCCCCTGCCTCTTTCTCTTGTCTCTCTTGCAAAGCCCTCACTGTGCTCCACTTCACCTGACAATAACCCCCAGCAAGATGGCCAGTAGCCAGTGAGGGCAGGTGAAGGTCACAGTTATTATCATAAATAAATAAATAAATAAATAAATAAATAAATAAATAAATAAATAAATAAATAAATAAATAAATAAATAAATAAATAGCATTTATTCTACAACAAAACGACACCCTTGGTGCTGATGTCAATACGTAAGAATAAATGCAGACATTTAAAAAAAGAAACTAAGTATGACAAACAATGATTCTCTTGACAACTTACTGACGGCCAACTGAAAAATAAACGAGCTGAGCAGAACGAAGGACAAAGAAGATACGACAGCAACCCACCGCCACCAAACACACAGAAGTTAAAGTAGTTCAGGATGGGCAGTCACTATAAAGGCACCATCGCATTTTATCCTACATGGACTGAAAGACTACTTTAAGTATATCAAGTAAATTGTGAATATTTTCCTGACACTTTAAAGGCTGTCTAAAGCAAAGCTTCATGGAAAACACAGCAGGCTTGTCCAAATGACACAAACAAAGTGATCTTTTTGGCCAAAGGAAAAGCAGACGGACAAGGGTGCTAATTCACCAAACAGTTGACCAAAGAAACCGAACAGAGTGAAACCAGAGAGAAGGTAAACACTGTCCACTCACGGAGAAAGCTTCATGGACCCTTGAGCGAAACTTAATCAGTCCTGATCAGCAGCGGGAGCAGCTGAAAGGAAAGTCGGCAGTCGGGGTTTTTTTTAGTTCGTTTTGCTTAATTGCCACCTCAGTGTGGGGAGGTTCACGATCAACAAAACAAAATCTGAAATGCGCGTGTGCCTGTGGCATATAAATGCCAGTAGGGCAGTTGCGGTAACTACAAAAATGAAAGATTGCGAAATTAAGAAGCTCACCGTGCTCCACGCTGGTCACTGCGATCACCGCATCTTGGGACAACAGTTAAGAGGATAGTTGGGACAATAGTTGGGTTTATATCCAAGTCGCATCAAATTTAAAAGCGGATTTTATGAAGATGCTCGCAAAGCAAAATTATCCCCGTTTCCATTCCTTGTTCTTATGTGAATATTGGGAGAGGAGAGATGCGCCGCGAGATTACGTCATCAGAGAGTGTGACCGTATTCGGGCCAACAGTTGACACTCAGCTGACAGTTGAGCACTGACACATTTACGGATGTCAAGAGCCACATTTCCACATATCTGTGGTAGAATCTGGCCGTTTGTGGGACCAGTTCTCCCAAACCACCGGCTGCCTGTGCCGACGGAGAAATGTATTGTAATAGCTCTCTAGAAACTTGACTCGTGCGCCAAGCACCGTGTTATCGGGGAGACTTTTGGCGAGAGCAAGTCCACAGTCTGTCATTGCGTGGACGTGACATGTGAAGCAATAAAATCAAAGACAATGACCCAGTGCATCACATTCCCCGACATCACGGACATCCAGGTTTGATTTTTTATTTTTTTTTAATTCGCATAAGCTGTTTCCATCACAGAAACTCGCATTTCCTTCATTCAATACGCTGACAAATTCACCCCCTCCAAGCGTACAAACTTTAATTCGAATTTCTGGTGTTTCCATTTAAGTAGTTGTGTGCCTCCATCGACCCGAATGAAAACCCCCTTGGCAGGGTGGCGCAACTACCAGGAGAGATTCCCCTTGCTCTCCACAGTGGCACGCAGGTACATGTGTATTTGGGAAACATAACGGGAAACGTAACGCATAACAACATAAATCTCAACTTTGACTGGAAGGAATACAATACACGGAGTCATAAACCACAGTGAGTTGAACAGGTGGACAGGAAAATGAACATTGTCCAGCAATCTGCCACAGTATCACAGCGACCAACAGCAGCTCTCCGACAAGTGCGTTACATTCACTTGCGTCATAACTCCTAAGGTAGGTTCCTAAGCACAGGATATTGAGACACTAGCGATTAAAAATACAAATGCACAGTAGCAACAATAACAATGGCACCTAAACAACATGGGCTTTCTGCAAATGTCCATTACAAAAACAACCTAATTAATAATTAACTAAGCCAGTTTGAAATTGAGGTCATGTTTTTTTATTTTTTCACTAAATTCAGGCCATGGCAATTGATCAGTGGCAATATGATTGGTGCCCTCACCTGGTAAATTAGACTCAGCACTTATTTGGGGCAGGCGATTATTTGTCAAAATGCATCGCTGCACCTGGCGGCTAATTGGAACCTGGTATTTGGTGTTCGATGGTATTTAATTTCAATCTTTGAGCAGTCCAGTCAGTTATCGGTATGTACATTTTTATGTAATGTACACATGAGTGAGGTCAAATTAAACATTTTATTTTGAATCTATGTTGTGCACTGTTGTAATGTCAGTGATAGATAAATACTTTGATACTTTCGTAACTGATTTATTGCAATGCCTTGATTTAACTGTTAGTACACATCATGGCCAAAAATGCTATGGTTCTAAAAATTCACAAGATCTTTTTTTTACGGTCTTTCGGTGTTTGGCCTTCGTTTCCCACATCTTTTTGGTTTCGGCCAAAAATTTTCATTTCGGTGCACCCCTGAAACACATACACGCACATTCACACCTATGGACCATTTAGAAGTGAGAGACTTTAACATCACCAGTTTGATTGAAAATATTGTACCAATTTTTCAGAGCTGTTGATGTGCTGTTGCCCTTTCAAAAGACATACATATATGTCAATGATGTGCTTTAGCAAGAGAGATTAACATCTTGGTGAACATGGTTGAGTGGCGAACAGATCTACATTTCACTAATGGAGAAAACACAGGAAGCAGGATCAGACAGGAAAGAGGGAAAGTGCTGGAGAGAGATGGAGTGACAGAGAAGGAAGGGGAGAGCTGAAGAGCTGAACTATAAATGAACGCCCTCAAATGCATTTCGCTCATAGTGACATTAGTTACATCACCTGACTCCATCACAGGATCACCTCCAGGCTGTTCAATCAATATGCAGATCCAAGACCCATACATATGTGGGGAGAAAAATATTGATGCAACATTGCCGCTGCGTGTCACAATTACATAGGTGGAAAAAGCACCAATGTAACTGAGTGAAGCCTTTAATCACTGATTCAAGATGTCGAGCAGACACATTGGAGACACACAGAAAGTTTTTCACACTCCATACAAGCGAAATAAAGTTGCTCCTTCACAAACTTTGACCCAAATGCATCCATTTGGACACTGTCCTTGACAGTGTCCAAATGATCAACGAAACCATGGCCTAGAGGAGTGGCGGCTCGGGGCTCACACATATTTCTCACAAAAAATTCCTCAAAATTGTACTTCTAAGAAATAAAAGAAAAGTAGAAGATAAAAAGCTCTTACGGCCAATAATATTGAAAAACTTGCAGTAGGCTCACGTTTGCCGATTTCACAAATAAATCAACTAAAAATTGAGTAAAAATCAAAGCCCAATATGAAGAGTAAAAAGAACAGAGAGTGAAAAGTACAACCAATTTTAACAGCCAAACCTCACTGATCAAAAAATGCAGAAAAAAGCAAAATGTTGTGGTGGCAACAGTGTTTCTGATTGGATCGTGCACTTGGATCGTAAGACAGGATGACATAAACTTACATATTCCTTGACATTTTTGGTCTTGACAGCTTTGTAGGAGTAGTACGCTGGATACAAGGTCCCAAACAGCAGCCTGCAGAAAGAGAGAGAACACATCAGCCTCATGGTTGGGTTTTTTTGTAATCCTGAAAAACTTACAAAAAACGTATCTAGTACTCAAAAGATTTAGCGAACACTACTTTAAACAGCTCTAAATTGGGAAAAAAAACATGAGGAAACAGCAGCGGCAACAGCCTAGTCAGCATGGAAGGGGAACAAGTCCAAGTCAAGTAAGTTTTCTCCCACTTGTCACAAGTGTGGGAGGAACTTTGGCCTGACAGGATGGTTTAAGTCTGTCTTGATTTCTCACGTTCTTACAGTAATTCACAATCTCACAGGAACCATCTTGCTTACAACACAACAGTTGTCCAGCAAGATCAGGTGTCTGCAACCTTTCCAGGCAAAAGAGTGCTTTGACACTATAATAAAATGCATGTTGAACTGCAAAAACGTAGGCCAAGTTAACCTACATGATAACCTACAAGGTAATTTTGTATTTTGTCACAATTGAGGAAGAAACACACTTTAAACCACTTGATTTCCATCAAGCATGCACAAGCAATCTGCCATCTTGGTCAACCAAGTCCAGCAACTCCACTTAGACAAACATTAGAATTGAGTTGTCACAAACAGCATCAGGAAAATAGCCCTTGTTTTTTTTATCCTGAGTATGTGGCAGAGCCTCACATGCATCTCGTAGAGTGTACTACCAGCATGTCCCCATCTCCTGGCCCATCCACTCTGAGGCAGATAGATTGGTGGGTGGCAAAGCACCTCCCCTGGGCTGAATTAAAGAACAACTGGAGACCCCTAATTTGTACATTTTCAGTTTTTAAAAAGTCCATTTAACAGCCTTTCACTTCTCCTTCAACAATTGTATTTTTTGTTTTACCCCAACTATCACTTCCCAAAAATCTAGAAGAATTTTGCCGAAAATGAAGCTGGTACCTCGAAAGCAGAGCAACTAAATTACATCACAAGCCTAGAACAACATATCAAGAAAGCAGCCTCCATTAAGTTGTAGCATCTAGTCTGTCCTCAGTTAATCTAAATGAGCTGCTCGTAATCAAGACCACCAGTCATATGTACAAGCAGTGGTCCCGTTTCAAGAAAACATTACGCGTATATGCTCCAAGAGACCAAAGTGGCCCCAGCAGAGAAGAAGCTCAGGACCGTGAAGCAAAAAAGGTGTTAATGAAGACGCAGATGAAGCCTGAAACAGCTCCAGTTCTACAGTTTCATTGAGCAGATGCTTTTGTCCAAAGTGACATACAACAAAAGCAAGAATTTATACTGTAGGAAAGGTTTATATAAGTGCGACAAAGTGCTTAAGTTTGTCTATTCAATTGCAGGTGCTGCATCAAGTGCCCGAAGAAGAAATGCCTTATAGTTTGTTTTGTTTTTTTAAATGATAGCAACAGCAAATCAAAACGAACAATCTCAATTCCATGAAGTTTATCAACGTTTATCATTTATATTCAGCGGGGTCAGTGCTAAACATTCAGATCCTCCTATTCCTTCTTTCCTGCCGACAAGGAGAAGAGTCACAATAAAGCTACCTAACGCCATCAGAAAAAATATAGTGAGGTACCTTTACTACAATGACTCCGACACACAAAGGAAAAGCACCAACAAAAAAAGGCCCTTGCACAAGACAAACTGTCTGTTCTCAGCTGCAAACTGTATGTTTCTGCTGACAGTACTGGGTGCACATGTGGAAGGGAGTGAGCAAGAAAAATGAGTTTATAGGAGGACACTCTTCCCCGATCCCATTCTGCAAGCCCCCCACCCCTACCCCACCCCTCAGGTCTACAGCACACAGTGTTCCCTGCAGATCTGTCGAGTACAAATGCTGCATATGGATCTGTTTGCAGGAGTCCGCAATGACTGTCTGCACGAACATCACCGCTGCCATGAATTCGATGTACTTCAAAAGCTTCAAGCTCATTCCTGAAGTATCCACCATCAACGGTGTTTACAGAACAACAAATGTTTTCTTGTGGGATGTGGTGTTCAAAACCACACTCCAACACTCCTCCCTTTCTGTTAAGGCTGCGCAGCAGGACTGAAGTAAGATTGTTCAGCCTTTCTTCTATTGACTTATCCTTCCAAATGACTCTTGTCTTTGTTTTGCTTCTGATTTAAACAAGGTGTGTCAGGCCTTTTGTTTTATTCTCTCAAATGTATGTCGACAGTTTCTACAAGCAGCATTTCAGAAGCACTGCAGTTGTTGACTTATCCACTTGGTAATTCTGGTGTTTCTTCGTTTGAATTCATGCTTTTGTGGCGGTAATCTTATGAGCACCAGATATGATGTCATGTCGAGCTATAATGTCGAGCACAGTTTTATCCACGGCAGATAACACGACTCGACCCACCTCTACCTGAAGGGACTGACCAGAACTCAACTGAAATGGATAGGCTTCATCATTTAATGTCAGAGCTCCAGACAACCCCCTTTATAGGTGCACTTATTTTAGGTGCACTTATCAAAAATTCATGTATAATTATCAAAATAAAATGCTGTGCAGCTCAAATGCCAGCTTACAGGAGCACTCAGACAGCCAACCTGTGCACCTGTGGCAGACAGTTTCACAATGAGCTTCACAGGTCCGCCCTTCTTCAGCAGTTGTCAAACTTGAAGGCTCAGAGCTGCAAATTTTTGCACGTGCTCTGATGACCATAATGCCCACATGGGAATCGTCCAACGATGGACTTCTCAGTGTGGCAGGAAGTTGCAGCAAAGCAGCTCACTGCAATATTCAGCCCTCCATCAATGGGAGGTGCCAAAAAACCACCTACTATGGTTTTTGCCCATTTATGGAGGGCCAATAAATCGGTCCGATTTTGGGGTCCGGACGATAAATCGACATCAGTCAAAATGTGGCCGGTATTAAAATTCTGCTTTGCTGCAAGCGGCAACAAGAAACGAGTGCCGCACAGTGATTCTGCTCTCTCCCCCTCCCTTCTTGAGCAGCAGCTCCATGCGGCTCCTCCCCCTCCCCTCACAGAGAGCAGTTCGTTCTTGCTGCACCGCCCTCCCCGTCCCTCTCCCCCGCACACACTTACACTCAGAGTCACAGGCAGCGGAGAGAAACAGGACAGAGAAACGTGCTGTTTACAGATGGTGAGCTTTGTAAGCCTATATAACACTACAATATAGTGCGCCATGACAACAAATGTCCTCATGCCAACACGCTGTTAGGGCGCATTAAGGAGAACAGGCCAGTTTTATATATGTGCTAGTTTAGCCAACATGTTAGCGTTTTAACTCTGTGTAAGTTGCCTCTTTGTGAAATAAACAAAGTTATATGCAACTGTTAACTTCCATCTCTACTATTAGACCATGAAAGACTGTTATACAGCATTTGAACACTGTGCAAGTTGCCTGTTTGTGAAATAAGCACGACATACAATTTTAGAAGGAATATAAGATTACGACAGTGTCCCACTACGCTTCATATGGAAATGCAGGTTTTACTGGAGCTGATAAATTCAGAAGTTGATGTTTTTATTGAACTAACAGTTAAAAGGCTCCAACTAATGCATTAAGTCCAAATCTTGCTTGGAAGTTTTAACTGCTGCAAGATCGTTACTTGCACTTTGTGTCAAGTGGAAGATGGAACTTTTCAATCGCTTGTAAAATGACTATTATTTATTTGATGTTTTTGTGATGGTGCATAGATAAGTAGATAGTACTTTATTAACATCACGATGGAGAAATTCCTTTGGTACACCAGCTCTTTGACAGAAAGACACACAGGAGGAGTGCAGAAATAAAGGAAAAGGAAAACTATGTGCTTCAGAAAAAAATCTAAAATAAAATGTAACAGACCACAAAATTAGTTTTTAAAATGTACCAGTTGCAAAACACCACCCAGGGTGTTATCACTTTAAACTGTGTAGAGCAGGATATAGCCTATAAAACACTACAGTGAGTTTATAAAATGACCAGAAGTTGAACAGCCACTGCTCACTGTTGCATTTTCGAGAATGGTGGCTGTTGTGTTGTTTGCTGTGATGTTTGAGCATCGATGACACAAAAAAATAGCAAGAGTTAGCAAATGCTTCATGAACAGCGAATACAACCACAGAGAGAAAGATTTGATTAAGTGATGAAAATATTTTGTATCACAGATTAAAAAAAATTCTGATCAGTGAAGTTCCAGTTTACTAGCTTCCACACCCTTGTTTCTGTTCTACATTTCATTACGTGTAATATTGATCGGACTTTCACGGACACGTGTGCATCTCAGACCAGCTTAAGAGAAGCTGCTATAAGATGGAAATATTAAAGAGTGAATGAGCCATACTGATAGATTTTGTATTGATGTGAAACAGTCTCATTTTGTTGTCTGTTCCACCCATCCCGGATGTTTACAGACGAAGGCAGGGTACACCCTGGACATGTTGCCGTTCCATCACAGAGCAACACCGAGACTAACGACCATATACATGCCCAATCACACTTTCGGAAAAGTTAGAATCACCAATAGGCTACATGCATGTTTTTCGACCGTGTGAGGAAGCCGGAATACCCAGAGAGAACCCTCGCATATCCAGGGAGAACTTGCAAACTCCACATTGAAAGGCAACACCTGGGCATGAACCGAAGGCCTTCTTGCTGTGAGGCGAGAGCGCTAACCACCACACCACTGTGTAGTCCACAAAACGGTTCAAACTGCAAATATTTCATTTATTAAAAAAAAAAGATAAAATAACAAGAACCTTTAAAAAATTGATTTCATTTATTTGTTTCAATGGTTTTTGAAAAATGCAGGAATGTTCTTTAAGTACATCGGGCTTAAATCAAGGCCAGGGTTTCTACCTGAACATGTGGGACGATCAGAAGATTTAAGTGGAATAAGGACTTTCCATTGGAAGGAACCAAGTGCCTCGTTCTCCTCTCAAAAGAAGCATCAAATTCCTGTTGACACTTGAGATCAAGACGTCTTCCAGGAAGCGTTTGACTTGGTGTGACCAGGACTTTTTTCTGCTGGGCACCCTGGGCCAAATTACAGCGTTCAAGCTAATATTCAAGCTCAGTCCAATCAAACTGATTCCAAACAGACAAAAATCCTTAGAAAATTGGCCAAACGAGTATAAACCTACAGATGTTCTCCAATGTGTACTCATGCCCGTGTTCTGATGACCATAATGCCCACATGGGAATTGTCCAAAGATGCACAATCTGGACTCGTCAGTGTAGCAGGAAGTCGCAGCAAAGCAGCTCACAATAACATTCCCCCCTCCATCAATGGGAGATGTTCTCCAATGTGTCCCTGTACATTATGTCAACAGATTTGCACAAAAAACAAGAACAAAGATAAAACATAAAAGCAAGGAGGTCTTCCCAATAAAGGCAGTCTCCAAATACACACACGCGCACGCGCGCACACACATTGTGCTGTCTTGTGTACAGACATACTCTCTTTGACTACAGTCCCTCCTGCACAATAAAATGCTGCCAACAACCCCAGCAGTTTATTTTTCTTCTGTTGCTATAGAAACAGCCAGGCTCCACTTTGTGTTTCACCATTTCAACTTACTCTGCTTTGAAGGTAAGAAAGCTGCAGAGCTGAAGCATCACCCCACAATTCTTCAGTGTGAGGTGCGTTTCTCATCCTCTGATGGTGGCATGTGATGTACGTTTCTGTGCATGTTTAGATCACAAACATCCCTGTTCTGCACAGCTGAGGCATTGTGGAATGGCAGCCTGGAGGGCAGCTGAAGATGACGATGACAACAACAGCCCTTCGGCATGATGACCCCTCTTTGTCCAACAGCTGTCCAGCGGAAAAAACCTTCGTGTTTGGCCATCAGATCCTAGTCGTTCTAATGAAAGATGAAGGCTGACTTGCTGCTTTGACTGTACTAGATTCGATTACAGAGAACACGTGGTGGGATGTACAATAATGACCAAGCTCAAACACATCACATCTGAAACGACTGCAGGTTTGGATTTTGGCCTGTTTGTTGAAGGTCTGGACCCCCTGGCTGAGCAAGCGCATAGAAATAGGGCTAGGGGGTGATGTGATGCATGCTTCAGAAGGAAAAGAAGCCCACCACTCACTCTTTCTTTGGACTATTTGGTGGTGAAGGCAGCACCTACTGCACCACTCCCTGAAGGCATCCGCAAAAGTCTAGCCTCCAAAAGCCTCCAGAGTTGCTCCTAAAGAGCGGGACTATGACTGTCACATCAGGGGAGTTCAGAGCATGACAGGCCTCTGAGTGGGGTTTCAAGTTCACTGTGTGTCATGTGAATATTTTTCCTTTACCACAAACTCCTCTCTCAAAGAGTTACAAAAGTCTGGAAACAATTTAGTGAAACACTGGGCCCCTGAATGAATCCAAAACGACCATCTCTCCATTTCATCAGTGTCGCCCAGATTTCTTTTTCAACACCTTCTCCAGCATGCTCTCTATTTTTCTATGGCCATTCCCACTCGCTTTGCCCCCCCCCCCCCTCTCTGCTCAAAAAATAACCCAGTGCTGCTCTGACGAGCCTCAACTCAGGGCCCCAGGTTAATTTCCCGGGTTTCCTGACACAGTACACCACCGACAACCAGATGAAGGGAGAGAAAGGACAGAACTGAGAGAGAAAAAGGAACAAGAGCAATAAAACAAGCAGGAGACATAGAGGGGGAGCAGCAAGGGGAAGGGGGGAAGAAGGGGGGGCAGCACTCGAAGATCTCGAAGATTGGAGCTCGCACCATCTGGTTTAAGCTTAAGGAATAGGAATTTGAGTCCAGAACTTTTCCCCTGAAAACAGAGGAAGGATTGTTGAGAAAAGGGCTGCACTAACGAATGAGACTACAGTCAGTCGAGGTCTGTGCATTCCAGCAACATTTCTTCATCAGGCAACAAAGCACAAAACAGCATTTGGGCAGCTTTCACCACTCTCTTGCTCTTCCCACGGTTCCAAAGAAGACAACATATCACTTCCAAACACAACCTTTAACTAAGTGGTTCAGCAGACTCAAATCTGCTGACCACAAACACTTGCATGCCACAAAATTTCTCAGACCAAAAAAAAATGAGGCCATCATCCAGTTTAATCACTGCTTTGCCTTTCTTCATTGTTCTTCAAAGTATACGAACTAGTTTATTCAGTGAGGTGTGACAACTCTGCAGCTGCACACACTGCTGACAGCTCAACAAATCAAAGGGAAAAACAGGGACAAGCAGCCAAATGCATAACGAAAAGACACTGGTGTTATTTTCTGCTAGGAAAACTGTAAAGACATTGGTTGTGAGTTATGACATACCACAAAGTTTGTTTCCATTTGGAACTCTGTCAGAAATAACAACTAAAATGGGGACCACACCTAAACCAACTCTTTAAGGAATGAAGCAGAAATACTCAGCTATTTCAAACTTTAATTACACACTGATTTAGTTGTATACTGTGAAGTAAAGAAAACTAGGATCCTTGGTTGACACGTAATGTTTTAATTTGACAAATGACTAATAATGGTTTTCATGTGGAAACTTCCTGCCAAACCTCTCCACAGCTCATCTTGGCTTCTCTCAAAAAAAGTTCCGATTCATCCCTAGTGACAGTTCGAGGCGGTGCTCGAGCACTCCATGTTTCTGGTCTGGTAACAATATCACCATCTAATGACCTCAGGCAGACTTTGTTCCCTTTGTTTTTTAAATTGATAATCATTCATAATGTATGGTACCTCCCATGAAGTTGCTAACCATCCTGCTTCCCCAACAAGAGGAACCTGCTATGCCTGTGACAAGCCATTTCTGTGTGTGTGTGTGTGTGTGTGTGTGTGTGTGTGTGTGTGTGTGTGTGTGTGTGTGTGTGTGTGTGTGTG
>JASSRZ010000283.1:5000-13772 GCA_032164315.1 Malacoctenus gilli | reverse complement strand
TTCCCTGTCACTCCACAGATTAACCAGGATCCACATGGTCAGGGTGCGTAAACCAGATGAAGAGCTGCTGCACAGCTTGTCAGAAGGGTTCAGCCAGTGCACGCAGCAGCTGACAAAGGGGGCGCTGCTCTACATGTCGAAGCTGCGGCTGTAATCATCAGACTATTAGCGAATCTCAGAAAAAAAAATCCAAGAAATCGCTGGAAGAGAGACGGCAATGCTGTGCAACGCCGAACAACTGGGGATGTGGTGAGCCCATAAAGCACACGAGTGCATTGCGCACTGAAAACATGGAAGCATACAAACAAAAGGAGTCATCAAATTCGGAAAATGAGATTGCATTTGGGCCTGAAGCAAGAGTGCTTCTTTTATTTTGATTAAATGTGCAGCACAAACACTAAACAAGGGCTCCTTCTGGCGCCTGATCCACGGAGGAATCTCTACAAAGCAGTGCCAGTGAGAAAAGCGCCCGCGCTCGCGTCCAACACTTAGATGTCATGCAGGATGGAGACTAAAATAAAGAGTCTGGGGAACAAAAACAAACAAATTAAGTCTGTGTTTTTTAAGAAAGGCCGTATGACAGTAGAATGAGTTTCCAACCGGGCTCTCGGAGGCCTGAGCTGCTACAGGAGGAGCTTCTGTCGATCGCATCATGTACCTCCATCAGGCTGAACAGCATCCAGCACGCAGAGAATGCAAGGGATGCGGCTGTGGTGTGGGCCTCTGTAGCACTGGGACCTTCTGCAGGTAGATCACATGTGGCGTCACATGTGGCGTCACATTGAGCCTCACTGAGGGCGGTGGACCTGAGTGACAGCGTCAAAGCTTGACTGCAGTGATGACCACGTGTTCATCAGTGGGCTTACTCTTGCTGTCCGGAGGGGCTGCCGGCCAGTGTCCAGGTGTCCCCTTCTCATCAGAGGCTCGAGAGAGGCGCTGTCTTCATCTTGATCTTCTGAATCAGGAATTTGTCAGGTGACTCATACATCTTCCTCCTCCTCCTCTTCATCGGCCATCTGTGGGAGGATTGTAGAAACATGTGATCTTGAAGAAGGTTTGAAAGTGTGGTTGCACTGGTCTGGTCTCACTCAGTTGTCACACCAACACAAGCTGGCCAATCGAAGGAAGTCGTGGTGTCGCTGACTTAAGAGCGACGTTGCTCCAACAAGGCAGCAAGTCGACTAAACCTGCTTAACAACTGCTAATCACGGGGAGTTCACCGAAAACAAACACCTCCTGACAGGCTCCAACTCGCCCCATCTCGTCTCCTTTTCCCGGACCACCGGACCGCCGATGGCGTCGTTCGACACTAAAAGAGGGGCTCTGTTCTGCTCGACCTGCTGGACAAATTTTGCATTAACTCAGTTGAATTCCCAAAAAACCTCAAAATGCCCCCAAAAACCTAATTATTTCCCTATTTTCTTTTCTTAAAACGCATGAATTTAGTGTTTTTGTGGACATTTTTTCTTGTAGTTTCAAGGATTACTGGTCCTCTGCCTCTGTCGGGTCCTTTGTGAGTTGCCATGGTTTCCATTATGTTAATATTGATCAAATTAAACGGAGGCCCTCTTCAAAATCCCCCCCCCCCAAAAAAAACCCTACAGTTTGCTTTCAGCACCATCTCTATTTTCTTGTTCCTTTGTGTGCAACCAGACGGCAGCCTTGCGGCTCCTTCCACGTCTTTGTTCAAACGCTCCTCTTCTTTGCCCACCTGCAATTGCAACTAAGTGAGGGCTTTGAACCGCGTCCTGCAAATCTCATGCAGCCAGTCCCCGAGGGAGTCGGTCAGTGTTCCTTTCCTATGCTCCTATTGTAGTTTTCAGAATAACGTGAGTTCTAGAGTTATTCTTTAGTCTTTGCACGCACATCATTTAGCCCTTTCTCTACAGAGGCAGGTGTGGCTGCTCACCTTCAGGTGTCTAAAGAGCCTCTGAACTGTTGCCTGATTTATGAATTTGGCCCAAGATCACAGACTCCCAAAGCCAAAGTTCGTGTTTAAACTCCAGAAAGATCCTTCGCTGCCAGTTCTTCCCAGCAGGACACTGTCCTTCTCGCCGACCCGCGTGTTTCCCGGGATTGGGTCCTCCTCGCCGCGCCCGGGGTTCAAACGGATGCGTAGTTAACAAGGACCGCCGAGTCCTTTTAACAAGCCATCCGTTAGAGTGCGTTCAGTTCTGCCGGAGCGGGGAAAACGTCCTCCTCACGCTGCGCAGTTTGATGTTTCGGGGGGCTGTGATTGAGAAGGAGCGAATCGCGGCATCTGGCAGAGCTCTGGGTGTCTTCCATTAGCGAAGCAGCATCCAGGTGGAGCGGCACTCATCCAGAAGGAAGGAAGAAAGGAAGGAAGGAAGGAAGGAAGGAAGGAAGGAAGGAAGGAATCATCTACCTCTTACATTGACAAAGTATCTTTTCACAGTGAAAGGCATCAAGTGTGAGTGTGCGTGAGGAGAGGTCACACACACCATAGAGCAAAATTTAAACTACATCAGATGTGACCTTATTCCTCCGAATAAAAAAAAAATCAAACAAACGTGATGTCGATTCGAAAAAATTCAAAATAAAATGTTTTCTTCCAACTATATAGCTCGAAACCAAACGATCCAAATGATATTTCTAACAGTTTGAACTTTAACCACTGAAGGAATTTAGTCAGTAACAATGTACCAATTTTTATTATTTTGTTCTTATTCGCTAGAATTACTGATTTTACCTACAAACAGCAAAGTACCACAGATAGCAGTTTGCTGCATCACACACTGTGTTAAACAGAGCTACTTGCCTCCACTCAGCTGAGAGCAGATATGAATCGTTTTTTTGGGGGGGCCGTCGGACACTTTTGGCCGACCCGCCACCTGCCCATTGGTCTTACAGGTGTGAAATTACAGCCGACACCTCTCTCCGTCATGTCCCCCCCGGCGGGCCGGTGCAAACCCTGGCGCAGCGCCCTCGCCGCCGCACGCTCGGCAGCACCGGCTTTTATCTTCGCCTCCCAGACCAAACAACAGATTCGTTTGCAGAACGTTAACCATCTGAAGGCGGCACACACGCCCTGCTCGAGCGACGGATGCTACAGTGTGCTCGGCGTCGCCATGGTACGTCGCAGGCGAGATGCAGGAGCCGTTGCGGGGAAATTATAAGGCTAATAGGCGAAGAGCCACTTGTCTCTCTTTTGTCTTGCACACAGCAGAAAGCTGCTGGTTGCGACAGCAGTGTTGTTTCAGCTGCTGGGCCGTCGTTCGTCAGAAACGTCAGGCAGACCTCTGCTGACTGTTCGAATGCATCCTCCCGGGAAATCACACCTTTCAAAATACCCCCCCCTTTCGACTGCGCCTACACCTGTAAAAGTGTATGTATTCGCAAAACACTCATATCCAATAATTATATTTTCACCTTGAAGTCCCCAGGGACACCTGGCTATATTTTTCTGTCACTCTGATCCCGTAAACAATCAAAATGTGACAAAGTATCTCTCATGGAGAGAATCCGAGTTCTGTCCATAGTGGACTGCTTCATTACTGTGCAGTATGTATTCATTTAAGGACTGTGTGTATTCATTTGTGGGTGCGTTTTGATGAAGCCAGAAACGGTCCAATTTCAGGTCTCTTTTTTAGAGTTGGGGGGATTTACCTACATATTGGAAAAAACTGATATTAACATTTTTCAAGTTTCAAGTTCAACTTTATTTGTATAACTCGCTTACAACAACCGCGGTCGCACAAAGTGCTTCACAAAAATAGAAAAATATCCAAACAGATATGAAACACACAAACACTGATGTAGGCACATTAACACGTAAGTGTACTACACATTCACACCTATTGTGTGGTCATAAGTGCAAGAAAAAAATACACAGAGGCACACAATGACGCACAAGACACTGGTGTACTCGAGTCTCTGAGGATAAGAATTAAAAGAGGACATAGATTAGTCACAAATAAATCAAATAAGGCCAAATTAGAAGATAAAAACCAAAGACACCAAAAAAGATAAAGATAATAAAAAGATAAAGACCAAATAAATATTTAAAAGAATAAAAAATACAGAGTATGAACAACCACCTCAACTAAGACTTAAAAGCTAGAGCAAAGAAGTAAGTTCTTCTAAGTTATTGTATTGATAAAAGATGGGATGACAACGTGTGAGCGCCCCTGACTGTTGCATCAATTCAAGAAGGAGGAATCTAGGACTCTCGACTAACTGATGGCACGTGGCAATTTGGAGACATGGTTTGGAAAAAAGTTACACAGTCTGATTTGTAACAAGTTTTAATGCCTCAGAATTATTCAAGTGGCATGGAGTCAATGTCAAAAAAAAGGTTCCATTTATATTATCAAGGGCACATCGTTGGCAAATGAATGTTGAACATGATGTTGTCAAAAGCCCGGATTATATTCTGGGTTCGTAGCGAATAGTTCAAGTTAACCAATGTGACACATTTAGTCGTGCTCATTTAAAGTATTTTGTTTTATTTGAGGAAAGAAATGTGTTTGTTTAAGACTGAATAACCTGCTGTGCTTATAAAGACAAGCCAATGCAGTGTAAGTTTTTTCCTGTTTATTTCAGTCAAATATGGAAAGATACATGTAATCCAGTAATTTGTATTATGGAACTGCGTTGGGCTACTGAAAAGGTACACTTTAGGGTTTTTGTTGGGTTTTTTAGGAAAGAATAAAACAGACCTGATCTTAAACAGTGTCAACAAACAAGTCAGTGATTGAAGTTTGATTTGTTTTTGCCTAAAAACTATATTATTTGAATGAATATTTTCTAATCACCTATGAGCTCTGTCCTAATTCAGTCCAGATTATTAATGAAGTGTTGAATCTACATTCAGATGTATTGCAAAAGTAATTGTATTTTAATATTGCAATAATATCGATATAAGTCTTGGTCGTACTCGCCCTGTTTTTATTTGCTCCTTGATCATTTCGGCATTTCACAAAGACTCACAAGACAACCAAATTCATACTGTCACACCAACATCCATCTTTTCTGTCATCATTCATTGTTGTCCTCTTCTTTGGGAAGAACGCAACTCAGTGGGGTCATATGGGGTTGGTTCAGAAATGAACTTTTCTCTCCCGCGTGTACTGGGCCAAGACAAGATGTTGACTGATTAGTCAAGCTCTTGTATGGAAACAAGAAGCTGAGATCAGGTTTGAATGACAGTGAACAGAAATAAACATGGTACTTTTCCTGACTTTGCAACAATAAATAAAGACTTGAGTGGTGCTGAAAGGAAAAACAAAGGTGTACATCACAAATCACCAAGGGAGACGAGCATTTTCTTCAGATCCTTTGGTTTACTAAAAAATCCTACTAATCCTTCAGGATAAACGAAACTGCTCACGACGGCCTAATCCCAGCTCACATTTCCAATTAGTGGGTAAACAATACAACGCTTGGTGAATCAAAAAGCAATGTCACGATGAACGCTTGGCCGCCACAAGCCACTTCAAAGTTCAAAGTTCAAAGTAGAGCCGCTGCTCTTCCACCTAAGGTGGCTCAGGCATCTATTGAGAATGCCTCCTGAGGGGAGGTGTTTCAGGGGCATTCCCCACTGGGAGGAGGCCCTGGGGGAAGACCCAGGGCATGCTGGTGGGATTGCTTCACCTGGTTGGTTTGAGGAGATGGGGGCAGCGGGCATGGCGAAGGAAGTCTTGGAGTCTCTGCTGACACTGCAGCCGCCGCAAACCCAGCTCTGGGTAAGTGAAGGACGACGGCCGGATGGATGGATGGCCGGATGGAAAAATCCTACTAATTCTGGCATTTTGTCAATGTCTTTTAGAAACAGTCGAGGCCCAACAGTCTATTTTCCAGAGTCGCCTTGTTTGGATAAGAAGAGACATGATTGCAGGTTTCCAACTCCATCCCAATCATGCTTGCAGCTACTTTTCTAGCCGCTCCAGCAGCCTTGTTTAATCCCAACCAACCCCCTCCGAAACAAGTGCCATTGTCCTGCAAGGCCCGCGAGGGAACCGGCCTTGTTAGGCGCTCGCTCTCAGTCGAGCCGGTGGGGCCGAGAGCGGCATTTCAGTCAGGCCCAAAATGAGTTTCCGCGGAATCTCCGTTGGCGAGAATCTTCTGGACAGCTTCGCTTTTTTTTTTTTTTTTTTTTTTTTTAAAGCGCGTCTTCAGGGGCCAGGCGTTTCAAAGGGGAGGCTTGCTTTCAGCCCGCCGTGTAACTGCGGCCTCGGGGAAGGCAGCGGTGGCGGACACGATCACAGCCATGAGTGGGCGGCCGAGAGGCCAGCCGAGGTCCGTGTGGAGCTTCAAAGGTGTGCTGAACTGGCATCCAGAAGACGGTCGTGATGGTGCTTAAAAGTGTTCAGCATGAGGAGCTGCTGCCTTTGCTTGCTTATAGTTCTTCACATGGAATGAATCCCAAGTTTCAAATGCTTCTGTGAAACTGTTGTTTTTTGTGACAATGTCCTGTTGCTCTAAAACACAGTTTCATTCAACTAGGACACGCTGATGACAGCCGGGTTTGTTTATATTATCTGTGTCGAACAGGCCTGGAGATTAAATGCAAAAAGGTACAATGTAATTCTGTTGCGATATAATACATTGATGATTTAACCATTTTAATCAAAGTGGATCTCAAAACACTTCCGTAAGTCCCAAATCTGACCAGCAGAGGGCAGCAACACCACAAAAGGATATGCTAAAGATAGCTAATATTTAAGGTGACAAAAAAAGTTAGGTTAAGACTATTTCAGAGAGTAATTGTGTTTCTTTAAAAATAAATTCATCTGGTTGATTGATTGATGAAAAAGAGTTGGACAAGTCAGGCATGCTCAATATCAGCATTTTGACGGGCTGGTTGTTGAGGTACTCGAATCAATCAGAGGTTTGACAGATGGGAGGGGCTTGAAGAATGAGAACCTGATTGCTCGTTTTGGACTGAGGATGATTTTAGGGGCCGCAAGAGTTTCGGCCACCATCACCTTCACCGTGGACTTATCTTTAAATGGTTCACTGTGTTATCTTTTGCGACTCCAACAGGCTTCATTGAGTCTTTTAGATACAGCAAAAAGAACTTCTCGCTGTGCCATTCCCTCAACTACTGTGGTTAGTAGGCAGGGTGTTTCTCCATCCAAAAGTTCTCCAAACAGGATTGTCTGAGTGGCAGCGAGCAGCTTCATAACCCCTGAACCCATTTCATCCCACTGATATTGGAAAAGCGACACACTGACAAAATATAGATAGCGAAAGAAGAGTGAAAGGGAGAAACTTCAGACAGCTTGACATTGACAAAAATTTCAAGTTCTGGATAGTTGCACCATTCCACACCAACCTCAGAACTACTCCAAGACTCACGGTTTACCTCTGAAGTGACATGATTTTGTGGCGTGTTGAAGCGTAGACAGCGCGGAATGCACACGGTTCTCTCGACGCAGCACGGAATCCTATTTTAGGAGACACGTCCCAAAGCGTGTTCCGCTTCATCGTGGTGTTAGCCGGCTGACTCACGCTTCCACCTCAATGGTTCAAACTGAGACAACCCAACGTTCATCGGAAGGATTGGAGTCAAACTCTGCACAGGCAGGATAAAAATCCACTGAGTTTTCCCTCTGAGTCAAAAGTTTTGGGTTCCACAGCGAAATGATTGCCACACTATTACGGCCATCAATGAAATCATTGACTTTATATTTGCTAAGATGCACAGTTAATAAGTCTCAATAGTGATGCTAAATGATGCCCATAATTATGGTCCCCAGCAGATATCTTTCAGAGAGCTTTCACGTCACCTTTCTTCGTGATGAACCGTGACAGTCACAGGTGACAATGTTTGCAGAAAACCAACCATTTCTTTTCCCAGAGCCTGTTATGAAAGCACAGGAGGTGGCGCCTTCGCTGGTATATGTGTGAACTGCTTTGGTGCAAGTATCTCGCAGTGCTGCACAACTGGAGGCTGGGGGAAAAAAAACAAAACAAGAAGCAAGCACAGAGGGAAGTCCTTTAGGCATCCATGTTGTCTCTCTCGGTGCTTGTCACACTGGTTTGTGTCGATGCTCTGAGTGGGTCGTATGCAAATGAGCGAGTCTAGACGGCGCTCAGACTGAAGAGTCTGGTTAATTCGGCGGGGCGTCACAGTGCGGCTACTGGAAAAATTGAAGTGGATAAAAGGAAGTAACGCTACAACTTCACCCTTTCCAACCGCGCCTGCAGCGACTGCTTCCAGGGAGGGAAGTTCTTAAGCATTCCCGTCAGGTCCTCGGACTGAGTTGCTCTTTAAATGGATGGAAATAAGTTCCAATCGATTCCAAGAACAATTTACATGTTCACATGAGAGCTCGCAATTTCATTCACTGTGGGAAAACAGAACGAGTGGACCCGAGAGCGGCTGCTTCTGTTGGTCCTCGCCACTGGAGCCTCTTTTAATACATTGAGCGAAGTGGAGGTAATGTGGAGGAAGCGCTAAATGAACTGCGGGGAGGAGAAGTCAGACGATCACATGCGAAGGGATCGAAGACACCTTGAGCCTTTTTTTTTTCATTTCCTGGAATAAATATATAAAGGGACATTAGTGGTCGCTAATAATCTTCCGAGAAGCTGAGGTGTCTCTGCTGTCTGGGGCACTTTTGGCTTACTGTGGTAATTTTACCTTAATGATTTCCCACAGCCAGCCGAAGGGGATTGCCGTTTACTGCGAATGGGGGGGGGGCATAATCTGCCTCCCATCACTGTTGCGCTACTCAGAGGCCAACGATTTGATTGAATTATCACTCGCCAGCCCACCTGGTATGTTCCACGGCAGGCTTATCTCTG
>JASSRZ010000283.1:0-2500 GCA_032164315.1 Malacoctenus gilli | reverse complement strand
AGTCGGAATCCAAACCCCTCAGGGTTCATCGACCACTCAATAAGTCTATATTATATGTCGACCAAAATGAGATAAAGTACCTGACAAAAATTAGAAACACGAGATCAAAGTCGTGATGGGAAGAAGCCAGTGGAAAGCCCAATATATACTGAACACAGCACTCACCACAGGGGGTGCAAGCGGAGCCACTGAATGATGCAGCCGTAAACGCCGCAGACGTGACGTGCAGTAAACACATGTGTTTGTAAACAAATGTCTTTGACGATTCAATAATGGAACTATCAGTCCGATGCTTTATATGTTGTACTGCCAGGTGAGTGTTGTATAAATGATACAAAAAAAGGAATTTTATTGATTTTTTTTCTTATTTTTGTTATTTTTTCCCCTCTGTTCGACCTACTCCCCTTAAGTCCCCAGCTCAAATAATAAAACACACAAACACACACACACACACACACACACACACACACACACACACACACACACACACACAGAGTATGTTTACTTATTTTTCCTCCATTAAACCTTCATTTTGTGAGTGAGCGTGCGTGAGTATATGCGTGCGTACATGCGAGTTTGTGTGCTGATTGATGTGTTTGACTTTGTTGGCCATCTATTCTGCTGAGAGACTCCAAAATGAAAAGAGGACCAAAACCAGACAGCTCGATGAGTGGAACATCTTGCTGTGACAGCAGGAGGAGCTGATGTTGGTGGGATCATCTGAAGCTCACCGAACGTTGTGTTCTTTCATTTCGAGCCATCTTCTGTCTGCCGCCTGCACTTGTCAGGACCCTTTCGGGGTGGTGGGACCTCCCCCCATGGGGGAACTTGCTTGAGGTAACCTGACAGATGGAGCCTAGCAGCTGGGTGGGCTGGGGGTGCCTGGCGGAAAAGGGTTGAAGCGGATTGTCAGCAGACCGGCACTGGGCGATTTGAACATTTGGCGGCGTCTGATAAAGTCTCTGCGAAAGATCATCAAATGTCAAAAGAATTAGATGGATGGGAGGTGCATGACGTCGCATACCAAAGTGAGCAATAGGGACCAGTGAACAGGGCTGTAGGAAGGTATTTGTCCTTGTTACCGCGATGCTGAAGTGACAATGGGTAAAAGTATGGATTGTTTATGGGTTACTTAAAGTACTTCAGCGTATTGAGTCCTACGATTATCCTTCAAAAAAAGTCTTTGCTTTGTGTTTCATGAAACAGGAATAAGACAGCAGGAGGGCACTGGACAAATGCCTCCACAAGGTCTACAGTTCATTCTTTGCAATGGCACTGTGAATACGGAACCATTGAGTGTAGGACCACTGAGCAGTGCTTTGACGTCAGCCAGACTCGCTGCTACACAGTGGTGGCAGGCTTTAGCTGGCCATCATCAGCGAGGTTGAGCTCTGGTAAAGTACACCTTAATCCCTTGGGGCTGGTTGGAAACTGTGCCATCAGCCTGAGAGTCATGCTGGGCTCATTGCTTGAATTGTCGAAGTAGACTGAAAAGACTGACATAAACACAGTAAATGAATTGTATTCGCTGATTTTTACTCTTCTCATCGTACTTTCAGCACAACTTTCTACACTCAGGGCTACCTTTTGACTCAATCAGAGGATTTGCTTTTGAGTTCCTCTGAAACGAAATATACATTACAGGTACGAAGTTCCTCCACAAGCCCAATCCGTCCCCTTCGGAGATTCTCTTCTCAACGCTTGCCAGACTGAATAAAACGACACTGTTGCTATTGACAATCCAGGTGCAGTCTGGTTAGACAACGACTTTGGTCCAGCTCTGGTCCAATAGGGACAGGTTGGGTCAGATCAGGTCAGGTGGTGTTGGGTCAGCGTCACACATTATGATTACAAACAGCTCAGTTGTCAGATATTTGATTTTCTGTTCTGTAGAGAACCTGCTGTTTTCAAAACAAAATAGGAAACGGTGAGAGTTTTCACCTATAGATGCAACATTCCATACAATACCAACTGTGCAATCAATATGACACAATCAAGCTGTCATGTGGACAAGAAGAGACAGGAAACTACTTATCTTGGGATTCAATGGACTTTCTTTGTGTGTTTCAAACTTGTGTGATCTCAATGCAACATGAGAAGTGAGTCAGGATTTCGAGAGTTTTCTTGGCTTTCGAGAACGCGGGTGAGGTTTTTATTTTTTTTTCTTTGTTTTCACTCGACTCTGTTCCCTGTTGTACTTTTGGGACTCTGTGTTCCCTCCACTCCTGTCCTCATGGCCTGCTTAGTCACCGAAGCCCAAGCAGAGAGAGAGAGAGAGGCCGAGGTAGCGCCGCTCCATCATCGCATCACACTCACCTCAGTGAGCCAGAGAATAGAGGCCACAGCCGTGTAAGCAGGAACCGCTTCTCCCAAGTGTGCACGGGACTGCAGCAAGACGGCAAGGCGAAGTAAGAGATTCAAGCAAATATGTGTGTGTGTGTGTGTGTGTGTGTGTGTGTGTGTGTGTGTGTGTGTGTGTGTGTGTGTGTGTGTGTGTGTG
>JASSRZ010000282.1:0-13774 GCA_032164315.1 Malacoctenus gilli | reverse complement strand
GTCCATATATAAGGCGCACCGGATTATAAGGTGCACTGTCAGCTTTTGAGAAAATTGCAGGTTTTTAGGTGCGCCTTGTAGTGCGGAAAATACGGTAACTTGCTTTAATTCTGAGCTACAGAGCGACATGGTGGTCAAAGCTCTCGCCTCACAGCGAGACTGTCCGGGGTGCTATTTTGATGGGACTTTTTCTTGCATGTTCTACTTGAGCTTCCCTGGCCTTCCTCTGGTTTCCGCCCTCTGTCCACAAGGGTGAACGGCGATGTGATGACTGTGTGACCTGTTCAGGGGGCAGCCTGCCTTTGACCAGCGTCAGCTGGGACCGATAACTGAGACAATAATGTAACTCAGCTTCCCATCGGTTTCCATGGCGAACGCAGCCACAGTATCCAGGGGGACAAATTTGTAAAATGGATTATTTCAGTTGAGGGTCTATCACAGAATAATAACCAGGTGGCTACAGAGAGAAACACAATACAGCCTCTGTTTCATCTCTTTTGAAGGAGTTGTATTGAATATTATACATTTTTTCTGTCGTTTTAAAAATATCTTTTCACAATCGTGTGATGAGGTGTGTGTGACAGTCGTGGCACACACACTTGTCGTGCTTTGTGTTTGAGGTGTACAGTATACGACAGTTGTCTAATACAGACACAAAGGATACAGGTTGTTTTCATGTACATACCAGAACATTTTCAGAAGAAGAAGGAAGTAAATATATTATTTCTAAAGTACATCCACCAAAAAAAACCTACCTACCCTTTTTTTCCCCCACCCCATTTGTTTTCACGTCTGCAAACCTCCTGACACAGACAGCGATTAAGCCCGCTAAGATCCCAAATAAGCTCCTGTATCCACACTGTCAAAAATGTGCTGCTACTGTGAGACGCTCGCCTCCCCACAGTCTCTGCTGCTGTCACTTTTTCGGATCTGCCGTGACAAGGACCGTATCGACAGTGGCAGCGATGCCCGAGACTGAGTGCGACGGTGGAAAAAAAATGTGACATGCATCCATAGCGGCAGCGCCTGGTGACAGGCGTCGACGGGCCTGTCTATTCTGTGTCATGAGGTCGTGTGTCAGCGCCGTGTGGGACATTACCCCGGGGTTACGGCTCGTGAAAAAAGAGACACTAAAACAACTGGTGTCTCTGTAAAATCAACAGATTATTTTGGGGGTAAAAAAAACAAAAAAAAGGGAATCCACAAATCATGAATGAATTCTCAATTAGTGGTCGTTGTGCACATAATTGGGGGTAATTTGTGGCCACCCAAAGTAAAATGCAACATGATCATCTCTCAGGGGAACATAATCAGCTTATATGGATGAAGGTCTTTTGTGCAAAGCCCCTTTTAGCCTGCCAGTGGTGGCATTACCCTCAGGTTGCATTTGTGTTTCTCGTCGGTTGTACAATCCACATCCAGCAAGCTGCCAATGGCCACACTGAGTCAGTGAATAGGAAGTCTCTATCTTGGTTCACGTACTAACGAGGAACTTGCACGTAGAACGTCCTAAATGAGATCATGGATTAAATTTTTTTTAATTGGGGACTCGGCTTTAAAATCAGACGTGAGCGTAGGCTGATAGAGAAGGATAGATATTTTTAAAGCGAGAAAGCGCACTCCCAGGCCCCCATAAATCAGAGTTTTTTCCCCTCTGTCTGCACTGTAGAGCCAATTAGTCAGATGGATGTGCCGTGTTATCTTCACTCTGGCTCATCTCCACCGCGCAGGCACACAGTCCCTGTAAACCGCCGTGGCCGAACAGATTCAGATAAAATCGGTAATAAAGAAGCAGCACCCTGATAGTTCCGCCATCATAGCGAGCGGGCGAGAGGAAGCCGAGGTTACCGTCCTGCGGTGCCGTATGTACACTCATCTGATCGCACCACTTCGTAGCGATCAAAAGTGGAACATCGCATGGGCAGTAAAACGCTTACGTAACTTCTCTGCACCGCACAGAATCTGGTCTTGCAAAATATTTCACATACATTTTAGTTTTCTTTTCATCTCGGAAAACCACACGAAAACTTTAAGCAAAACCACAACAGAATGGCCGCGTGTAAACCAACATCTCACCAATCAAAAGCAAATCTTTGCCCCTATAGATGCATGTCTGCAGCGTCAGGAATGAGAGACAACGCAGTGAGGACATTTGCTTATTTTTATGAGGATATTTATTATTATTTATGTCACTAACAATTGAATGTATTAAACCTCTTAAACCATCTCCTCATTTTCAAAAATCTGACTAAATACTCAGTAATGCAGCACCTAAAATACTTACAGGGTTTTTTTTCTGGCCCTGCAAGACACTGCTTCTATAATTTTAGCCAATTTTAAACCCGCCTTGCAGAGTGCACCTTATTGCGTCATTTGGTGAGTCAGACATCTCGGAGGAGATTCGATTCAGTTAACAGTCTCGCGCTGCTCTTTGCTTTAATAAACATCTTGCTCCCCTCTCCTCCTTAAAGCAGAAGTTCACTGCAACCGTCTCGTTAAAAAACAGCAAAGGAGGGGAAGAAACGACAAATACTGAAAAAAAACAAAGCAAACGACAACCTTAAGGTGTCTGGCCACATTCTGCCGGACCAGAGGGTGTTCAGTCGCGCTCATAATTGATTTTACAGTTGCTGTGTTTATTTTGCTTCCCCACAAGTGCGTCCAGTGGCTGTGCGCGATCACAGTGAGATCCTGCCGAGAGGTCGAAGTTCACTGCCACTCGAGGTGGACTCCTTGGCTTTGTCACCCCCCCCCCCCACCTCAGCTTGTGGATGGCACAGATGTTCCCTTCCAGCAGCTAACACCCCGCCCCCCCCCTTCAGAGCATGGGAACTTGTATTGGTTGGCCACCTAAACTTGGGCTCACTCTGGCGTTCACACAGCCCCCGATGCCTTCAGTCAGAGGGGCTTGGTGCTCTCCCTGAGGGACCGTGGGTTGAGGGGGGGGGGGGGGGGGGGAGCTGCTGTGCCTGGTGCATTGCATCTCCTTTCACCCGCTTCCATAACCTATTGATGTCCTAAATAGTCCAGGTTAGAGGTCAGCCCTTCAGAGGTGGAGGGGTCAACCTCCAGCTCATGAATATGGAGGGACGCTGGGCTCAGGGGACCATCTGGTCGCCTCTATTGGAAGCCAAACAAATGAGCCTGCTGAGAGGCTCCCATATTAGTGTAATTACTGTGGACTTCCCAGGCCTGAGAAAACACAGTGTCACTACTTGTTGGCTCCCCTTTGCTCGGCCATCTGCAGGTGGATTTCGCCAAATTTCTCTGAAGGCACGAGACGTATCAGTCATGTCGCATTACAACAGTTAATCACCTCTATATTTCTCACAGGTGAAACGTTATTGTCGGGACTTAAAGCTGTATTCTTGTTGGTTGTGGAGATATTGTCTGACGAATTTGTCTTCATGATTTACTCTTCTGCTGATGGATGTGCTCATGGTCCAGAACAACGCTGTCCCAAGGATTACAATGTGAATTATTTGGTTCACCACGGTGAGCCGCCCGATATATATTGTGTGCAACATGACAGCTTTATATGACGCTTTGGGTACATACAAAGAGCGATGACCTTTTTATGGAGGTTCCAGAAATAGTCAAACCGGCTGTCGTGTGACCTTGATAAGGATCTCATCCTGCTTGTCGCCCTGCGAGTGGGTCTTTGTAGATGAAGCACAGGTCACCCTCCGGCCCCCCCCCACCCCTCTCTCTCCATCATTTACACCTCCCAAAAGTGACAACGCACAATGCATCTCTGTGGCTGTGTGTATCGCTGCCAGTCGGTGTATGTGCGGGGAACAGAGCGCCTATTCTTTGTCTCTCTCTCTGATACAGATGACCTAGAGTCAATGAAAACAGCGGCAGCAGCCTGAGGATTTCAAAGGGGGGGGGCTGAAAGGGTTTGGAGACCTTTCCCATTTGACATGTTGGTCTGAGCGCCGGGTGGCAGAATGAAATGCGAGCAGAGTCCGTTACAGCCACCGTGTCACCTGAGCAGGTGGAGTTTTTAGTTCACATTGTTTCGTTCCTTGTATTCGCGAAACAAGACTGAAAGTACTGAATCAAAACAAGTTGCGAAGATGTAATCTGCTACATCACAGTAATCGGAGCTCCATTGTTGAAGGCGCAGTGACCTCAGCTTAACCTTTTTAGTGTCCATTGGCCTTGTAAAGTGTTACATGGTAATCAGTAAAACTGAAGTTTCAAGGTGAAATTGAAATAAACTCCTAAAATCTGTACAAAGGCACAAAGCACAGAAAAAATTAATATGTTTTCTCTGCTTGGGACACGACACATTGTGAAACCCTCCACACTCGGTGACAGATTAGAAATATCATTACAAGAACAATTGATGACAATAATTATTACTGTCGCCAGTAAAAGACGTGTTATCTGAGAGCAGAACAGAACAGGACAACAGTTCTTCACTGCTGGGGTTCTCTTTGTGGCATTGAAGTGTGACATTTTGCACTTGGATTTCACAGTGAGTTTTATTTAGACGAAAGCGAGTCAGCAATGACGAGAGAGAGACACTGATCAAACATGGAGACGGAGATCGATAAGGCCGCCTGCGTTTGTGGCAGCCACACAGAGTCAACAGATCTGATTGGATGAAGGAGCTGATTCCAGCGGGACTGAGCTAAAATAGCAATGTCACCATCACCCTTCTTACTGCGGGGAGGCTGAGGTTTGGGCGGGGGGGGCAGTAGAAGAGTGGTAAAAGGGAACAAATAAATCAAAGAGTAACTTGGGCGCTTGTGCAGTGTTTTACTCATAATGAAGAAGATTTAGTAGTTTACTCTGAGTCTTGTGAGAAACCAACAGGGGGAATGCAAGTAGGTGCATAATTAAGGGCCCCAGGTTGGCTCCCCCCGACCAGGAGAGCCGGCGTCAAAACCTGCTGTAAATGAGAACCACGTAGGTACTATAACAGGTTTTACATCGTGTCTATATTTTACATACAGATGTATCAGCTCAACGGTGAAGGCAGGATCTGTTTATGTTCAGAAAAGGGGGAAGCCTCGAGCCTGCCTGTCAGGCTGAGTGGCTCTAAAGACTCAGAGCATGAATAAATCACCACAGTTTGACCCATTTAAATACCAAATGGAACCATACTCTCCACCAGGGAGCCACCGGCGTGCTTGAACACACTGCCTCATTTCCATGATGGAAGTGGGAAGGCGCTCGCAGACAGTGGGACGGGGGTTGTCACGCGGCGAGCCTAAAAGCACCTCTGCTACGACTGGATTGCCTTTGGCTGCCGGTCAAATGAACTAATATGTCCCTCTCGGTAGCCTGAGGTGGGCGATAGCGCAATAATCCGATGATATTATAACCCTGATGTGAACTCCACTTTTCTCAGCTGCAGCAGCTGAAGGGCAACTATCGCACGCTTCCTCCCCGCCGTTCAGCTTCTCCGTGGCCGACTGTGTGTGACCCTCTGTCCTCTATCTTTAATTCGTCATTAGTTGCTCAGCAGTAAAGTCATCGCAGCTCGGTAATGGAGGCCCCTGTTCACTCAGCTCCCCAGTGTTCCAACAATCCTCTTAATGTAAGCCAAATAGAGCAGATTAAATCAGAAAAGAAAACAAACAAACATTCATCTTTCAGTCTACTCTTGAAGACCCACTTCCTCCACTCTCCAGTCTGTTTCCTCCCGGAGGAATCTTGACTTCCACATTCAACCTTTAACCTCTGACGATTTATGCGTGTACATTCACAAAGAGATGACGTTTGTCCGACCACAGCTGCCCAGACGAGCCGGCGTCCACCTGACGTCGCTGCCGTTGGCGCAGCCGTCCCAGAGTTTGTGTCTCCCCTTGTCTGAGCAGCTCCTTAATATTTAAATTTCATGTTTTTATGGATGTGATGAGTGACAAGAACTAGAGCAATGGGAGAGGAGGAGAAGGATAACAGGGCCGTGCTGAACAGGGAACAGGGCGGGGGGGGGCGCGACGGGAGGCATTTGTCGCGATGATATCTTTACTTCTGCGTCTGTGGCTTACATCACAGTATTACAACCGACTGCTGACCTCAGACACTTGACAAACACCAGGACTCTGAGTGGCACCTTCAGTCTGTGATTCTTTAATTTACAGTTTTTGCAGCCGCGTCTGAAACAAAGCATTGGAAAACTGCAACCTTCATCAGAATCCATTGAGGATTTTTTTCCCCCCCGAGTTATGCTTCACATAAAACACAAAAACATCATCTCTGTGCTGAAGGTTAAACATGTACAGTTCTGTCAGGAGAGGACACAGAGTTTTGGTGCAGCAATTCTTATTTAAGGCAACATTTTCCTATTGTCAAACACAACAAACTGAAGAAATGACGATTAAATTTAATTGAAATGCTGAAGTGAAGGAAGTGCAGCTTTATGCTTAGCAGTTCATCATATCCTGGTTTTTTTTATCTCTCACACGCTGAACACCAGAGCATTAAACACCAGCAGTCAGACTCTCGGAGGGCCAAACGTACCTCGGCAGTAGGAAATCATAGTTTATGTTGAGAGACACCTCTGTGGCTCACATAGCAGCTATATACTCGACAGGGAACAGTTAAGCTGTGCACTACCGCAAGCAATCGGCCACTGCAAAGGTGAGCGGGTTATAGCGAAGAGCTGCGGCGTCGTCATTCCTGCAACACAGGGTGCCGGAGGTTAGAGAGGCAGGGCCGCATTGTTTGTTTACTCTAAATTATGTTTCCCTAATTATTCAAATGTAATGAGGCTGGGTAGCGTTTTCAGTGCCGCTCCGCCCTTTGAAGAGCAGGCTTTATTGATTCAACTTAATGAAGCTCTTTTTGAAATTCCCAAATGTTGTCCAATTAATGCACTGCGTCCTGCGGCAGCAATTAGTCCAAAAGCCGATGGTTTGTTTTGCGGCTGCGTGGAGATCGGCTGCGGAGGTCAATGTGCTGGATATCCTGTGTTAGCCAATAGGACTTTTTTTTTTTTTTAACATGTCCTTATCGTCTTTTCTGTATTGTTTATCTCTTTTAATTTCTGGCAGGAAAAGAGGAACTGAAGGCAGCTTGATATCGATCAACTAATTAAAAGCCTGTTGGGTCTCTGAAGCAGTTTTTCTTTAATGAGGCGTTTTGTAAACGTGAAAGTAAAAGCTTTTTCACAGCCGAGATTCTCGGAAGTTTTCCCGTCCTTGTCACCCCGATTTTTTTTTTTTTCGTGCAGCAGCACTAATGCTGTTCCTCCAGAATCAGCATGATTTACAGGGGCTAATAGCCGCCCACTCGTTTCACGCTCTTTAACTCTCCCTCTATTGATATTAGTCAGCCAGGAAATGGAGCTAAATTATCCCCGCTCACCCCGAGACTTTATCAGTCCGGACCCTTAAACGTAGATCCCGTGCATTGTTGCATTTACGCCCGCCCTGATAAACTGAGAGCCGTTAACCCACTGACACAAACTCCTGAACGAACCAGTTTTAATTATGCATTCATTCCCATCATGTTAGGAAAACAGTCATGCCCCATTTTCCTCCCGCAAACAGACACACACAGGGAAAATAACAGTTGCATGAATCTTGCTGCGCAGGCGATCGGCACTCGAGACAAAGAGAAGGGGGAGAAAGCAATGGAGACGAGGGAGAACAGCAGCAGTTCCCCTCCTCATGTACGCTCCCCACCCCCCCACCCCCCACCCAAAATAATACCCTTGGAGCACAGACTGCTAAATTACTGTGTTGGTTCTTGGTTGGGTGGTTTAAATTAGCTTGGGAACATCCCTCAGCAAGTGAGTTACTCCTCTTTCTTACACCATGAGCTCCTCTGGGCTGTTTCTTAGTTAGATAATTTTCCTGCGGTTTTTATGAAGGCGCAGTAAAATTCCGTCGTCGCTCTTTATTCCTCCCTCTTTGCAGTCCGTGTGATTTAGCGAGGAAGGTTTCACCGTGAATTTTCTTGTGTATCTGACCATTCAAACAAACAAAAGGATGCGTCCAGGACGGAGGAAGCAGGATCACCACTGACACATCCTTTGTGGGGGTTAAATAAACGCCGGAGCAGGATTGTCACTGTCTTTTGGGAAAACTGCCTTCATCACCTCTAACAGGGGAATTTTGTTCCTACCAGCAATAAAGTTAATTCAACAGAGGCTGGGATATATGAACCCAAGAGGGGGAACCCCCACCCACCCCATCCCCCCTCCCCAAGCAAATTGCACACTGGGCGTGTTGGATAGAAAATTCCATCACTGCCTTCACTCCTCTTCCTTAATGCAAATCCTCCTCCCCTCAGGCCCTAATCACTTATTCACCTTGCCTTTCCCCAAGTGGGGCAACCCATCCCGTCATTTAACCCAAATTCCTCGGTGCGCCGGGGCATTTTTTTTCCACCGGCGTGAACCGGGATGAAAGCGCTGTATCGTTGACAACATCTCATCCTGCCGACAGAGGAAAAGTGCCGTGTTTCTTTGAAAAAACCTGCGGTATTTCTCGAGCTGAAGCACCCCTGAGCAGCAGAACAAAAAGGTGAAGTGTTTGGAACAAAAAAAAGAAAGAAAGGAAAAAAAGAAAAAGGGTGCTGTGTAAAGCGCTTTTATAAAGACGGGTACTTCAGCTATGTCAGCTCCGTCTCTGTTGAAAAGAGGTCGGGAGGAAAAAAAAAAAAAGGCACCTGTGCTCCAAACAGAGACCCAGTGGGCACAAGGCCTGACAATTCATTTAGGATTATCTCCTGCCTCTCGTATCTGCTGCCCATTGGCGCCCACATTAACAGCCGCAAGACTATCTCTGCCACCAGCATCGGTAATAAGGCACATTCTGACTCCCAAGTCTCAGACAGAGCATATAGCTAACAAAGAGCAGTTGTCTTTGTTCAGCTGGTGCAGAGAGGGAGGAGGGGGGGGAGCAAAGAGGGTTAGGGATGGAGGATGGTGAGAGACACATCTCCCTTTACTCCATATGAACACAGAGAAGGGCTGAAATGCAACATTTCCTCTGATCAGACACGCGCGCAGACACACAGCCCCGATTGTACCTGCTAAGACTCTTGAACCTGACCCGCATGTTTCTAAACATGGCTGTGCTATGGGTGGCAAAAAATAGCATTTGTGCCTGAGAGCCTCATTTTTTTTTTTTATCTCTGTTTAGCAGAATTATTTCAAGCAAAGCTGGCAAATGTTTTAAGGGGTCAACACAGCGGCATGATGAGCCACAACAGAGCTTGAAGCAAAACGCAAAGCAGTTCATATTTTCCGCCCCACGATCATTTCTGCTCTCTATCCTATCATCGATATCACCATGTACGACAAACCAAATCACAACGGGCGAAAAATTCGGCAACACTGCAGCCTGGCAGATTCCTTCAAATCCTGAAAATACACTTTTAAGAAAAAGTTCTAATAACAAACGACAAACTCTCTTAGGGAGCCAGTTGGAACTGTTTGATCAGTTTGGCCAACGTTACAATGAAACTAAAACAACACAGCTACAAAAACAGAAACGGACATGTGAAATCGCCTGTTTTCACAACTTGGGCAGCTCCCTTATAAACAGTGGAGGCATTAGAAGCTTCAAAGGCTGAATAAACCAAGAACACAACATGAGCAATCCCATGATCCTAACTAACTTAATGATGAAAAGAAAAACACGATACAGACATGCTGAAATTCTCAAGTGTCTTACTTTGAAATATGCACAGCTGATTTTTCTAATCAGAGATATTTTAACTTGATACCATTTTCCTTTGTTAAAAAAAACAACCAAAAAACAAGCTCATTAGTCAACGCTTGATAAAAAGCCTTTTCTCCTTCTCTGTGAGACTCCAGTGATGTAACGAGCATCTGATGCTCCACTCCAATAAATATCAACTGTCTGATTTGCGTTGGAATGATTGGAAAGAAAGAGGAAGAACTCGGGTAGTTTATGCTCTCCGGACATAAACAGACCAGGTAACGCTGATTAACATGCTGAGATTCTTCCACTTCCAAAGCCACGAGGCAGCGTAGTGTAAAGCAATCAACTTTATCAATTTATGGATGCCTAAAGTAAACGAGCAGAGAGTCTCCCCGCGCATACAGATAGACGCTGCTCTTGGAAGCCTTTTATTGTTCGATTGGGCCAAAACAAATCAAGCAGGGCCAATGCTTGATAAACCCAAACGAGAGTCGGTCCCCCAGGAGGCTCTTGTAAATTGCTCAGGAGCAATTTGTGAAAGGGGATCTGTTGATTTTGTCGTTAAGTGGCTGTGATTGGCTGCAGAGCACCGGGCGCTAATGTGAACGCTAATGCAAAGTGACACGTGTAACAGGAGTCAAGACCTCATCACCTTTTGTGGCTGTTCAAGCCAATTCCAGCGAGACCCCTCGCACGCACGCACGCTCACCTTGAATGTTGGCAGAGCAGCTGGACGTGCGCAGTCGGTGCCAACGGGCGGCGCTGCTGAGCGTCCTCGTCTCCGGTTCCGAAGAGTTGAGGAGCTGCCGGCTGGTCGCAGAAAAGAAGAAGAGACGGATCATCCGTGTTTGTCCTGTGCCAGTAAACACAACGCCCCGTGTGTGTGTGTGTGTGTTTGTGAGTGAAGCAGCATCTGCAGTGTCTTCCCTGCTTAGCGGAGGGTGGTGATTGACAATATGTCACAACAAGGTTGCTAATGTGCGAAATGTTGATGGGCGGACATCTGCTGCAGTTATGGCTGGAATCGCCATCAATCTGTTCATATCATCGAAGATTTGGAACACATTTAAAAGAAAAAAGCCAATTGAATTAGGACATTTGAGGTCTATTTCAGCTGTGATTCATCGGGTCTCACTGACATCTCACAGTTGGGGGAGAGTCTGCTTGCCCCCCCCTTTGCTTGAGTGAGTTTTATCTCAGGTGATTCAGTTTGTCCTCAAAGTCCATAGACACACAGACGAGATGAAATGCTATCTCTATCATGACCACATAGATGTTTGTTGATTCTTTCCTCACCTTCATTTTACCTCCTGCTTGCTCTCATCTCATCATCCCTTGATCTGTTTATCTGAATATGTACAGTGTGACTGGAGACGAGCACTTACGAGCAAGCCTGACCCCCTCGTCTACCTCACCGTGGCGTGTAATGAGGCAAAATGATGAGAAGTGTTGCAGAAGGTAAAACGAGGAGCATATGCCGCTTTGTGACTGGCTTCCCAGATGGCCATGTGGAGGGAGCTGTGTGATCAGAGATCTAATAAACCCGTGGATATGCTGCATCGCCTTCCCTGAGAGGGAGTTGTCTCCATAGCAACCACACCACAAGCACTGCAGGTTAATGGTGGGAAATGATGTTTTGCCAGGTGCAACTTAAACACACACACGCAGTACTTTCCCCCCTTTTCCTCCCTGGGAGTACGGAGGATTTTGCCCCCCAGTATCGGGGTGTCTAATCCGGCCGGTGGATTTCAGTTTGATCAACTGGCGCCAAAGCCACTTATCACACCGGTTTTTCCTGACACATTTAATCATATCCTTTGACCCCTCAAGATACTTACCCAGTCATACATTTTCACCCAGTTAAGCCAACGCCGTGCTGATATTCACACTGTTATTCCTTCCTTTCCAGCCTGCTGTGAGTGGGAGTGCATTGGTTGGTTGCAGGCATTGCAGGGGATGTCTATTACTGAATGTGGCTGTTTGTTGGTGTGGTTAAAAATGGCTTTTGGTTCAAAACTGAGTGAACTCAAATTTCACAAGGTTGGTATCGTGAAGCAACTTGAATTTGCATTTGATTTGGTGACAAAACAACTGGTACCTGTGGATCTGTATGTTAAAAAGTGACTTTTTATGAACTCGTGCCTTGTAGTTTTTACCAAATAAGACTTAAAATGTTTGACTGAAGTCAGGACAGCAAGTGCTGTTCCAAAGCATCGCAAATTGGTTCCAGTTGTTTTAACTATTCCTTCAAGTTGTGCAAACAATGGAGTTATTGGGCCACTGCATCGTTTCCATACAAACAAACCATAGTTTATGTTTTGGGTGTGCTAAAGCTGGTTGAACGTCTCCCGGAACAAAAGGTGACGCTCTCCTGTCACGTTTGCGCCCATGTCTTTCCAGCTCGCCCTGTCCTCGTGCTGGTGCTGACGGAACAGATGGTGAGGTTGCCCGTGTGGAAACCACGGTGGGTGTCAGACGCGTTTTCAGTCCAGCTGACCCGCACACAGTGGCAGCTGCTCGTCTCTGAGCTGCGCACAGCCTGCTGCTGCTGCTGCTGCTGCTGCTTTTTCACCTCTGAAGTATCTTCGGGTTTCCATCGGCAGACGGAGCGCATCGGACACTGCCGCCGCCGCCGCCGCCGCCGCCGCTCCACGCAGATAGATCTATTAATTTCCCGCAGATAAATCTGCTTATTTATACTGCTGAACGCAATCTGCGCCCCTCGCGCATCATCCCGGAGCTGCGGATACCGCTCGGGTCAGATACAGTAGCCTGCAGCATTCCTGTCTGCACAGAGGATACAGCGCTTCATAGGTGAGGAGAGACAAATGTTTATCTTGTGCATGTGGGGGCATTTTTTAATCGATGTTGACGGAAATCTGTGAATATCTCGAAACCCGCTTTCCTTGTTACTCTGGGTTGTTTTGGAGGGTTCGTTTTTGTGTTGGTTTTTTTTTTCAGAAACTGCTCAGATGAACACAGATTAAATGAAATGAAACAATAAGTGCAGTAGAACCTCGTGTTGGGAAAACAAAAACAGTTTTTGGATGAACAAATTCAGAATTTAGACACAACAAAGCGCATGTTTGTCGGTGTTTGCACGCGGTTTGCCTTCAATATGACGCGATTTATCTTATCAATGAAACATATTCCAGTTGTAATTTGCAAGGACGCGATGCTCAGCCTTTCCTGTGAGCGTGAGGGTTCATGGATAATGTGAAGCCTCTCTCCAATTTAGACTTTGTTCAAAATGAAGTGATGGAGAACGGTGGACAGGAGGTAAACAAAGGGATCCTCAACCTATCCAATGCTAGAAATAAATGTTAAATGACCGGATCCTGTTTTTGAACATGCTGCTGGTGGATTTTTTGTCCTGCACAACCACATATATGTGGCAACATTTCCAACCGGCTCATCATGAAGCTTTGCTTCTTGCCGGCAGCGGTGGCATCGCACTGTACGGGAACAAGGGGGCTCAATGATGATGTAGTGTAACGTTCACACAAGCTGCTGCGTCGGTCACCAGAGCAGAGTGCAGCTGGAGCAGCTGAGCATCACCTCATCAGCTTCATTAGACCCATTTGCATGAGTGAGGGTGAGGGAATTGCCTCTTGTCTGAAATTAAGACAAAGGGGACGCCGACTGACAATCCCGAGTGTCTCCACTCAGAAGTTGGAGACGGCCGTGGGAGCCTGCATTGTGAGGGTCACCTTTGTCAAGTGGGGCTGTGTGGTTTCAG
This sequence comes from Malacoctenus gilli, assembly GCA_032164315.1. Classification (NCBI taxonomy): domain Eukaryota; kingdom Metazoa; phylum Chordata; class Actinopteri; order Blenniiformes; family Labrisomidae; genus Malacoctenus; species Malacoctenus gilli. Next base: position 403 of record JASSRZ010000282.1, on the reverse strand, counting down.
CTGCTGCATTACAGAACACCTGTTACTGAGACCAACACAAGGAGTGTGGACCCCTGAAGCTGACACGTCTCACCGTTTCACTGAGACCGGAGGAATACTTGGCACTGCGTGATTCGCTATCCCACACCTGGATGCAATAAGTTTGGTTAATTCCCCCCCCCCCCCTATTGAATGAAAGGAGATCGTTGAACCAAATGTCACCCTGTCGGCCCGTGAGGTGGGAGTGTGAGAGGCTGTGGCACCTTCCCCCAGTCTCAGCGGTCACAAAGCACAGTGACGTATCTCCTCAGCTGAGGAGTGTGAGAAAATTCCGAAACAAAGACACGTCTTGGTGTGTGTGTGTGTGTGTGTGTGTGTGTGTGTGTGTGTGTGTGTGTGTGTGTGTGTGTGTGTGTGTGTGTGT
>JASSRZ010000281.1:0-12332 GCA_032164315.1 Malacoctenus gilli | reverse complement strand
ACCTCCCCCCCCCCCCCCCCCCCCACACACACACACACACACACTGTCAACGCTGTTGCAACACCAAGTGCGCAGACTCGCATCACTGACGTTTGGACAACACTCACCTGATGGCCTCTGGGAACTTCTCTACAGGATTCAGCCATCATTTCCTCCATTCACTAACACCTACCTGTGGAGGCCATTTACAATGGTGCATGCTCTGTTCTGATCAGACAATCTACCAACACAATGCAAAGGTCACACATGTGGCACAGTGTAGATTCCCCTCCAACATCACCCACCTGCCGCTCAGTGCCCACAGCACCAACGCCAACTCGTGATCCAGCCGACAAGGAACAGCTCCACCTTGCCGCTAAGGCACTTCACTCACCACAACCGACAGAGCTCTGCCACCCATTGGCCTTTGAGGCACGTGCACGACAACACATCCCTCATTTATGAACAACAAGGTTGCAACAGACAACCCCCCCCCCAGGCCAATTGACCACTCCCACAGACAACCACAGCCAACAACTGCATTGGTCAGCACGAGACGTGGCTATTTGGATATGTTCCCACATGCGCAAACTTCACCCAAGCACTTCGCTCCCAACCACCACACTGCCTCCAAACACACAACAACATCTTCACCGCGTCACACCACTGCAACCACTGACACTTCACCCCCCCCCCCCCCTTCCAACCACACACAAATGACACAGACAATCCCACATTGACCAACACTCTTCTGCCCAGGACTCCCTCGCCGTCACACCACATCAAGGCACGCCTCCACCTACAACCACAGATGGATCCACCTCCAAACAACCTCCCTCGTTGACAGCTACCATCACACCTACGTGTGCCTTCTTCCACTCACACAATTGCACTATCGACACCTGCCTCCCTGCACAACTCGCCCACTCCAAACCCCGTCACGCCACACCTCCGATCCAATCCTACTCACCTTGGGTCATCCGCACACCCACCTGCCCACACACTCGCCTTTCCTTAGCCCACCTGCCACATTCACTTCACTCAGACAGATGACCAACAGCACATCAACAACTACCCCGCAGTTCCTGCAGGACCCCAACTGACACAACCGACTACTACCTTTGTCACACACAGACTACATTGCGCAGATTGACACAACAACACTCTTCAACAAGAACTCAACTACAACACCAACACAAACATTCGCCGCACAGTCTTTGACACCACTCATGCCCCAGTGGCTTCACCACAATCACTACACCCACCACACCAGACGAGAGACACACATGTCACACATCCAGCAGGGACAAAGAACTGAGCATCCCACCTTGGATGGACCTCTTGGGAGAACCACTTCACATCACACTGCTTGCAGTCGCAGCAGCAGCAGCAGACAGGTCGCTGCAAGACAAACAACAAAAACAACACAAATGGCTGAATAATGGAAGCACAAACAAGCAATCTGCAGTACTCCAGGTCCTTCTACCTAACACTACCAACCCACATGGGCATTCACTCCCTCCTGCACCCCTGTTCACCTGTCACTCTCCACAAGTCCACAACACAGGTCTGCTTGGGTTCTATCATGCCCAGTGCTGCTCACAAACACCCTGCTTACTGTTCCTTCTCCTCATCCACACAATGCTTCCTCCTGACTGCTGTTCTGGCCAGGAAGACTCACCCACAAGGCGCGACTGCAACACCACCTTGCGCAGCCTTTCCCCACCGCTCTCACCTACGCTCCTGACTCTCAGACCACTCCCGCCCAACAGTCACCTCCGACCTTCGTCGCAGACACAACAATAAGCAAGGGGAGGAAGCACAACTGCTGCCCACAATCCCACACTTTTGCCCTTGACACAGCACACACTTCTGTCAAGCCACAGCTCGAAGGCAACACTGGCCCAGCCTGGCCTCAAACAACCCCACACACACCTCTGACCTCTCCAACACCTGTGTAAACATGTGTCGCACTCTACTGGCACCAACCTCTCACCTGTTGGACCGCAGCTCTAATCACACACTTCACACAGCACCACAACTACCGTGGGGCCTGGCAAAAGCTGCATCACTCCCTGGCCTGCCACTACAGCCGACCTCAGACTGCAGAGCAACAACACCAATCTACAATAGAGTCATCATGTCTACCTGCAACATGCTCCTTCCTCCAGCTGGCAAATACAGTCAGGCCAATGACCGACGACCGTGGACATGCCCCCCCCCCCCCAGCGCCACTTACACAAACACACACAGGCAGCACCAACAATGGCAACATCCCTGGGAAGAACATTCCAGCTCTATCCACTGCTCTGCCTCCACTCACAGCCTGACACTTCACTCTGTAGTGTGGGGATGAGAAGCATGTTCCTCTATGCAAACACATCATTACTCTTAGCACCTGCCTCCAACAAGTCCATCCTTCAGAGCAAACAAACACACACACACACACACACACACACACACACACACACACACACACACACACACACACACAGAGCACACTACTACCACACACGCACCCAGTCTCTCTGCAACAACCTACATAATGCCTCATCCACTACACACCATCATGTCTCCCACCCACACACACAAATAAAAGCCTATCACCTATGCCACCACCTACTGCATTGCTAAACACATGGCAAGACCACCATGTCAACACCACTTCCATTTGCGCCACCAGCACACACTCAACAAACTCTACTCACCCCGGACATTTACTTTCACATTAAACACACCTTCTACTCCTGACGACTGACAAGACAATGTAGGCTGCCGGTACGTCTCTGTGCCTCTCGCCAATTTGAAGGCTCAGACAGATTTCCACAGTACAACAGACGTCTTTTGCAGTCCCATTACATTACAACTACCTCTGCAACATACGCACTGCACCTGATACATGTTTGACACTGCAACTGCCCTACACAACTTCTCACAGTGCACACTCTACACATACAGGAAAAAATACAGGGCATCAACAACCTCACTCCACCCAGGACATGGCTGCCACACAGCCCTGCTCTGTACAGTCTCGCAGTCTGCTCACACCTTGACAGCACATGCAGCAAGCGATGCCTTGTGCAGGGGCAACCTAGGTGACACTTGGCCACATCACCCAACAACCTGCCGCTCACCCAACTACACTGCAGCATCTTGATCTGGCCCTGACACACACAGGGAAAGCAAGGCAGACGACCTAGTGCAGCATGACCAAAACCTTCATCCCAACTCACCGTCGCACAAAGGATGACTTCTCCTGAACTACATCAACACAACATCACCAGCTCACCCTCTCCCTCACAAACCGGCTCCCGCAAAAGGCTGCACATTTACACCACAAAAGCATATAGAAGCACAACACCTCTGCCGTACACAACACATGATCTACACAGCTGCTTCCACCCATGTGCACACACACACACACACACACACACATGTACCTTGACCATGCCAACCACACACCACTAGTTGGACAAATGCAACCTTGCACACCGGGCCATCAAGAATGGAACAGACACACAGACACACACACACCACACCACTCCCCATACACTACAAGATCACAACAGAGGGCAACCCAATACACACAGCACAAGCCTCCAACAACAAGCATGCCAGACACTTACAACAATGCCACACCAACACAAGCTCCACTTTCTACAACACCATCCTTTGCCTCTACAAAACACACACATAAGCTAGGCACTACTGCAGCACTCTCAACTCAGGCAACACACATGATGCCAGTCACACTTCAACCAGCCAAGTAAATACATGTCTTTCTTTCACTAGGCCCATAACTACCATATTCCAACCCACCCTGCTGATTCTCCTTAAACACCAACATCCACATTCACTACAGCTGCTTGCAGCAGTCTGCCAGTTTGGACATTGTCGTCATACAGGCACCACCGACAACCTAGCCTCGCTACCTGCAAACACCCAACTCCTCCAGCCTACACACTATACACACATCGCAGGCACACACATCAAAGGACCCATCCCCACCACACATTCACCACTGCCTGCTGTCTCACCTCCAGGATGACACCACAACCTACTGCTGCAACACACACACACAAGCCTGCTCAGTACAGCCTCCACTCAAGCACTTCATGGCACACAAACCCACCTCTGCCCTCTCCAACACCTCAGGGACCATGTCTCTGACTCAACTGACACCCACATCTCCCCATTGGCGCCTCAAATCTCAGCATCCACTACACACTACAGCACAACACAGCAGGAGCTGCTTCATTCCCTGGCCTGAATCTGGAACTCCAATCTAACTCGGGCTACAGGGCAACCTCTTGCCAAAAAACTTCCTTCTCCACCGCCACCACCATAACCCTACACACAATACTACACACTCAACTCATCACATCAATACAATCACAACAATAACCACTAATCATCAACATCACACCACCAGAGTGGCACACACAACTAAGGGACACATATGCCACAAAACACAGATGACACCAGAAGCCTCCAACAATGACAACATCACTGGCAACAGACATCCCAGCTCACTCCACTTCTCCCACTATTCACAGCCAGACACCGAACTCGGTGGTTCAAGTAACCCAAACATCTTCCTCCCAACGCAGGCACCACCACTACTGTTATCACCCACCTCAAGCAGGACCACCCTGCACAGCACACACAGGACACAACTACACAGGCCCACACACACAACACTTCTGTTCAACTGTCTGCAGCAACCACAGTGAAGCCTGCTCGACTACTACAACACACCATCATGTCACAACTGCTTCCACTTGAGCCACAGACACAGACACATTCACATCTGGCTGTTTCCTTCTTAGCCCCCCCCCCCTTTTCCACCCACACTAAGCTATAGACACACAATCAAATCACCTTTGACATTTTCCTTTTACTTGACCAAACACTTCGACTCTTGATGACTGACAACACAATGGAGGCGGCCAATATCTCTCTGTGCCCCTGTCCAGTGTGCATGCTCAAGAACACTTCCCAAATTGCCATACAATTATTTTACATTACACTTCCCTTTAAGGACAACACAAACAATATTCTCCAGTGAAAGATGTTGGCCAAGTCCACATGACTCAGTCACTTCCAACCTTCCACTGCTCACATTTAGCTTTCACCTTTCATTACAACTGCCTCTCCCATATCTGCATTACACCTCATTCATGTTTTGGGATGTGCTGTGAAAAGTTGATTCAGGCAGTCGCAGTGTCGATCTCTCCTGCCACCTGTATTCACCTTCTGAACTCTTCCTAACACACTTCAGCATCAACAACAACCTCTCACAGTGGCAGGCACACCAACAGTTCCCATGCACAACACTCCCCCCCCCCCCCCTTGCCCCCACTTCACAAACTGCACATACAAAACAAACAAAGAGGAATCACCACCCACACTACAACCAGGAAGTGGCTGTCACACAGCACTGCTCTATAAAGCCTCACGTCAGAAAAACACACCATCTCAGCACTTGTACCAAGAAATGTCTTCTGCTGGGACAACCTAGGCGACACTTGGCCACATCACCCAACAACCTGCCGCTCACCCAGCAACGCTGCAGCGTCTTTCGCTGGCCCTGACACACAGGGGAGCCACAGCAGAGGACATTGTGCAGCACAGCAACAACCCACAGCACACAGCAACATCAGACAAAGGATGACCTCACCTGAACAACATCAACACAACATCACCAACTAAACATGAGCCTCACAGACAGGCTCCTACCTAGGGCTGCACAACAACACCCCAAAGACAGGCTCCTTCCACATAAGGACCACATAACTTCTGCTGCACACAACACATGATCACAACAGCTGCTACCGCCACCCTTCTGCACACAAACATGAGTTGCAGGAACAGGCTAAGGCCAAACACATACCACTATCCACACACTAAAAACATAGCCACAACAGCACCTACAACATCAAAAATGAAGGCTGCCCAACACACTCAGCACAAGGCACCAGCAACAAGGACACCACACACCTACAACAACACCACCCCTTTCAACTACAAAGCACACACACAGACAAACCACAACAAACTCGACTTAGCCGAGACACGTGACATCAGTACCGCTCCAACACTTCTTGCATCTACACAGCCCACAGACACTGACCTGTTTCGTCCTCAACTGTGGACCCACAATCAATCTCATCTCACCAAGGAATACACACAGGAACCCTTTCCCCTTCGTGTTCAACCCAATCTACACCCACTATCCAGCATACCCCGACATTCACACCTCACACCATATTCAGCACCACCTACTGTCTCCAAGACCACAGCCCAAACGATAACACCACAACTTACACACAAATCACACTAAACAACAGTGCCAACATCAGGCCTGTGGCTACATCTGAAACTAAGACCACAATCACACTGCAATACATGCACATGAGCATGTACAACAGTAGCCCGCGACACAGCACAGGACCACCTCAACATCAGCCACACTGACAGGCTCCATCCTGGGGCCAGGTGATCCGACTACAAACACACACGTCATTGCCGACACCTTTCCACAGACAACCCATGTGAAACATGCTGTCACACAGGACTCTCTGGCTGTAGAAATCACACTATCCATCCTCCAGCCTACTGACTCACCCCACTCTCCAAGCAGTGCCGCTCCGGAGTAAAGTGCCCTGCCCGGTGCCCGATCTCCATCACCTGTTCACCATACACCTACATTCACAGCTCAAATCAGATTCTGCACCGCCTCCTGTCTCCACTGCTACAGCCCACACAACAACACCACAACTTACACACGCGCACACATATCAACCCAAACAACTACAAGGCCAACATCCGCCTCAGGGCTACATCTGCAACTGGGGCCTCAGTCACATTGCAGGAAATGGTGATACAACATCAACACAAGTCATTGCTGCCACCTTTCCAACTCATTCAACTACTTGGACTGCAGTCAACCTCAAACCATGCACTCGCCAACAACAACACCTTATGCTGCCTCCATCCACTTCTCCTCGAACCAGCATACATACATTGTGTGCACAAGTCCACAGGTAACAACGTCACAGCTTCAGCAGATTCCCACACTACAGGCGTCACAGGTTGACCGAGGACATCCTACAAACTGTTTACCGACTGCACCGCAACATGTGCACAGACTCACACCCCGCAACACACACGTGCGGAGGGGATTCTCATGAACAGTCGACCCTACTCAAACGCAGCAAAGACACTTGTCACTACAGATTCACATGGCTCCACTCGCACACAAAAGCAACACTTCACTCAGGCCTGTGACAGATCCAGCAGCACCAACGACGGGAAATAACTGAGCTTCCTACCTTAAGGGAACATCTTCAGAGGAAGATTAGGGTCCTTCGACTTCCTGCCAAGGGAAAGGCCGATTGCATCGTGGGAACTGCAGTCATGGAAGCGGCAGACAGCTCACTGCAAGACAACCAAACACACGAACAACACACATCACACATTCTGGTCATCGGAACACACTGCGGCCCATAAAACCTTGCCTTGTGCTACAACATTTTACATTGCCTACAACGTGTCATGCATTTGCCTTTACACATGACTTGTCACAGAATCACTTGCCATTGCAAGTTCTCCTCAGCCACTCTGACCATCTCACACACACAAGACAACCCCTGACTCTGCTGAAACCAACATCGCACGTTTCGCACATCATTCCTCGAGGCCTAATAGGCACAACAACACCACTGCGACACAGCTACAGTGCAGCATCAACACATTCTTCTCAGAGCTACCACCAGAGCCTCACAAAATGAGGACAGCACTGACAACAAGGTTCCCATTCACCAGTCTGCACTGTACTGCTGTCACACCAACTACCTCCCAACACAGCCCCCCCCCCACCACTCCTTCCTCCCACCTGAACCTCTGCACTGATCTCCAACACACACGGACCACACATTCACAAGCCCACACACACACACACACACACACACACCACTGCTGGTGATCCCCCTACAACCGCCACTGTTACACTTCAACAACAGCACCAGCAAAAACAACAACAACACACCATGCAATCCCTTTTTCTCCTGCACCAGACCTTAGAGCCACCACAACTTGGCACATAAAGCAATCCCTGCTGCTGCAGCCAACTGTACTGCTCAAGACATGATGACATTAACATTAAAAGTACTTTTAAAGTGATTCTGAGGACACACTACTCTTTTTACTTTTGGATGGCTGCTTGTTTGGGGAACAACTTGCAACTGTTGGCATCCATACAAAGTACACGATCCCATCCACAGCACGACTAATTTAACATAGTCTTTTACTTACTTCATCTACTTCCTTCATTTGCAAGCACATTTGGACTCTTCTAAATCACTCTGCTCTTTCTATTCTTGTGAGATGGCAAACACGTTCACTTGGCCGGTTGATTTGATGTGTCTTCTCTCAAACGCACAAACACTCAGCCTATGAAAAGCCTGTTAGACAAGGCTGCTCTGTGACACCTACAACTGAGCACAACCGCACACAAAGACATGTGAACTCCCCACTGCACAGGTGACCAAATGTGTCACCTTCAGAGGATCATCAAAAATCCTCTACTCACAACCGCACTGCGGCACCCTGCTCAGGGCCTCACTCACAGTGGAGAAAAGAGCAACACCATGCCTCGCAGCTCCGCAACAGACTGAAACAAATATGTCTACTTCCATAACCAAATGTCATGTTAAGAGTGTTGACAACAAAGGACCCAATTCAGTCCACACAAAGGACAGAATAAAGTACAACGTCACATTGGGACAAGACTTTCTTTCGGTTCCACCGTCAAACTTGGAACCTTTCACCGTTTTACATGTTGGGTTCACAGACTGACACCGACTACATTCCTTCATTGATCTGCACTTGGCCGCCACAGTTAAATTTGCTTTAAACACCTTCTTCATTCTTTTGCATTACAGCTGGCTCCAACCTTCCCTTTCACTCATCATGCTCAACTACTCACAGCAATTACATCATGTTCTGACTGACGCTAACCTTCTACTATCTTCAACTCCCACTCCCATGCACACTCACAACTGCCTACAAAACAGATGTTCATAGAAATCACAAACACACTTCCTCCCACAGGAGGCCATTTATCTGCACTCTTCATCGCTGTCGACTTTCAACCACATCCACACGAGATCAGACATCAAAGACAAGACATTCCTACCAAAACAGGGAACGCGGATGCTCCTTTCACTGAAGCAAAACAGTCCCCCCCCCCCCCCCCCCCCAAAAAAAAAAACAACAACTGCCCACACTGTCCCACTTTCTCCAGCACCATGCCTAACAACACACACACACACACACACAAGGACTCCCAGAGCCATGACAGGCACTACAGCCTACTGTGCCGTTACAGACATGATAACAGCAACAGTGAAAAACTACTTTCACTTGTACAGACAACACAGACACAGTTGTTTGGACTTCTCGGTCTTTCTTTGGAACACTTTGCTACTGCTTGAGTCAACGCAGTATAAAGTGCAGTTTGTTGGACATTTTCTTTGACATTCACATCTACTGCTTGCTGATTTTGGACAACACTTTCAGATTATTTAACATGACTCCTTACTTCTACTTCTTTGGAGTGCGCCAACACGTTCACTGATCCACTTAATTTGTCTCCTCTGAATCTGAAAAGCTTCCAAATGACACTTTCCTTGATTATATGTGCCTGCTACTGGTTACAATTACAGTTGGTTCGTGTTTTACACTCAATTTGTCCAGTTACACTTTACACAGGCAAGAAGGACTCTCTAAGCCTACATTCCCCTTCACAGAGACGACAACAACTGTCATGCACAACATTCTTCCCCATGACTCACTGCTTACAGACAAAGACAACAAACTACAACATATCCTACCCAGTTCATTGCACCAAATCAACATTAGACATGACTGACACACAAGGTTGTTCTGCGAGGCCTCAGCATGCAATAAAACACCCAGTTCAGTCCAGACAAAGGACAAAACCAAGTCGAGTTTGGCCGAGACTTCCCTTCTGTTCGACTGTCAAACTTAGAACCTCTCACCCTTTTCCAGGTAAGTCTCACAGACTGACAACAGCTCTCAAGGAGGAGGAGGAGTGTCGCAGGAGTGCCGTTTAGCTGCACTGTCCATCGCTCTCCTCATTACACCACTTGGTCAGTCAATCAGACAAAGGAAACCCAACACACACACACACACACAACACAAGGCTCCAACAAGAACACCAGACCCAAGCAACTGTTGCGGCCCCCCCTTCAACAACAAACAATAATGTCCACTTTCCCCAGCACCATGCATTACAACTACAAAGCAAAACACACAGACATATCACTACCACAATAGCCTAGTGTCACGCAACACAACATGAAGCCAGTAGCAGACAGCATACATGGAAGTCTCTTCCTGTTTTCTGTCTACTGTCCCTTTTTATCAAACAACTGCAGCATGTTTACATCCACACAAAGTTTCTCTCTGCTCTCCTGTCAAACTACATTCTTTGCTTTCTTCGGAGTTGTCCCACACGTGGACTTCTCTCTTGTGGTGGGGTTCTCCTCAAAGACGTGACAGCTCTTCACTGCTCACACTTAGAAGGTTTATTTACACAGTGGACACGCCATCACAATCCTCAAAGGCCACCACAGATCCAGGAGCCTCTCCAGTAACCGAGGAGCAGCCCATCCAGGCGACAACAACAACCTCTTAATGACACCTCCACTTTGAATAACTTTATTGGAGAAAAGTTTCTATTGATGAAAGCTCATAAGCTCACAGTTACTGCCTTTAGCACGTCGGGGGAGGGGGGGGGCCTTCATTCGTGATGGACCATCTTCCCGATAGTGACATTTTTGCTGCTTGTCTATCCCCTTGCCTAACTACCTGCTAAAATACACTGGCATATTCTACGTTTATTAGATTGTTTATTACTGTCTACTGTATTTCCAATTGACTATGGGTTTCAAATGATCCATTGCACCCCTCATGTTGTTCCCAGGTGCATTTAGTCATTGAGCTGTTGGCTGATGAAATGTTCACTGCAATGTTGTTTCTGGGTTGCACAAAAATTGTACTCAAACACAGAATTTCCCAAGCAAGCGAGTACAGACACATCTTCCATTTATCTTGAATTCATCTACTCTCAACAGAGAAAAATTGGACACGTGTCTGGTTTCCACATCTATTACTTTGCCTTATTTGCAGATTTCTTGTCTTATTTTTCAGTTCCTCTCATGCCGTTTAGGTAATTAGAGGATACTTTTTTTCATGGCTTGAATTGATTAAACATCATCCTACAAACTGTTAACCGGCAGCAACATAACTTGTCTCGCATCCTTGCATTTCTTTGACACCCCTCCTACTTTGCCCCATTGTGACATCTCACGACAACAGACTCAATGTGTTCACAGACTTCCACGCAGCCCTGCTGGGCTGGATGGGAGATGACACACATAACTATGGAACACCTGATCAACACTTATCTAGTACAAGAACCACTGCTGCCATGGCAACCGTCGACAACAGACTCTCCAAAACGTCACATCTCTGCAGCCACTGATGCAGCACTGCTGCCAATAACAACCCTGACCTGACCCCACCCTGACATGGACATGGACCAGCATTCTACACACACTTGTCACTCACCCACTCATCCCACCAAACCACATGCTTGCACTCACACATGCAAAACAGGGGACCACCGCATTGCATCATGGGAGTTGGAGTCACGTAGGCGACGGCGGCCTCGCTGCACAACACACACAAAAAGGATGATTACCAAGGGAACTTCATTTAATATGTTTCACACCATAGACACATCTAGTGGTCAAAAAAGGGAACTTTCCAAACAATGTACACCACGCTGTTACTCAGCCAAACAACTTCCGTGGCAAACTTCCGACATAAACAAACCGCATGAAACATCTTTACGTCTCAAACTCACACGTGTTGCATGTTTTCAGTGACGTCACCAGCCAACGGCAGCGCTAACGGCCTATTTACGTCAACACAGCTGTTCGCTTCGACCCACACTATCAGCTACACTCACAACAAGACTCTGTCAAAGTCTTTGTTGATGCTTCACGCACGCTTTACTTTTTCGCGCATGCAATGAAGCCCCCCCCCCCTCCAGGTACAGTAGAGACCACTTGTGGGACCACCAACACTCGGCAGAAAACTCCGGTCACACTGACAACTCGTGAACGCCGCAAAGCGTTGCTGTGCTAACGTTAGCATGCTAGCGGCCGCGAGCTTCATAGCCAAACAAGTGCGGAGCAACATACCTGCGCGCGCGCGCAAGGCGTTAGCCCGCGAATCCAGCGCCGGCGTCGTCGTCTTCG
>JASSRZ010000280.1:0-13785 GCA_032164315.1 Malacoctenus gilli | reverse complement strand
CCTTAACTCGGCTCCCTAGGAATTGGGACACCACTTGGTCGTTGCAGGAGCGCGCATTTTTGAGATTGAGGGTTAAGATTGAGGGTTAATTTATTATTTATTTGGAAAAGTTTCTCTTTCACCCAGCTGGAAAAGTCCATTCCAGTTGCTGATCCTGACCTGAACTAATGCCAACTTCTATGTTTGGAAAAACTACTCGCCATTTTTCTATTCTTCTCTTTCTATTCACTTTCTATTCTTCTCATTATTGGTGTATAGCACCATGAGTCACAATTAATGACAATTGATTGACTTCACAATTGGTGCTCTTCATGAAGCGGAGAGAGTCATTTATTTTGTGTTAATTGTTTTTTTTTATCATGTGAGTTTAATTAATGTCTAGTGTTTTTGTGTTTTATTTTGTAGAGATTCTGCTCATGGCAAACCTATTGTGACTCTGGGTAGAGGCTCAGACAGGACGTTCTGACCATAAACTCTGGGCTGGTGAGGCCAAGGACCAAACCCTGATTAAAGTAACAGTTGAGCCTGTTGACACGCATCTCCAGATAATGAAGACATCAATCTTAGACAATAACCGGCTCCAGTGGATATCCTTGGTGTCACGACAACCCAAATAGTGGTGCCACCATGTCAACTTTGCGACAGATAGGAATTCACGCTCAAAAGATGTACAAACACTTAGAAATCTTGTGTCGTGCCCATATTTGGCATATCCTGTTTGGTCTTTGTCTGAAATCTATAAAAGTAGTAACCTTGGGGGACACTGGGCAGAACGCTAGTGTACGCCTCAGTATGCACTTGCCTTTTCATAGCGCTGGTACTTGTCCAATAAACTCTCTCTGCTTCGACTGGCGAGTCTCCGGTCTCCTCCATCTGGGCCATCTCCACTTTGAATTCTCATTCACAAATACGACAAATTAATGAGGATGGAGTTCCCTACAGAAAGGCCAGTGGCAGAGATCAGCTCCTGTTCCCCAAAAAACATCATAATACAGTCTTCAGAACTGGTTCTATTGGCCCAGAATGCAAAGTTATGTCGAGCTTTTTGTGAGTGTCTTGAGCGGAGATGACCAAGTAAGACCAACACAGCACTGCTGATCCCTATCACTACTACCTACCCTTTTGAACTGCTGTCCATAGATTTCTTACATCTTGAGACCTGCAAACATGGGTACGAGTACATCTTCGTGGTAATGGACCAATTCACATTTTTCACCAGGCGTATGTGACAAAAAAACAAGTCAGCAGTGGTGTAAAAAGTCTTCAACAACTTTGCACTCACGTTTGGCTTCCCAGAATCCATCACGACATGAGGAGAGAGTTCGGGAACCAGATGTTCTCTCAGCTGTAAAAGGTCAGTGGTATGCGTGATCCCACACGACTCCATATCATCCTTAAGGCAATGACCAAGTGGAACGTTTCAATAGAACGCTCCTGTTCATGATGAGAACTCAAACTGATGTGGAAAAGGCGGACTGGAAGAACTCCCTGACGAAAGTAGTTCACACCTACAACCACACACGGAGTAAGGCAACTGGATTTTCTCCATACTACCTGCTGTTTGGCTGCACGCTATGACTCCCGATCAATGTAACAAGGAACTCGAGCTCTCGACACCACGGGATCATCAGGACCTACAGGAGCAACGAAAAGATCAAACATATGATGAAGAGGAGCAACACCTGCTAGGAGATTAAGACTCTCAGACGGTTTCAATGCCATCACCTCAGGCACGCATCCTCCTAGGCTGTCATATGACACACTAGGACAATCAACAGCCAGGCAATCTGCTTTGGACAACATTGTGGAGGGCACATCAACACCTGGCTTCCAGACTTTGTGGAGACTGTGGATGCCCACCGAAATACAGACGATTTGCTAGCAACTTCAGGTACAAACGGCCAAAAGGTCAAAAGCACGAAGTTAGGAGTTGTTAGATGTTTTGAATTTGCAAGAGTTGTTAATTGTTTTGAATTAACACATTTAAAAAAAAAAAAAAAAAAGGTATATCAATGGTTAGTGACAGATGCCCATTTAGTCAACAAGGAACACATACAATGGCGCTGTAAACTGCAGACTTTGGAAAATGTGGTAACAGACTAAGTGGAGTGTTGGCCGATTATTGTCTAGTTGCAGTAGGATCAATGTGTGTTTACAGGTCTGGGCAAAGAAAAAATATCTTCTCTAAAATAAACTGGTAACCTGCATCAGTTGAGCAGTATGACAGTCCACTGTGGGTTTAAATGTTTTTAATTAAACATAGTATAAATGGTTCTTCTATTACACAGAGAATTGACATTTGCCATAGCAGTTGTTCAGGAAAAGGTACAAGCAATACAGTATCAAGTAATTTGTGGGTTCAGATTTTGTTGGATTGTGTTTAGAATTGTTTTTTGTTCCTGTAATGGGCTTGATCCCTCCACCATTGTTCTACTGTCTGCGTGTGAATGCACCTTGCTTGTTTGGAGCTCACCTGCCTACCTGAAGTGGTTGTGGGGCATTACCCAGTTGTGTCAGAGGGGGCAGTGTTGGCTGTGATATGGCTCACGAACACAGTCATTTTGCGGTGGAGAAAGTGGACTGCCAGAGAGAGTGCCTCACAGCTAAGCTAGATTTGTCGCTAGTCATTTTTTTTGGAAAATTAGTCGCTACATGGGTCTGAAAATAATAGTAACACTGCTGGATGTGTTGTTTTTCCAGGGTTTACTTTTTATTTGCAAATAGCTGATTTGTAAATGCTGGAAGTTTACTTATCCATTGTTGTGATGGCACTGAAAATAGTCGTTAATGAAGCGCAAGGAATCATTATTTGAGGTTGAATAAATTAAATTTCTGTTCTGGGCATTGTTGAATTTCATGGATGATGTTTTATCCTCTCTACAACCAGTGGACATTTCCACATTGAAAGGCTTTTTTGTGCTAGCAAATCACAAAAAGTCTTGCTGACATTTCCCGGTGACCCCACAGACCCTGAAGGGCCGGCTGAAGTGCGTGAGATTGCACTCCAAACCCAGCTCCCAAACATTGGCCCTCAACCTCTAACAAAGGCTCAAACTGATATCCTCCATCTTATCTAATTTCAAGTTCCAGTGCTTTTAACAGTTTGCAGCTGGAGTAAAATCGATGGAATAATCCTATATAGAGTGGAGGAATCTTTCTGGGTGGTACAGAAGGCGGATTGTAAGGACGATGCTGCCCTGGAGACAGGAAATTTCCGTGCATAAGAAAACCACTCATTTCATATAGTTTATATTTTGTGTGCTGCTGAATTAGGGAGATAGTGTTTTACACTCAAAATGCGAAAAAAAAAAAAGAAGAAAAATTTCACAGAATTTTTTCGAGTCTCTCGAAGGGCCCTGGCTATTGGCTGACAGCATGTGTGGGTCTCTTCCACGTGTACTTTTTTCCAGGACAGTGGTCACTGATTTCTCAAAAAAAGTTGTGACAACAGTTGGACCACTAAAGTACCCTGAAAAATGTCACCTCTTATCCATACAGCGCATAAAGCTTGACGTGACTTCCATGCTTATTTTGGCACACAATGAGAAGACATTCCTTTTGGAAACTTATAACTGAACCAACTTTTGTGAATGTACTTTCAATTTTTGTCACTTTCGGTCTGTTTTCCTAAATGACAAGTGCAGACACGAATTGTTCCAACATGGCATCAGTGACGGGATGCCAATTCACACAGCCATGAAGAACTCTTAACCAATAAAGTAGAAAAAAACAAAGTGACACGTCCTCCAACAGCCCAGATAAAAGTCTTTAAAGTGGAAGGTAACTCAGAGGCCTCAGAGTGCAGCTCATTGAGCCAGCACAGCTCTTCCTGAGATGTGGTGCAACGACTGGCATTCCTGTGAGTCTGTGGCCGAGACCGAACTCTGTGGTGCTCATGTTCACTTTAACATTAACAGTGGTTCATTTTATGTGTGGCACATTTTAAGGACCCCAGGGGCTGCTTGCCTGACTCCAGAACTCCTTGTAAAAAAAAACAACAAAAGAAGATGAGTGTAAAGCAATACTGGGGGCAGAAAGCTGCATGAAAACAGAGCCTTATTTCGTCTCCAGTGTACCATCACACTGGAGCTTGATCCCTCCCGTTTGGATGCTTGCCTGAGCTTTCTCCACATCAACTTCAAAAGGACATATGAACAGTGCAAGTTGGATTTCTACACTTCTACAAAGTTGGCAAAGTGCATTGAAGGAATTTTACACATTGTGAATGTGCTCATTGCATGAACATTTACACAACAGAAGGTGACACTCACCTAATTGTTTGATTGACTGAGTCGAGTGTAATTGAAACACAACGTGTATATCAACTGACGTGATACACACAGAGCACAGAAACATTTCAATAGGGGGCACTCAGCTGGGGTTCTTCTGTGGTGACTTCAGACTAGAGGAGATTTCTGCCAAGCCCTGTGCTGCTGCCTTCATTTGATTTTGTATCTCAGCTGTAATGTTTCTAAAACTGTGGTAGAAAACTGCCCTGTCAAATGTTGCCGCTCAGTCTTAGCTGTCATTTTTCTGGCATCTATGTCTGTCGAGAGGATTCCCGACCAGAAATAACCTGCAATGACAAACCAGACAGGACCGTGGAATTTAATCCACTTATGGTGAAGGTTAACATTTAAAGCCCTCACACTTAACCCCTCTTGCTCCAAGTTTCCCCCCCCACACTTTGATTAATGTCTTCCCCGCCATCCTTTTCTAACGCCCCCCCCCCCACACACACACACACACAGGCACACACACATAATATTCTCACCTTACTGTTTTGTTTGCATGTGCAAGTCATGTGGTCTATAACATTTTGCTCTACCAGTCCCTCGAAGAGCATTGTTGTGTACACTTGCATTTTAAGTATAAACAGTGTGTTCCTGTCATTATCATCAGCACAACACTACTCGAATACCCTTCATTGTTCCTTATTTAATTGTATTCCAACCCCCCCCCCACACACACACACACACACACACACTCCACCACCACCACCCTTCCACCACCACATCTCTGCCCGTGTCCCTTTCTCACACTTGGATGGTACACGGCCCCTATTGTGTGTGTTGCCCCTAATGAGAATCAACAGCGCGATGACCAGTAGCCAGTGAGTGCTTGTGTTGGTCATAGTTATTACTAAAAAAACAGACTTTTTAAATACACTTATTGTGTAATAAATCACCCCTTTATGATATCAACACATGATGAAAAATGCACATGAAAAAGGGCACTGCTTCATTCTCTCACACTGAAGGGCTAACTCTGGTGCAGATGCATCCCAGCCAGCCATTTGTACATGTGCCATGATGCCACTAACTTCGTAAGCTGACTTAATTATCAATGCAACAGTTAATAGACTAATTCTAAGTTTGCGTGTGATGCATACTATGTAGAGAGACCCAAACTGGGGGACCACCACAGGACCTTTGGTGTGCAACCCCCCATCTCTGTATGGCAATAATGACTTAAAAGTAAAATTATCAGCAGTTGTCTGACTCATCTCAACACAGTAATCCAATAGCTATTTCACTCATTCATTCAAATTATTCTTTGCTTTAAAGAAGTTGTACGAATTGATGTGCACTGAAAAACTTTCTCTAAACTTCTCTGGTCCTGGTCCTCATTTTCTTTCTCCCTGAGAGATTCTTGGTTTGAGTGGGTTGGAAAGTTGAAAAGACGCCAGAGCCTCGGTTCACAGATCACTTTCGATTGAAGAGCAAAAACAAGAACTCAATTCAGTGCTGTCACACCCTCACCATTCAGCCAAGGATGAGAGAAAGCCTTGATCCACAGGAAGCGAGCTGCACTCAGCTGGGCCAGGGGAATTGGCATTCTGCTGGGATGCTGTCATTGTGTGTCGCCCTCAAAGCCCCCTGGTGTCAAACAGCACAAACATGTCCTGTCATCTGACTGTCTGACAATGACGGTATGTGCATGTCAGGAGGGAAAGAGATGGCTACTTACTCACTTACTGCTGTGGGAACTTGAGCTTGTTGAGTTACTTTATGAACTGACGTTCAATATGTCCCAAAAATGGCGACCTTTCCTTGCAGGCTTAAAGATGAAGTAAGAATACTTTGGAAGGCCGATGATTTGTGTGGAGGAAGGTCCAGCAGATGATTTTTGCACACTTCCTGCAGCAACTGCAGATACAAGATACGGCAGAGTGCCTCATCCCGACAGACCTCAGCTCGGACACAATCTATCAAATCCAGACAGCTTATGAAATGGAATTTCCAGTCTGATCCTCTTCCAGCCTTTCTGGAAGGGCTGCTGGGTTCCTCAGTGGCTTCACAGAGGTATGTTGTCTTCAGGCTTCCAGGCGCACCCCAGGGGTGACATGTCAGGCAATTATTCTTCAGAGGATGTAAACTGCAGAACTTTATTTACCCTGCTTTAGGGAATGATCATAATGTAAAAACATTCAAACAATTGAATGTATGATGTTAAGCTTGTAGTTGCATTTGCATATGTCAGTGGTGTATTTTCTCTCAGTAAATTTTTTTTCATAACCCAAGAGTCCAACAGCAAAAATTCATGAGGTACACCACTTGTTCCAGTGATCACAGCCTCAGTCAGTCAGTCAGTCAGTCAGTCAGTCAGTCAGTCAGTCAGTCAGTCAGTCAGTCAGTCAGTCAGTCAGTCAGTCAGCCAGTCAGCCAGTCAAATAGTATGTCAGGTAGGCCCATGATGATGGAGCAAAATGATGTATCAAACAGCCAAGGGTCACTCCAGCCATTGTAGCAAATGTTTAGGGACGGTTTGAGGCAGAGCATCACACTGCCATTTAGCTACACCTACACACTACACTGATCAGTTAGAAATTTCACAAACTTTTGCATCATTTTCTGCAAATAAATCATATTGGTATCATCATACATTTTGCACATAAGCATGAAGGTATTATGGAATTACCAGATACCCACAATTTAAAGTGCGATTCTCTTTAACGAGATCCACTTAACAAGATTCAATTCTAGATTGTTGATGCATCATGCTACAGTTGGAAGGGAGCATCAGCTTTACCGTGTTTGTATTGTGTGTGTTTGGCAGCACTGGGCACTCTTCCTTTGACCAGGGAGGATTTGGCAAGGTGCCTGACCTCTGTCAGAGCCCCATAGGGAAATTTAAACAGGAAATCCTGCCTTTCAGTGTCACAGTTGGAAAGGTGGTACAGCTGCAAAGGACTTCCTGAGCCAAAGTGTCACATCGGCTGGCAGGAAGAAGAGCATTTATGATTCTTGGACAGGAGTTCAACCAGTCAGAGAGGATCAGGGCCTGTAAAATGTATCTATGTGTGAGACGAAGATCAGCCATGCCTATAAAAAAGACAAAGGGATTCAGAAATGTTGAGCATTACAGAGAAAAACAAACAAACAATACTTTAACTAATGATGTTAAATTTAAGTATGAGCTCAGAAATTACCACCTTCAGGTCAGTCTTCTTAGACCGCAGTCATTGCACTGAATCTATAAGACGATGAGTGTTTCCAGGCCAGTGGTCTGCACCTCTGGAATGCACCACATCTGACTCCCCGGAAGGTTTTCAGAGAAAACTTAGAACTTCACACAGGCTTTTTATTGATGTTGATGTTCAGAGGCCATGAAGAAGTAACCTGTTTCTGTGTCCTTGGGTGTTTTGTGTTGTTTTTTTACACCCGCTGCCTCCAGTGCGGTGCAGGGACCTCTTCTTTCGTTCCCTTCCTCTCTCCGGGTTTGTCCTGTCTCCCTCTTCGGTGGGTGTGAGCCAGGTGTAGCAACAAGGCAAGCTGGTGATTCTAAACTGTAGTGTCTCTAGGTGGTTGCTGTAAAACCAGGTGCAGTCCACTGCTCCTTCCTTGACCATGTATGACTTCCCTGTTTAGAATGATGCTGCTGCAGTGCACTTGACGTCCTCCAGCTGAGATGACTCCACCATCAGCCTGCCCTGTTCTGCCTTTCATCCCATCAAGTTGGCTCCACCACCAGCCTGCACCTGCTCCACCTGCCTCCTCATCTTGTCAGCTCCACACCAGCCCGCACATGCTTTGCCTGCCTTCCCACCAACTCGTTCCCAGTCTACACCTGTTCAAGTGCTTCGCAATGAAATTTTACTTGTGTATGATTCATTTTCTGCCAAGGTCCAAAACTATGGTGTTTGTCATCCAATGTTTTTTCCACCAAGTTTAAATATCAATAGGTTACAGTGACCCACCACCTCCAAGTATGGTCACTTTTGTTCCTTTTACATCATCCTTTGAGTTTTGTGTGCATGTACCACCTACTGGCATGACATGTGTACTCTAACATTTTCATGTCAACCTGCGCTGTCTGAAAACAGGAGGACTCGAAGGCGTTCCCAGACCAGCAGGGTGATGTAGTCCCTCCAGTGTGCCCTGGGTCTCCGCCGCGGCCTCCACCTCATCAAAAGCTGCTCCTCTTGAGGTGGAGGCACAGTGGCTGTACTTTTAGCTCCTCCCGGATGGCAGAACTCCTCACCAGCTCTTAAAAGGTGCATCCCACCATCTTGCAGAGAAAACTCATTTCAGCCACTTGTACTCAAGACCTTGTTCTTTTGGTCATGACCCAGAGTTCCTGACCAGAAGTGAGAGAGTGACCGTAGATTGACCAGTAAATAGAGAGCGTCCCTTTTTGGGTCAACTCCTTCACCAAGATGGACATTGACTGCAACACTGTGGCTTCTGAAAGATAAATATCTGGCATTACAAGTATTGATAATGCACCAATGTATAAACACAGATGCATACACAACTGATCAACAAGTAAAAGCAAAACACCAGTATAATCTTTATTTCAGCAAAAAAAAGTGAAGATTAAAAAAAAAAACAAAGTTTCGGTTCATTTCTTGCTGATGTGAGTTAGGAACTTGCTTTGTACACCCTAGTGTCCATTGTGGCAAGTACATCCGACAATAACATGGTGCATACTTCTGGTTTTTCAGAAAAAAAACCTAGTTGATCTTATGTGAAGTACATTTGTGTCATGATACTATTTCCCTTTGGACAACATTGTCAGGATGGGTGAAAATAGCTGTAACTCCTTCTCAGTTGACCCTCTCCGTCATACTGCACGAAGCAGAGTACAAGAGGGATGTAGCAAATTCGAATGAGTTGCACTCTGTTAAAAAAAAACTAAGTGTTTTTTTTTTCATGGTGGCTGCTGTGAGCTCATTGGTTCATCTGATATAAACGCTTCCTCTCTCTGGTTTTTTCCTGACTCATGAGTCCTGTCCTCATCATTAGGTAGTACAGGAACCATGGGTCCTGTCCTGATTGTTCAGTTGTTCCTGACTCATGAGTCCAGACTTACAGTTCAGTGGTTCCTTTTTCATGAGTCCTGATTCATCATTCAGTAGTACATGACTAATAGTTCACTTCCTCATTGTTCAGTAGTTCCTGACTCAAGTCCCCCCTATTTCCAGTGCCATGGACTCAACCTTCAAATATTATCTGAGATGAAAGTTGGCTCCTCACATCGGGTAGAAATGGCAGAAAGTGAAATTATTTATTGTACACATAATATTAAGTCAACAAGAGTAAAAATTCAAAATATTGAGCCACTGTCGTTCATTATTCAGAGTCACTGTACCTCCCAGCACTGCAGCAATAGACTCACTGGCTCGCTCATCACACCTGTTTACCTTCAGTCCGAATTTAAGAGACAGACAGATGTGTGCGTGCATTTAATGCTTATCAGCAATGGCATAGATTAAAAAAGAAAACGTGTTTAGGTAGTGGCACTTTCTATTTTATGGATAAACCTCAATTGTAATGTATTAGTCACTACGTTTTGGGGTTGATTGTTCCATTCCTGAAGATTACAGATTTTTCTCCTTTTATTCCAAATGAAATGGAGCACTGTTTCCCTTTTCAAAGCATTGATCTCCAAGGAACAGAAGTAGATGGAAGTTGTATGCAAAAACTGCGAATGCGCATTTGGACGCATTTGACTCAAGTGACTTTAGTGACTCATACACACGGTACACTTTGGTGAGTGACTCATGAGGATTTGAGTCAGTAAAAGGAATTGGGTTCCCCATTTCGAGTTGTACCAGAGAAAGTGTAAGGATCGCAGGGTACCTAAAATTAACATTTATTGTTTTCCTGAAAGCCACACATAACCAAATATTTATAACCCTTTCCAGGATCATGACAGAAAAAAAGCCAGGAAATAAATGCTAACACTATTAATCAAATAAATAACACTATTTATGATTTTTTTTTAAAAAATAACCTACCCTTTTCGCCATTATTTGAATCTATTCGACAGAGGCTAGTCTCAGATTGTGTGGCCCTGGGTTGTATAACATGGAAAATTTGATGTTGATTATCGTGACCAAATTATCAGGTTTACAATATTGTTGCAGTCTTCCTAATTGCTGTTCAAATGTCCTGCAAACACATTCATTTTAATAATTTCATGAAATCTTGTGAATTTCTGGTCATACTAAAACACTACAAGGTAAAAATAGATTTTATTTTAAATCAACACAATAAATGACAAAGCTTATTTGTCTAGTACAAATTTTATTTCCTGGAGCTAAACAGCCTGCATAACTTGCTGTCAATGTAAACTCACATTTTTAACTCATTATTATAAACATCAACGTATACTCTTCCTCACGGAAGAATTCCTCATGTATATTCCTCCTCACGTCGCCTTACGTTGTGTCACAGCACAGAAGCACTCGCAGCTGTGCAGCAGAGCCGACAGACTGGTGCTGGCTGCTTCGGTTCTGTTTCGTTTGGAGACAGTGAACAACACAGCTGTTTACACGACTAGTAGCTACTAACACGGCTTGTAGTTGCTCAACTTGTAGCTCCCAAGAGTCTAAAATGTCGTGTTTTAGGACGATAAATAATGCTCAAGACTTTGGTTTCCATCTTGACAAGTTACCACCAGATTACACAATCTTCCTAAAGCTGATGCCGCTCACATGATGTATATGAGCTAAAGTTAGCCTGTTTTCATTGGCTGAAAAGCTGTGGGTGATGCTCACGGAGATGGCCAGTAGATATGAAGTGTTGTTGCCTTTAGCAGCAACTTTTTCCTTGCTGCTCTACAGACAGGATAATTGTCCTCCACCAGTTGTCCTTACTCTTTAAAAAAAGGGGGGAAAATGGCCATACCTGGGATCTAGTTTTTTTAGTGGGCTGGTAATTGTCCTGCATGCTGTCTTCACTTTCTACCATGCTCATGTTTAGATGCCTGTTGCAAGCTATGCTTGCTGTATTTATGCAGAACACAATCGTGAGTCTCTTGCAAGACTTCAATAAGGGTGTTACTGCATAACGCGGTAATTGACCGCAATATTGAGGTTAAGGGAAGATAAATGGTCATACCTATTGTGTAAAATTTTACCATGGTTTATCATAATACCTGTAACCGTATTACCTAGAGTGGTGAGATTGAAAAACATCAGTCTCTGGTATTGTTCAGGAGGCCAGGCCAAATGTGGAGGTGGGCTGTACATAGCCTGTGGGCCTTAGTTTGGGGACCATTGGTTTATACATTGCTGCATTGCAAGTTTACAGGCAGATTATCAAAACTATGCCTTTGCAATTGTTTCTTGAATTCTCTTTTTTATTGAAGTTCTTTTAATTATTATTAGATATAATTTATGTTTCATTTTGTGCTAAAGGGGACAGGTGTGGGAAATCTTTCTAAATTCAAATTTTTGGTCACCACCCAAGACTTGCTGATGCCCCCCCCCCATGTTGTATTAACAGTAATTAAGCTATTTGTGAAGTGAATATATTTTCTCCATGTTATCTTAGCTTTTCTGAGTTTGAATATTTTCTACGATTACATGGTTCATCTTAAAGTATAAACACAATGGCCAAAAGCAGACTTCTTAATTGTAATTTTTTTTCAATGGATTTTTTTTACATTTATTTTATTGTTTTTTTTTTCTCCATGTATTTGTTTGCTAAAAAGACGGCAAGAAACATTTGAAACATTTGAAGAGAAAAAATTATATACTTTTCATGATATTTTGTTTGATTTTTAAGTCAAGAGTACTTATCATTTGTAAGGCAATCAGTTGCCACAAACATTTCAGGTTTTGGGGTAAATGAATTTGTGTTCTAACAGTCTATGTTTTTGAGTTAAGCGTAAAAAGAAGATCAATTGGGACAAACAAATAAATGTTAAGTTCATGAAAAATAAAAATCTTGAGTTGTCATGCTTGAAATAATTAATAATAATAATAATAATAATAATAATAATAATAATAATAACAAATATTCCGAGTAGCAGAAACTGAAAATTTTGGAGTTAACTTAATTGGTAAATTTGATTTCATTATAATTTATCAATTACATTTAACAAAAACTCCAAATATTTAAACAACGATAGACTCAGTTTTCAGACTTCAGTTTTTGAACAAAAAAAATGTGGCAACTGACTGCCTCACTTTTGTTGAGTTCTACTGACATATTCTGGTTTCCAGCATACCTATTTAAACTTGAACAAAATAAGAACTTTATTGCTCAGTTTTTATGTATAGTTTCTTGTGTAAATCTTACAGCAGTGACATTGTGTAATTTGTGACCTCATATACAAAGAATCAGCCCGTATTTTAAAAGAGACACTTGAAAAGCCTCCATGTGTCCAACTGTACTATGTTATGAAATCCTGCATGATTAGATCACAGCTTTCCAACAACCACATATTTCAGAGCCCATTGCAAGATATATCTTTTGGGAGAAGGAGGGGGGTGAAACAAGTAAACAGAGCACACCCAGTGTGATGATCTTTCCCCAGACAACAATTTAGCACAAAAGTTGTGCTTTTGTTGGCCAATTCAGTAGGAGAACAAGGTGGGATGATGCACACTCAGACCTGGGGCACGCTGGCCTGTACAGTGCTTACTTCAAATCCGCGTCCGGGGGCGGTGACATATGGCTGAATGGACTGCTGTTATTCCAACTTCATGTCTGGCACTTATCGAAGGAGACAGCTGTAAATACCTGCTGGCTACAGCACCTCATCTGGGACTGATGAGAGCTGCAGCTCTCCACAGATCTACTGTAAAGTACTGCTGATGAAATCTCTATGTCGTCCTGAAATGCCGCTACAGTGAAGCTGGGGATCATCAAGAAATGACAAAAGAAGGCAGAATGTAGCAGCTTTGCTTCCTTCTTCCTCAAAGGAAGTACGTTATGTAGTGAACTCCACGGTATAGTTTTTCAGTGTGGAGGTACAGTCATTGACAGAAGTCTTGTCGCATACGGACATAGTAACTTAAAATTACATATAACTTCATTTCTAATCAATAAATTGTTACAGTAAATGGCTCATTTTGATGTCAAGGCCTTTCACATTAATAATTGTGTGCAAAATGAAACCATCAAAAGATGTCCTAATGTTCACAGCTTGGTAAAGGCCATGACATCTGTCTTTGCAAGGACAAAAGTCTTGTCATGTCTTTAAATGATTTAACCAATCACAGATTAGAGCTTCACCTGTGACAAATGCTGTAATTAACACACTCCCAGGTGTGTCTAACAAGAGCCCCAGCACACCAGACCTTCATTTGAAATGCAACCTGACCTCTGACAACATGCCAAAGATTCAACCACAGACCAAAGTGCTGATCATCAAAAGCTTGAAGACGAAGTCTGCTGCTGAGGTGGCAAACATCTTTAACGTATCCAAACGTCAAGTGGAGAGGATAAAAAAAAAGATTTGAAGAAACTGGTGTTGTGCCTGGGTACACGCCAGTGCAAGCTGGTCCTACCGGCTTACACGGGGCACCATTAAGGTTGGGGGAAGTTC
>JASSRZ010000279.1:3634-13785 GCA_032164315.1 Malacoctenus gilli | reverse complement strand
GTGTGTGTGTGTGTGTGTGTGTGTGTGTGTGTGTCTGTGTGTGTGTGTGTGTGTGTGTGTCTGTGTGTGTGTGTGTGCGTGCGTGTGTGTGTGTGTACGTGTGCGTGTGTGCACGCAATTTTTAAACTGACGGCTCAGATTGTAACGCATTACCTGACTCGGTAAAGGTAATAATATTACCAAAATATAATTCGTAACGAATTTTACACTGTTACTGCCTGACGTAATATATTACAGTAATGCGTTATAAAAGTAACTCGTTACCCCAAGCACTGATAATAATATACAAAAAAATATACATAATGTACATACATAATATATAAATAAAACATAATGTTGTCGCTACAAATTAATAGCATTGAAAAAAAGCTTTACACCTGTAAACCACACTGTTATTTCCCTCTCCCAATGACATTCATGGTGTGGTCTGTTGTACTGAGACGAGATAGCAGAAGCAGCTCCCATATAGTCCTGAATGACCCCTCATAATTCCACAAGACATGATGAGCAACAAGACACTAAACCTCAAAACTGCTCCCACTGACTCACACTAACAAACACTTAGAGACTGCTTGTGAGGTTTATATCAAACCTTTTGTTTGCTAAAATTTCCTTTTATCCAGTCTCAGATAGTTTTTGTATCTTTTTAAAAAAAAACAAAACTTTTTTTTATCAGTACACACAACAGTAGCAGTTTCATGCTTTACATCCATCTGTAATTTATTGTTGGATGAATGTATAGATAACCTTTGAGCAGATTTTAGTGCTGACCTCAGTGATGCGCACGTGGCTGAGACACTAAATAAGACAAAGGTTTAATTTCATATGGACACCATAATTAATTTTAACCCACAAGGGGAACATTGGTTACAAAGGTTGAAACCTCTGTTCAGGACACAATAGTTTTCTTCTGCCCCAGTGATGTTGGGAAGGTGTCTAAAATTACACTCATATTTAGGGTGGAGAGCATTGAACAAATGAATGAGCTCATATTATAAGCATTCTGAAGGAATGAAAAACACTTAGTCAGCATTATGCGCAAACATCAGTTTTATTAAAGTTAAAGACAGAAGTTTGAAAGTTCATTTGTGGCATCTATCTGGAGCCAAATCATTGACAGAGAGAAAGGAGAAAGAAACACCACTTCAACACAAACACACCACATCCCACAGTTCAAATCATCACACAGGCCACATTCAGCTGCCTCTGAGTGAATGAAAACAAAATAAATGGTTTTGTGAAAGTACACAAGAGCAAAGTTTTAGAGGAAATGCAGGAAGCTTAAAATCATTTAACTTCGGTGTTTTGTTTTTTTTTTGCACGGTGAAGCCTTCTCTTTCTTTTACTCATGTTTGGTTCCTGTTTCACACTCAGCCACTTCACAGCCACACTTTTCCACCAAGATGTAGCTGTGAGTTTCCCTCCTGCCGTCCGAGCACATCATCTCCACCTCTCTCCTGCTCGTGGACATTTCTCGGCAGCACGTGCACGAGTGAATCATGCTGTTGCTCTCAGCCGAGTACCTGCAGGTGAAGGAGAAGCAGCGAGCAAACGTTCAGGTAAAAAAAAAAAAAAACTCACTCAAAACCTGCCTCTTGTTTTCAGCGTGGCTGATAAAGGTGTGTGTAGAGAATAGGTGAACATCTCACATCGATGAGGACGCGCCGCAGGTTCCCCTGCAGGAGGTCAGCTCCACCGGCTTCAGTGATTGGCAGTCCTTGATGTGCAGGACAGTGGTGGTCCTGTTCATTTCACAGGTATAACGAGGGGTACCTGTGAACGTAGACATCGGGCACATTGTCATTTCAGTGCTGGACTTCTTCACAGATGCCCCATTTAAATTCATGATGACAGAAAGAAACTCCAAATAAAGGCGATAACCTGCAGAATGACACAACTAACCGCAGATAAGCTCAGTGAAACTCTTACATGAATTTCTTTCGGGGATTTATACTTACAAGTTTTGCAACATCCAGTCTTGTCTGTTTGCTCTGTGCCCTGTGACGCAGTAGATATAAAAGTTAAAACCACATAAAAGATCACATAAAAGTCTAACTGTCAAACAAACACTGATAGACTCGGGCCTTGTACACATAGAGAAAATGTATCCACTGCCTGTTTCCTGTTTCGAACCGCATGCCATCGTGAAAAGTTTTTGTCCACAAGAAACCACTGAGTTAAGACAAAAGTTCAAGACATAAAACTTAGTTCAGCTCATCAGAGTAATGAATGCCTTTCAAGAAGCTGTATGACACTCACTGGAACGCAGTTTTCTGGATCAAATTCAGGACATGTTGGATGAGTCTCCGAGACAACAAAGTCATTTTTCAGCTTCCGGCAAACATACGTGGTGCAGTTGTCGTTTGGTGGGGACCAGCTCTGAGAAGGCTGCACGAAGTGTAGCAGAGAGTCATTACAGAGAACACAGATACTGACGAGATGCAATGATCCTGGTTTCCTTTTACGCTCGAACGTACCTCGATGATGACTGGAGAAGTAAAACCTGGGACCTCCACAACGCAGCTCTTTTTGACGCACAATCCACAACATTGACCTGGCTGTTCTACATATTCATAGCCCTGTTTGGAAAACAGTGTGAGCCAGCGACAACTCCAGTTTATTACAGCAATCCTTGTATTTTGTTGAGTATATAAAGCTACAAGTTCTTGTGTTTAAAGTTTTGTGCAACATTTGTGGGAGAAAAAAAGCTTTTCTCTTTTCTGACTCGTGTTATCGAAATGCCACAGTCAGTTTTTAGGAGAGAATGATGTTTTCTCTTGATTTTCCAGATTATTCATTTGCTATCACTGTGCATCATTTTTTATGAATAATATTTAACTCTGCTGGTCTTAAAAAAAATACTATAAATGATTGAAAAACTGTAGAATTTCGAAGTAACAAACAACAAACCTCTGAACACTTTGCAATACAATCCATCTTGTCACATTTGTAGGTGTTCAGCAGGGTGCTGGGATCCTGTTTCCCAGTGCAGGTACAAGTTTCACACAGACTTTTGGGGAAGCTGACACCAGGCTGGAAAACAAACAAACAGAGAAAGTGTGAGTCTACTTCCTGTCAAGATTTCAGTTCACTTTGAGCGTTTTAATGGCATCCAGGCCGTTGACTCACCTTGTACTCAGTGTTATTGAAGACACAGACACCTTTGGGCACTACACAAGACAGTCAATGAAAAGAAGCATGTTATAATCTCACATACACACAGTGAGTTAACGAGGCCCACGTGCTCAGCGTACCACAGCGATGAACGGGGCAGCAGCTCTCAGGAGAGGCGGAGTCCTCCAGCTCGAACCCGAGCTCACATTTCTTCCTCAGTGGTGAACAGCGGCTCTTATTACATTCTGTTGGATGAAGAGTCAAAATAATTTCCAGTAAGAATAACATGAAATCGGACCAATATATGAATATTATTTGGCAGCATTTTCCTAAGTGTTGAAAGGTCTCCACAGACCTTTATCAGTCAACTGTCCAGTCTTCAATAGCAGATTTTTTTAGACTTTCCCGGTGCATTCATTCATTCATTCATTCATTCATTCATTCATTCATTCATTCATTCATTCATTCATTATCTGTACCACTTACTAATCAATCACACGGGAGGTGCTGGAGCCTATCCCAGCTCTTTGCAGGCTAAGGCAGGGTACACCCTGGACAGGTCGCCAGTCCATCACAGGGCAACACAGTGACAAACAACCATTCACGCACCCATTCACACCTACGGACAATTTAGAACCACCTTGTGCATGTTTTTGGACTGTGGGAGGAAGCCGGAGTATCCGGAGAGAACCCACACATGCACAGGGAGAACATGCCATCTCCACACAGAAAGGCCCCAGCTGGACGCGAACCCTGGACCTTCTTGCTGTGAGGTGAGATGAATGTAACTGTGGAGTCTCGTTTCGCTCACCACAGATCTGCTTCTCGCAGCAGGCGACTGTGTGTGTCACGAGCTCCTCCCCCTCCGCACTGCAGGTCACCGGTTGTTCAGTCGGGCACACGGTTGGTAGACACCGCACGCTCAGCGTGTCCTCGTCACAGACACACTCCTCACAGTCACTCTTCCATGTCTCACCGAGCTGTTGGAGTGACGGAGACGAATGTTGTTATAGAAGCAACCAGTAAAGAAATGTAAAAAAAAAAAAAAAAAAAAAGGTGTGTATGAGTTCGAGGTGCAGTGAAGCGTTTGCCTGTTTAGGTTTGCCATCAGGTCCAGTGCAACCTTCAACAACAGAAAACAGTCAGGCAGCAGATCCGCGCACTGTTGAAAGGTGCCATCAGTTTGCTCTTTGAAATGCAAACCAAATGGAAAAGGTTCTTACATGAAGTGACGCAGACATCAGATGTCGAACTGAACAAAATCGTTCCCTCTGGACAGAAACATCCCTCCATTAATCCACCGCAGTCTGTCAGTTGGTGTCCTGCCTTCTCTTGGCATTGCTGTGAATACTTTTTATTGTACCTGAAAAGGAAAGCAATTGACCATCAATACATGTCTTCCCTGCACCACAACTCAATGCAAAGTTGATGGCGGATGATGGATTCATTCCTTAAATGGGCAGCCAGATCATGAAGGTAGAGTTCTGGATCGGTGCATCAATTTTTTTTTCCAGATTTGTCAAAGTACATTGACTGTAATCCTGATACTAACTATGCTTTCTCTTCTGTAGAAAACATTATTAGGATGTGTTTTGTAAGCTTGAGATTGTATTCATTCAGTCATAACGTGAAAACAGAACTGAGGGCTTACTTTGCATTGCAGGTTTCTACGATAGTCGGCCCACAAGGCTTGTAGACTTTGTTTTCGGGGCAACTATATTCTGCAAGAGCAGGAGGTTGATGTAAAGTTAAAATACAATGAAAAAATCGCATAAAAAAAAAAAATCAGTCTTTTCTCCTCAGTCAAAGGTCTCTTACCGCACTGCCCGCCAGTGGCGTTCCTCCAGGGCACACAAACAGATGCTTCTGCGCACAGCATCGCGTACATTTCCAGACTGGAACAGCCAATGCTGACGTCCTCCATGTCACAAACGTCAAACCGGCAGGCCTGATAATACGGCTCCGGTGGGATTACTTTGTGGCACTGCTCAAACACACTTCAGGTGCAAATGAAGGGAAAACCCGTGACTACAACAGCAATGCGGAATGAAGACATTCTGTCCTCATGTTTATGCGCGAACACTCACTTGCTGATTATGATTTCACAGAGATCAGCGTTGCACGGCGGCGCCGTTGGTGTTGGGGGCGGAGGCAGGGTCTCGCAGTAGGGCTTATTCTTATCTGGGACGTGCCAGTCGTGGCCCATCGCAGCGCAGGAGGGATGGATCTGACCGTTTGGTAATCTGCAGTCGTTCCTCTTGTCATTGTCACATGTACCTGGTGAAAGCAGTCGATAACAAGGCAGATTTAGGAATCTTACATACATAAATTAGATGATCTAAAACCTTGATTGTTTTTGTCGGGCTTCAGAGTGTTGAAAACCATCAGCTCATCGGGTGAAAAACAGCTATCTGCATTGTCAAACAAAACGCCTCATGTATGTTGTTTTATGTTTGAAAGCACTAAAAATATAACAAACACAAAAGACTAAAGACTCTTTTTCCCCTGACCACACGTTTAGCACAGTCAACCTGAACCCTTTCGGGGAATAGAAACAGCTCATATTGCATGAGAATAGATTTTACAGGAACAATTTGCTTTGTATTTATGCTTTCCAATATGTTTCGCAACAGCTGAAATGAAATCATCTTACCGCACTGTCCTTCTGTATTGCCATGGAAAAGAGACGGGGGCACTTCGACGCTGAATAGAAGACCTTTGTATACCACGGATGCTTCAATTTCTGGGATTTTCAACAGCAGCTCGATTCCTGAGCTCGTGATGACAAAGTCTTTGTTGGAGTAGTTTGGTGTCACACGCTTCCCGTTAATAAACACCTGAAAAGGAAATTTCGTTGGTGACAAATCGCATATCTAGGATCTCCATGGCTCAGTATCTTTACCTACATGACTGCTTGTGGTGGTGATACTTACAATGTTGACAGTCTTTGGGTCTCTCTCTTGTGTGAGAATGATTTTGTAATCCTTGTAAAATACAATCAAGGCCCTAGCGCAGGTCACTGTCCCCGAGGCGTCACAGTTTTCATTGTCGATGAGCACCTTGAAATTGTGTTTTGGAATGATCTCTTTCATCAGGACATATGTGCAGTTCTCCTGGAAGCTGTAATACGTGCCATCGAATGTCACATAATGAGGGTCGCCCCAGCCAGCACAAATGCCTGTGAATGCAACATTCATGTGAGAGAGCCAAGAAAACAAATGTGCGTTTTTCAGACATCTGCTTGTATATATGTATATACTGTGAAAATATTTTTCAAATATTATCATGAAATTTGAACCTACATTTGCACTCATAGTGAAAACAGCAGCCTCCTTCATCATAAACCTTGACTGGCGGGTATCCATTTTCACATACAGGCATGTTCGTCGAAGGACATGGGACGTGCTCGGAGATTACTCGGCCATTATCGCATGTTTGTGTGATGCAATGATTCAAAATCCACTTGTCACCATGCTGCAAAAAAGATCCATCAATAAACTGACATGGGGACAGGTGGTTCGCTTGATGTACATGCAGACTTTTAACCAAGTTATTTTCTTTAAAGAACATTTAGACAAAAAGTTTTATGATGAATGTCTTCTCTCCGTAGCACAAACCTTGTATGAAAGTGAAACTGTCAACTTCATCTGACTGTAATGTAGCTAAGATGTGAAGAGTCTTTAGTAATTTAGTAATTAGTGATTTCAGAAATCAAATACCTCTCTGGGTGGGTCAAGAAATGAGCAATCTGGAGAAGGGACAACTGCGGTCGTTCTGTTGGCTGCAGGGCTTGTTGGAGGGGTTGTGGTTGGACAAGGTTTGGCTTGCTTGTCCACACTGCAATTCAGCTTGCAATATGCAGTATAACACCAGCCGTCTCCATCAGTCTTATTGTACATAAAGCTTCCTGCAGGATAATGAAAGCAAAGAAGGTGGATCAAAGTTCAGTTCAAGTCTGCAATTGGCTATTCAGGCAGCATCATAAAGATGAGTGTAAATGAAGAAAAGTGTTTTATGACACAGCAGGATCTCAGTTAATATCAGTGTGATACAGTAACTTAACCATGGATTCTCTGTACAATACAGGTAGTTAACAATTACTCACTCCAAGCTGATGAGGTTACTTAAACTATCGTCCTGTATACGGGCCCTACAGGTATGGCAGATTATGTATTGGTCAAGCAGAGCTTCTGCTACAAACAGATGAAAAGGGTTCAGCGCTTACCTGGAGAAAATGTCTGGTTCAGGTACTTGCAGAAACACAAAGTTGTTCTGCTTTGTGTTGAGGGTGACACTGTCAGTGTAGACGTTCCAAGAGTGGAAATTTTTGTGGTGACTATGGTGACTGTGGTTGTTGGGGTGGTCAGCTTTGTTGTGGGAGCTTGTGTTGTTGTTGTGTAGGGGGTGGTGACCTCTTCAGGAGTTGTTGTAGGAGGTTTCTCTGTTCTTGTGGTTGTTGATTCTGGTTCTTTGGTGGTTGTGGTACTCGGTTTTTCTGTCTTATTAGTTGTTGTGACCTCTTCAGTTGTGGAGGAAACTATGGTTGTTGCCTCCACTTTTGGTGTTGTGGTTGGTTTTTCGGTTATTGTGGTTGTCGTATGTGCTTCTTCAGTGGTTGTGGTCGTGTGTTTTTCTGTTGTTGTTGAGACTTTTTCACTTGTGGCGGTGGGTCTTCCTGTTGTTGGAGTTATTGCAGTGACCTCTCTTGTGGTTAATGTAGTAGGGTTTACTGTTGTTGCTGTTGTTGTTGTTCCTATTTTTTCCGTTGTTGTTGTTGGTCTTTCTGTTGTCATGGTTTTTGTAACAACCTCAGTTGATGTAGAAGGTTTTTCTGTTGTAGTTGTTCCTGTTTCTTCAGTAGTCACAATAGTCGGTTTTTCTGTTGATGTGGTCGCTGTCGAGCCTTCTTCTTTTGGTGTTGTGGATGTTTCAGTGATTTTGGTTGATTTCACTGTGCTCGTGAAAGTTGTTGGCCTTGTGGTTGTGTTTTTAACAACTGATCCTGTTGGTGGCACTGTTGTAGTCACAGTGACAACTTCAGGAGTTTCTATGGTAGGTTTAGTTGTGAAAGTTGTAGTGCTCGAACTTGCTGTGGTCTTTGTTGTGACTTCCTCAGTTGTGGTGTGTTTCTCTGTTGAGGATATTGTTGTCATTGTCTCTACTTTTGGTGTTGTGGTTGGTTTTTCTGTTTTTGTGGTTGTCGTACCTGTTTCTAATGTGGTTGTTGTAGTGGGCTTCACTGTTGTTGTGGTTGTTGCAGTGACCTCTTTTGTGGATTCTGTAGTTGGATTTACTGTCGTTGTTGTTGTCGGAGTGACTTTTTTAGTAGTTGTCGTGGGTCTTTCTGTTGTGATTACTGTAATGACCTCTTCAGTTGTTGTTGTGGTTTTTTCTATTGTTGTTTCTTTAGTAGTTGTAGTAGATTTTTCCGCAGTTGTCGTGGGTCTTTCTGTTGTTAGAATTGTTTCAGTGACCTCTGTGGTGGTTATTGTTGTCGGCCTTTCTGTTGTGGTTGGTTTCCCTGTTTCTTCAGTGGTAGCTGTGGTGAGTATCTCGGTTGTGATTTTTTCGGTGGTTGTTGCAGAGGGTTTACCTGTAGTTGTCACCAGCGTAGTGAACTCTGTAGGTGTAGATTTATTCATTGTTGTTTCTTTACCGGTTGTAGTTGGTTTTGTTGTTGTTGACACTTTTTCAGTTGGGGTGGTGGGTCTTTCTGTTGTTGGAGTTGTTGCTGTGACCTCCATTGTGGTGAGTGTAGTAGGGTTTACCACTGCTGTTGTTGTTGCTATTTTTTCTGTTGTTGTTGGTGGTCTTTCTGTAGTTGTGGTTGTTTTAGTGACCTCTTCAGTTGTTGTGGAAGGTTTTTCTGTTGTTGTTGTTGGTCTTTCTGTAGTTGTGGTTACTGTAATGACCTCTTCAGTTGTTGTGGAAGGTTTTTCTGTTGTTGTTGTTGTTGTTGTTGGTCTTTCTGTAGTTGTGGTTGCTGTAATGACCTCTTCAGTTGTTGTGGAAGGTTTTTCTGTTGTTGTTGGTCTTTCTGTAGTTGTGGTTGCTGTTGTGACCTCTTCAGTTGTTGTGGAAGGTTTTTCTGTTGTTGTTGTTGTTGGTGGTGGTGTTTCTGTAGTTGTGGTTGCTGTAATGACCTCTTCAGTTGTTGTGAAAGGTTTTTCTGTTGTAGTTGTTGCTGTTTCTTCAGTCGTAGTTATAGTTGGTTTTCCTGTTGATGTGGTTGCTGTCGAGACTTCTTTTGGTGTTGTGGATGTTTCAGTGATTTTGGTTGATTTCACTGTGCTCGTGAAAGTTGTTGGTGTGGTGGTTGTGTTTTTAACAACTGATCCTGTTGGTGGCACTGTTGTAGTCACTGTGACAACTTCAGGAGTTTCTATGGTAGAAGGTTTGGTTGTAAAAGCTGTAGTGCTCGGACTTGCTGTTGTCATTGTTGTGACCTCTTCAGTTGTGGTTGTTTCTTCAGTGGTTCTTGTCGTGGGCTTTTCTATTGTTGTTGTTGTTGTTGTTGTTGTTGATGAGACTTTTCCAGTTGTTGTGGTGGGTTTTACTGTTGTTGTAGTCATTGCAGTGACCTCTGTTGTGGATACTGTAGTTGGGTTTACCGTTGTGGCTGTTGTTGGAACAACTTTTTCACTTGTTGTTGAGGGTCTTTCTGTTGTTGTAGTTACTGTAATGACTTCTTCACTTGTGGTGCGTTTCTCTGTTGAGGATATTGTTGTCGTTGCCTCTTCTGTTGGCGTTGTGATGGGCTTTTCTGTTATTGTTGTTGCATTCCCTGTTTCTTCAGTGGTTGTTTTGGTGGGTTTTACTGTTGTTGTTGTTGTAGTTGCTGCAATTACCTCTGTTGTGGATTCTGTAGTTGGGTTGACTGTTGTTGTTGGAGCGACTTTTTCACTTGTTGTTGATGAGACTTTTCCAGTTGTTGTGGTGGGTTTTACTGTTGTTGTAGTAATTGCAGTGACCTCTGTTGTGGATACTGTAGTTGGGTTTACCGTTGTGGCTGTTGTTGGAACAACTTTTTCACTTGT
>JASSRZ010000278.1:0-13786 GCA_032164315.1 Malacoctenus gilli | reverse complement strand
CGTGCGTGCGTGCGTGCGTGCGTGCGTGCGTGCGTGCGTGCGTGCGTGCGTGCGTGCGTGCGTGCGTGCGTGCGTAGTACTTTTGGAAGCTGAAGTTCTTCCAGAGGCTGCTGATGGTGGCCTGGACACCGGGGCTGTTCTCGTTATTGTTCGACAGGGGCCCCTTCCCAGCCCCTTCCGACTTCCTCCTCAGCCCGCTGGCCCTGGCTGGGCCCAGCTTGGGCACTTTGGCAGCTGGAGCCCGACAGCTGGACCTCAGCTTTGAGAGACCTGAAACCTAGACAGAAACAGACCCCCCCCCTCCATCAGAATGAGGACACGAATATGACGATGTGTGTGGTTTTACAGCCCAAGAATCAAATGGAAAGAGTTTTTAAAAAGAAAAAAGACAAAGACAATGAAAGTTCATTACATGTGATTAAATATTGATGTAGTGAATGAAAAAATGTCTAACACTCTGGTGGGTTCATCAACACACCCTACGACTCACATGCTGGCTGCTGAAGATTGTATAGCTTCAACAAGTATGTTAATTGGCAATTGGCATGCTAATGGAAGAGGTTCAGGGGGCACAGCTGGAGTAGGCAGGCGTGAAAGCCCACTCACACCGTCACAGCAGATGTGGAAACACTTGACAGCATTAAAGGAAACGAGTGAATGTGGTTGGAGGGACACACGTCTCTCTAACACTTTCCACCATCCAAAGAGACATCTCCTGACTCCAAGGGAGTGGAAGTTACTTGGTTGACAAGCTGCCAGAAATGCAATTCAGGCTGATCCATAACAACGTGCTCCACATCCTTCTGTCTGATGCCCTGCACTGTGCTGATAATGTAAGACAATGGAGTTGGTACTGCAGAACTCCCACACCACTGAAGATGATGCAGAGGAGCATCGAATCATTTCACTCCTCTCCTCTGATCCCCCGATTGACTCTGCATGTTCTGGTTGTTGTTGGGGAAAAATATAACTGACTGTCTTCTAATAACTGCATCCAATAAAAAGCCCTGAGGTGGACTTCAGTGAGCTCTATAGAATGAGCCTCTTACACTACACGACGGATCAAACACTTCTTAACAGAAACTGAGTCTAAACTGTGTTGAATGAAGAGGACTGACACCACTATTTGTGAAGTGAACTCTTGATACGAAGTTTTGCTCATTTCGTTCCTTCTTCACGAGATAAAAGTCCATTAATTTTCTGACTGTTTTCATTGGCAACAACACTGGCCCATCTTCTTCACACTGAGCGTGTGACACACCCATTCACCACATGTACAACACTCGTAAAAGCATCAAGGTACTTCCTTTGATTCAAAGAACCTGTCTTTGACAAGAGGCTTGCACATTGTATGAACCCACCTTGGATGTGCTGCCTGCTGTCCTGTTGGGGGGACTGAGCTCTGGGCTGGAACCTTTGCTGGAGTTCTTTTCCTGAGAGAGCACACGAATGGAATCAATGTTGAGCTGTGATGAAGGTCGAACCAAATGCAAAACATGTTTGTACATGGAGAAGTTGCGAAAACATACGGCCACATGCTCCTCCAAATGCTGGTCCGGGAAGCCCTCCTTGTCAAAGGTAGTGAGGCTAGGTTGGGACTGGGAGAAGTAAGCGCTGTCCTGGGAGGAAGGGGAGGGAGGGGTGTGGTCTCTTTCCTCTGATGCTCTGTTGAGGGCAGCTGGCTGTGGAGGGGAGGAGCTACAAGTCTCCTTCTTGTAATAAAACTGCCTCAGGACCGCCAGACCCGAACCAGTCTTTGGTGTTTCACACTGCCGCACCGAGGACAGGCTTGCCGACCAATGAAAGAGCTTGAGTCCCTGGCTGGGTGGACTTGGGGGCGTGATGGTGGGTGATGAGGGTGGGCTCGGGGTCTCTAAGGATGGGGCATCAGGACCATCACTGTCACTGGACTGAGGGCTGTGAGAAGACTTGTCCTGAGTGTCCTTGTCCTGAGGAGGGGGGTCTGAGGCCTGAGGCGAGTCACCAGAGGTGGGCGTGAAACGCAGACTGGCTGAGGTGGAGCTGCAGAAGAATCTGCATGACAAAACAATCGAAGGAGAAACTAGGTTTGTAATAAAGCACAAGGAAACGATAACATGCTGACGTAAAATCGCATAGAAATCAAAACCAAACTTTTTAAACAGGATGAAAGTGAATGAAAATGCCACAATAAATAAATCAATCTCTTTTCTTTGAAGTGTATCACACAGCATCTTTTGGGAATACGCTGATTCCTTTGTTCTAATGACATACCAACACACGCTAATTTACAAAGTAACTGAATTACTTCAGTTACATACAGAAGCTGCTGCTGAAACATAAAGACCCATTCAATTTTAACAATAGCATCGAGTAAACAATGTCTCTCCTGACACTCAAAGTTCAACCTAAAAACCAATTCTGTCAAAGATCATAAAATAAAGCCAGTCTTTGTTATTGATTAAATATTTGTAAGGCCAACACTGTGAAAGGGAAACTTAATATTTGTTTTCTACACTGCTTTTCAATGTAACTAATAAATCCTTTATGACAGCTTGTATGAACCTGATGTTCAGGGTGGAGTATTTTTGAAGGGATCCGATGAGTCAGTCTGCCATAGCTGAGCACTGACACTAAACATCTGCTCTGGAGCAAGTTAGGTGTTTCCTGAAGTTAACGCAGCATCATGCAAAGCTTTACAAAAGGCAAAGAGGCCACGTGAGGCTACAGGGGTGTTACTCAGCTAAAGGACTAAACAACTGCCTAGAAAAAGGAGACAAGAATCTGTGGTACCGTTGATTAACATCAGAAATGGGAGCGAGCTTTATGCTGAACTAAAACGCTGAAAACCATAAAGCTTCAAGCCACTACAGGGAGAGCTGTTTGCTCTGCTTTCCTGAAAGGTGGCTCATGACAAACACCCCTGATGCTAACATGGGTGATACAGAATGCTAACAGCTTCAGCAGAGTTGGGGCAGACAGGGACACAAAAACCTGGCAAAAGCAGGATGGAAGACTCACTCTATAAGTCAGCATCAAGTGGTGTAATCCTGGACTCATGAGCATGACAAGATTATTGTAACCTGTGTTCATGTTGTTCTCTAATGTTACATCCATAAGATTTCCAACACAAGTTTGCCTCTGTGTGTGTTTGTGTGTCGCTATTACAGTCAGAATAACAGTTCTGTTATGCGCTATACTTTGCCAAGGCTGTGGCAGATCATTATCATCATCATTATCATCATCATCACTATTCTTATAATGTATGGTGAGGCCTCTGCTCTGCCTCAATACTGGCCAGACACACTGATGAGTGAGGGAACATACTGCCAATAACATCACACCTCAGTGAGGGATGTCAAAGCACAGAAAGGATGCAAAAACTGGATGGTTTGTCAGTATTGTGGTGTAAATTGAACTGAACGGACAGAAATCTTTCGTGATGTCCATACTCTTTTTCATCTGATGCCGTTTTCCTGATATAAATCTGGTGACATAACACTTTGTAATACGTCATTGTCCTCACGTGAAATAATCTCTGAATCGTGACTGTTGATCCAAACAGACTCCAGATAGAAATTGCATATCACTCTCTGTCCCCTGATGTTCATGTTTGGGTCCCTGCATGGTTGTGACATGGCAGCTGTTCTCTGTGAGTACATGGCGAAAACACAACTTCCCTCATAAGTAAAAAATGAGTGTCCTACTTGCCTTTTGTACAGAGGCCGGCGGACTGTTGATGCACGACGGCAAGTACTGGACTTCAGTCCAGATGAAGAGCTACATGTCCTGTTAAAGGACAGCAGGTGTACATGCTTACCTGCTGTGTGTGGTCTGATGGTCCTCCGCAACTTCCTGGTTCCTCCTCTGTAGCAGGGTGGCAAAGCAGTTGCGTTGCAGGGGCTGGCGGTCATTGGAAAAGCCACGTGCTGGTGGTCCGTCTGCTCTGGTCCGCTTCTGAGTGGAGCTGGAATACTGCTGCAGCACGTCCTGGTCTGAAATACCGGAGTCTACAAAAGCAAACAGGGAAAAGGTAACATAAAAAAGTATCCTATCAACCTTCACAGACTAACTGTGTCACTCAGTGATGCTGGACCAGATTGGATCAGATTGCTTTGGCTGATGATGATATTGTCTCATTGTACTGCTTGGAATCTTTCTTCTTCAGTGTTGAGAAATAGAACCAATATTCCAAAAGGAGTTAAAATGACAATACAAAAAGGTACGTTACTGACACACTGAAGCCTGGTTTGTACCTCTGCAAGATATTCAGTAAATGTCCTTAGTTCCTTTTCACCAGCGAATCGAGGCTCACCACTTTGCAAGCTCACCTTCTCTTGGCCTCTTCACCTGCAGTGTTCTGCAGCGAAGCCTCAAGGCATCCATGCTGACAACTCTCTCTTGCCCCCTGGTGGACAGAGGCCAGTCTGGAGTGGCAGCAGCCTGGGGAGGCGCAGCAGAGATCGGTGTGAAGCCCCTGCTCCAGATACTCGACCCACTGAGGGCTGGCAAGTCGTTCCAGGATCTGGAGCGAGGTTTACATGACTGAAAAGACATTTAAAAACCTGTTCTAGATTAACGAGGCAAAAGAGTTGTGGTGCCCACCATACAGCAGTCAAACCCGTCTGATACCTGCAAAGCTGGGTTGTCAGGTGAGAAGTCATCAATCTTCTCCATGCTGTTCACATCAAGGTTCCCCAATGCCATCTGCAGCCCTTTATCATCTCCAACATTACTGAAATCAGCCCCGTCAAGGATAGAGTGCTAAAGGTCAAGCATATATTCCGTACAATTTCTCCACCACAGTGGCATGGTGAAACAGTGCAGAAGGATACACTCCAGCGTAGCCGAGGGTAGTTGGGTTAATGTGCTCTGGGTATGGGTTGAGGGGGACCACCTTCCTCTGCGTGGGATCAAACACCAACTGGTAGAGAAAGGTGTTGTTGGCCCGAGTGAATCCCTCGATATACGTTTCCGGGACGACCAAATTCATCTTTAAGTACTGGCCCATCTTTCGGATCACCTGAGAGGAAGGAAACAGTTTGTCATGAGGACTGTAGAGCTTGTTCCCCTGGTGAAAAATGTGAGCTTATCTCACATTGATTTGTTGCACCAGAGACATATTTTGCACAGAGCAGATGAAGATTTGCTAGAAAGAGGACCAAGACTCGCATTTTCATGAAAACAGAGTATGGACTGCTTTCACACCTGCGATTAACAGCAGGGACTTGCTAAGAAAGGAACTCAGGTCTTCCCAGAGAGAACCAAACAGTGTAGGCGTGAAAGTCCCCAAAGTGTCACTGCATCAGTGGTGCATAAAGAAATCTTTGACACTGTGTCCCTTCAAGTATCAAGGGTTCAAGTATCAAGTCTCACCTTGAGGATGTCTGGATCCTTGGCGAGCCGCAGCAGTTTGCAGGCCTTGCCGAGGCCAATGCCATGCAGGGAGGAGAGGTAGTCGCAGCCTGACAGGATGCACATGTAGCGGAACTTCTCTTCTGTGAACACGTTGCCAAGGGAACGACAGCGGCCCAGGTTGGACTGGTCGATTTCCAGGCCATTCCCTTGCTTGTCCATTTTCAGTATCACCTTCATGATAATGGATCATAACCCAAGTTAGGTCATGCTACTACCATTTCATTTAGGTCGTGCCAAAAAATGACTCTCCACCCACCCCCCACTTTAAATTATATGCCCCATTCCAGTCATTTACAAAGATGAAGTTGTGTTTCAATCAATGAGTCTCAGTTCCTAAAACTGACATCTTACATCCAGAAATGTGTTAGCGCTCAACTGTAAGCTGGGTGTCAACTGTCGATATGGATATAGGCGCACTCTCTGAAGACGTAATCTCGCGGCGCATTTCTCATGTTCCAATATTCGCATTCACATTTACGATCGTCAA
Source organism: Malacoctenus gilli (assembly GCA_032164315.1). Lineage (NCBI taxonomy): Eukaryota > Metazoa > Chordata > Actinopteri > Blenniiformes > Labrisomidae > Malacoctenus > Malacoctenus gilli. The sequence continues at coordinate 7,902 of JASSRZ010000278.1, read as the reverse complement.
AAATAATGGTTTGGATTTATATATCGAGATTTATATCGATATCGAACAATATGAAAAAATAAATATCGAGATAGAACTTTTTCCCATATCGCCCAGCTCTAGTTGAGACCAACTTCTTTTGTGTAAACAGTGTCAGCTCATTGCAGTCAGAGCTGGTTTGTCTTTCTACCGGTGACAAAATAAGTCAAAAACTTTGACTCTGAAGCTTTTATCTGTACAGCTGGATGATAAAGCCTCTGTCAGTATATTACTGCCACTGAGCTCTTCTTTCAATTTCAAGAATGTGTCATGTCAACTGCAACTACTGTCTACACAAAATGAGGTGAGCTGATGTCATGATTTTCGTGTTTGGAAAGACGTTGGCACAAACACCTAAACTAGCTTGATTCTATCTGAACACAATGAGATTCATATAACTTTAAGTTTTGACACTGAAACAGCTTTTAAGTTCACACTATTTTCATAGTCAAAATTAAACTCATATTATTAACTTTTAAAAGAGGGCACACCCCTGTTTGACCCACACTGACTGGGCCCACCCTTTGCAGACCTTTTTGCAGCCAAACGCCAGCAGGTCAGAGTCCTCAGTAATGACAGCCTGAGCCAAGCCGGATTTCGTGAGGTAAGCCAACTGAGCATCCGCCTCGTATGGAGCCACCACACAGTCCACTCCTCTGGCCCTCGCAACCTGGTTCATGGACAAGCACACATTGCTCCGTGTGAAAGGAGGTGGAGGGTCTGATGACGCAAGATCAACACCAGGAACATTGTGTCCACGAGGAAAACAGAATCCGTTCCTGGGTCATGCTGTCATTGAGCGGGTCCCTACCTTTATGAGGTTGTGAGCCATGGTAGGAGTGATGTTCACACAGCGGGTGAAGCAGTCTCTGGCCTCAGCCAGCTTCCCCTCACGGAGCAGCTGTTTGCCTTTCTGAAGGTTGGAATCTCTGCGTCTGAGTGGCACAGGAACAAAACCTTCAGCTTTGCCTTTTTGAGAATGCAGGAAAGAGAACTTTCATGCTGTTGCTCCTCTTTTTGGGACCCCCTTTCTGTCCGTGACCTACACTTCTCTAGGACCATGAGGAAAACTAAGCCTTCCACTCCTTGACACAAACTGTTCAACCCCTCCTCCCTGACAGGAGGCTGCAGCACATCAGGACCAAAACCTCCCATCAGTGTGAAAGGCTTATGAGCAGCCACACATGTTTATCTGTCTTGGATGTATCGGACATGCTTGTGTCTTACAGAATCCTCCACACATGGTGAACAGGGGCTCTTACTCTCTGCGGGCTTTCTCCACCTCTTGTTTGGAAGGCAGGTTGCGTCCATCGAACACCAGAATCGGTTTGACACTGAAGGTTAACAGCATGTCCACAAACTTCATGCAATACCACACATACCTGAAATGAAACAAAGCAAGAGTAAAAGGAACAAATCTGCACAGGAACATTAAACAATCGTGAACAATGACATTATTTCAAAACCTCTATCATTTTGAGAAACAAGAGAGAAGCACTCAGAGTGCAAACCTTCACCAAGTGGCCACAAACTGAGTAGAATGCCCCAGAGAAATGCCGTTTTAAAATCATTTTGGATCACTATTAAAATGTTCACTCAGTTCTCAGCAAGGAACTTAATAAGCTATTCTGCTAAAAATACACAAAAAAACAACAGACAAACTCCACCGAGAACGTAAACTCAGAGAATAGGAACTTGAAAATTGCTTACTGGTCAGTTGGTTCTCCCCTCGCCAGCTTCTCAGCACAGGAAAAAGCTCCTTTGTGCAGCCAACAGTAGGTGTCCACAGCCACCGTCTGGCCCTTGTATTTCTTCACATTGATGGGTTCTGCTGCATCTTTGATAAACTGCAGCAGTCCAGAGATCCCCATTTCCAGCAGCTGATCAGAACCTCAGTGATTCTGCAACAAACAGGGAAACACACAGTTACGCAAATGACGGCCAACACAACAGCTGGCGGGAGATATCTGTAGCTTCTTCCTTGTTAAATCTAACAATTCTCCAAATCTTCTCTGCAACTTTTTTTGTCAAACATGGCAAAATTGTAAACGTTACTAAAAACTAGTGAGAACTGAGGTAATCAAGGACGCTGAAGCTCAAGGCAATTACACTGTAACGACCACACACACACCTCAGCCTCTTGCTCAGCCATCTGCAGCCTTCATATGCCTGAGTTGTGGTGGAAATCTCTTTACAGAACAACATTATTCTGTGACATTACAGAACCACATGAACACATGAAAATAGGCCTGACAATATTATTCCTGTGAATCAAATAACAATGCATCCTCATAGAGATGGTTCCACTATATCCATGTCTCGCACTCTGAAGATGATCAATCCTTGTTAAGTCCATAAAGCAGGGGGACAGCCAAGGCCAGCCACCAGCAAGACACCCACTTCGGGTATAGTTGAAGAGAAAAACTGCACGGGGCATCTAAGCGCACAATAACCCCAAAATGTACAGATGTCCGTTAGGGTCAGTGTCCGTTAGTACAACCGGGGTCTATATCAAACGGTTGTAACATGGGTAACTGTGCTCTCCTTAGCGCTATTAAGACGGATATGCGATAGTAGCTGAAAAGCGTCGAGCAACGCCTGTCATTTTTAAAGAAAATACAGAAATAAAACAGCTCTGCTGGTCGCCAAGCCTGTTTTTAAACGTACTCAGCAACCTTTGGTAATAACTGATGAAAGTTTATCAACGGGGTAAATTGTGGAGGGAAAACTTACCTGTTCTCAGCAGAAATTCAGTATCCTTTGCCAGAGAGGCGAAAAGTGGAACGAATTTGGTTTTAGCGGCAAAAGGAGGTGTTAGGCAAGCACTGCTGCTATTGGCCAGACGTCAGAGTGGGACGGGTTAAAGGGAGGCCAGTGATATGCGCCTCAAAACCTCACCAGGGCAGCACAGCGTCGCACTTCCACTGCTTGTTAAGCACATTGTTTGACGTTGAATTTTAGTCTCAGTCAGTTTAAGCTCCCAGTGTTGTTGGACCACTAACATTTTTTGAAGGGACACTCACATCATCCTAAAGTAATGCATGCAAAGACTATGTCCCCGCCCCCCGTTGTCGTCTTTAACGGCAAGTTGATCATACGCAGCGCTCCTTCTATTTCTTCTTTGTTGGTTTTAACGGAGGATCATAACCATAAATTGAGCATTACCGCCACAACCTGGATAAATGGTTCGAAGAATCAGCTAGCAGTCTACACTTGCCTATGAACCAATGGTCCTTCGAAAGGATTGGGTCACAAACAAAATGAAACCAAAACAAACAAACAAAACCACAAAAACCCTACATCATTATACCCTGTTGTTTCTTTTAAAAAATCATCAACACTTCAACCCGTGCCATACTCCCACAACTTAACACAGTTTTCAAATTCATCTCCCTAATGACTTGTTCCTTCAACTTATTTACCATGACCCTTCCACTCACACTGTACAAAGTATAAAAGTACGTGATCCACCAACTCCTCCTCATCTTGACAAATGTTACATCTACCGGCATCATGCTTTCCTATGATGAGTAATGTCCCGTTTTATCCGCTATCTCCAATTCTAAGCCTTGTAACAATGATTTCCTCCCTCCTATTGTCTCCTTGCCATCTGCCCCCTCTTACATCTTTTTTAATTTGATAGCGATGTCTCCCTGAGTTCTCTGTTTCCACCTCTTTTGCTACTCCTGTGTCACCTGTGCCCAAACACTTTTCACTTTCACCTTGCTGCTTTTTCCACACTTGCTTTTTCACTGCAACCCTAGCCATTCCTATTCCTTCCCAACAATCCCACAGTGGGTTGGCACCCACATTGAATACTTGCACTTGGGACAGCAACTCCATATCCTGTTTTACCTGTTTTTGGGTCCTTACTTCCATCTGTAAAAATGTCGACATATTCCAAATACTCATGCTCCAGATGATCATCAAATGCTGTGACAAGGTCAGTTCTCCCATCATCTTTTTCCTTTAATTCCAACAGATACCAATCAATAGAAGGTCAGACTAACTTCAAAGGAGGTATTCCTTGAAACACTGGTGCTGAAGAAATCTGCAGTTTATGAACACGGTATTCTCAGCAGCTCTCTTGAAAGCTCTTCTTGACACACATCTCACTACATTTATAACCTTTTGACTTTTCTTTTCAATTCTGTCAATTCTTTCCATGCCAAAAATGAATCAAATGTTACCCCTACAAATTTACATTTCTTTACTCTCAAAAATTTCCTCCCCATACATTTGCAGCTTTAGGTTTTCATTAACCTTCTTCCTTGTAAGTAAGACTTTTATTTTTTTCCACTGAAAAACTAAGCCCCCAATCAAACCCCCACTCCACCGCTCCATTGACTGCTTTTTGAATCTTACCCACTAAGATTCCTCCCTCTACTCCGCAAATGCTCCGTCATCTGCAGATAAAGACCTACCAACAGATCCAGCCTCTCTTATCACTTGTTTAAGTGCTTATTCGTGGTCTGAATTGTGTCAAAATCTTTAACATTCACGATACCCTCCTCACACATTTCTTATAGTTTTTCCCAGTCTGCTCTTTGTAGCATCCATTTATAACTCCTTCTCTTAACACCATACAGACCTCACCCCCAATGGAGCGAAGAACAGGATGGTGTTCACTCCTTAGTGCTATGTCACTCCTAACACTCCTGACTGATTCAAGCAAGAAAACTAGACACCAAAGTTAACACTGACTCTCCTCTACTCACTTTATTAAATCTAGTGCCAGTCCCATCATTCAAACACACCAAGTTACACTCTTCCATCAACTCCTCAACAACTCTTCCATTCACATCTGTGCGATGACACCCAAAGCGTGCTATGATCATTAAAGTCCCCACATATTACTCTCTGCAGGTCTTGCGCCTGGACACTTAATAATCTCTGCAACTCTAACCTCTGACAGGAGTTGTGGAGATTTATCACAGTTATAGGTTCCTCTTTATCCCATATTTCAACCACTACACACTGCTGGCAGCAAGAAACCTTGTGTCAGTACTTATAAAGGGAATGGGCTTGAAATATTAGCACTATCAACAGCTATAGAGGAGTGACAAAGTCAACAGCTGTTTTTTTGTTTTTATTGCTATTATTAGGCTACTATTATTATTATCATTATTGTTGATGCAACACAGGGTCTTGGGTCTTTCTGTTTCTATGCAATTGAATATGTAGTTGCATATGCAGTTGCATATGGTCACACTGCACCAGTGCACAATTATCAAAGAAAAGTGAACCTGGATTTTTTTTTACCCACTTTTAAATCATTTTTTAGTACTCCAGGTAAGCAGATGCATCTTGAAACCAAAAAAAGAACTTCAGAAAGTGAACCTCAGGTATAATAATTTACCATCCAGGAAAATTAAGCAAATTTAGCATACAAATACTGTATGCCTCTTTTCAGTAGTTTAAAGGGCAGACGAAACATGCATATTAAATTGGTCTACTCCAATACAGACAAAGTTTACCTTCAAGTTTATTCAGCACATTGAGACAAATTCTATATTTTCCCGTTGTTAACAAAAAGGAAAATATACGCAGTGTATCATTACACTTGTATCTGTTCTCAATAGAAAGAAGTTGTAGCTGCATAAGCATGAGAAACTGTAATATTAACAGTTGGTATGGGGGTGACATCTGATAGTCATAATTTTTTAAAAAGCATCGCTGTTACAGCATATATTTCATGGATGAATGAACAGCAGACATTTTATCGTGGATAAAAAAAGTTTTACTGACGATAAATGGATGTGGAAACATAAGAATTCCGGTAATTGGACAGATAATGGGGGAACAAAAAGAAAAAAGGGAAGGGGGGTAATTTGTCTTGCAGTGTATCTGATGTCCCAGCTTTGTTACTGTCACTTGAAAGCACCATGAGACGTGTCTCGTTTGCACTTCCTGCTTCTGTGGCTCGCAGCAGCGGAAGACGGAACGAAAACAAAATGCGAGAGTTAGGCTGCAGTGTTTAGTTGTGACAAATGACAGGCTCACTTACGTGCCCAGGCGCTTCCAACTCACCACTTTGTTCATGTCATTATTGAGGGGCTGAGGCGGTTGGCAGTGACACAACAAACATGCAGTTCTCTCCCACCAACGGAGATTTCACGTTCGTCTCCTCGACTGAGGCTGAAGGTAAGCTAACACGAGCCGAAACCCCACAGCAGGCCCTGGAATTATGTCGCTGTTTGTCGCCTGTTAAGTTGTCTTTCACAGGTTTGCAATTGCTCTTTCGTAAAAACACTCTCTAATATTGTCTCCAACGTGGGGGTGTTTCCAGTAATTCTTGGTCAAATCTAAACGTGACTGCGAATCTTGCAGTATTCTGAGTCACACGAGCCCGGGAGAGGATTACATACGAATGACAAGTTCAGAAATATGGTCTTTCCCCTTGTGTGCACATCAGCCGATCTTACACCAGCACCTACTGCATCCAGCAGCAAGACAAGGTGTATGGTTATGAATGGCATTGGTTCTGCGTCCAAGCTGCGTTGGTCGTGTGGTAGTCGTGCTACTACACAAACTCTCCTTTTGAGAAGTCATTGCACATCTGGCGAAACCCAAAGTATTTTTGGTTTAACGAGCTCCTCCAGTAGATGTTGACCGGAATTGGCTCGACGTTCAGGAGGAAGTTTGGACCATTCATCGCTACACCGTCGTTGTGCCCTGCCACATTTGTGGGATGTCTGCCGTGAACGCTCTCTAATCTCTCCAATCTGATGCCACAGCATTCCTGCTGTCATACATTTACTTCCACGTGTTACCCCCCCCCCTCATGTACCAGCTGATATTTTCTGAGCTGTAGCCCTGGAAAGACATCACACAGATCAAATCCTGCATAGAAGTCCCAATTCGTGGTGCTCTTTCCTTTGGACCTCTCACAGTGAGCATAATGCTTCCTTGTAGGTCTGTGGAGCTGTTTTACTCCATGTACCTCCATGAGAGTTCAGGCCTCAGTCAGTCAGTTGACAGCACATTTTTCCAGCAGTGCTGTGGAGTGCCAGGATGCTTCTGGCAGACATCAGCTGTGCAGTGGTGATTGTTCCGACAGAGCAGCAGCTTCCTTAGTCATGTGCTATAAAGGACTTTGTCTGCTTGTTGGATAAAAAAAATTGTTTGCCATCATTATTTTATTGTTAGAAACGTTACATGATTAACATCATCATCGTCAAGGAGGCCAAGATTAAGTATGACAGTTTTGAATCACACCATTGCATCGTGTGCTTGTTGTTTGTTTACAGTCTGACATGACTCCTGCCATAGTGTGTACGCTCTGTGCCTCTCCAGTCCCTGAGAACAGTCTGTATGATAACACGTCTTCCACAGAACTCAGTGGCACAATCAGTGCTCCTGACATCAGGCTGAACGTCGGCAGCGATGGTGGCAAAGACCCATATGCCACCACCTTCCTGAGGCAGCGAGGCTATGGCTGGCTGCTGGAGGTGGAGGAGGAAGACAGTGAGGAGAGCAAACCTCTGCTGTGAGTGCATTTATTTCCCTGCTTTCTAAGTTAGCCTGAACATGTCACCAAGGGTGGATGTTTTTAGCACCTGGCACTGTCAGTGTGAAGTCAACTAGTAGCACAGGTGTGTGTGTGTGAAATGAAACTGTATCCATTTTATTCAATGTGTAGTTAAGACTGCATCATATAATGACCAGCAGAGTAGAAGTTGTTGCTGTGGTGTTTGGAGGAAACAAACTCTAGTCCCTTTAAAGTCAACCAAAATGCTCTGATTTTAATGCAATCACTCACTCACTCACTCACTCACTCACTCACTCACTCACTCACTCACTCACTCATACACCACACACACACACACACACACACACACACACACACACACACACACACACACACACACACACACACACACA
>JASSRZ010000276.1:1103-13807 GCA_032164315.1 Malacoctenus gilli | reverse complement strand
TGTGTGTGTGTGTGTGTGTGTGTGTGTGTGTGTGTGTGTGTGTGTTTGTGTGTGTGTGTCTGTGTGTGTGTGTGTGTCTGTCTGTCTGTCTGTGTGTGTCTTTGTCAGTTGCCTCCTAAACTCTCAGAAAACCAGAAGTCAGAAGTGTGTATCTCTGTAACTTCCCCCTCACGGTGATGTGTGCGGGTCGTATCAGCACCGGCTCGGTAAGGGCCTATTTTTAAAGCCTGTAATTGTGCCTGAATCACCAGCAGTGTTCCAGTGCGCCTCTGTCTGCCCAAGTGGGGTATCTGGGAGTCTTTCCAGCCCTGCCTCTGGAGGAGTAGTGACAGGGGGGGGGGGGGTGGAGGGGGGCAGAACATGGGCACCAGGGCGAGCATCAGCGCTGCAGTCTAAGATATAATTTAGACCAGAGGTGGAACCTGAGAGCTCCCTCTGTCTGACAGGAAGCACTGGCTTAACTCCCCGGCCTGTTTGGGTGACAGGAGGCCCTGGCCCGGCATGGCTCGGTTTTGATGGGACCCGGGCTAGTCGAAACGCACATCAAACGACACCCAGGTGGAATTTTCAGCGAGCAAACTTTCCACATCAATTAAAAACACCAACGTTTTCTCTGGAGCTGCAGCACCGGGTTGCAGCCTCACCACCTCGCTGACACAGGGGGACAACTGGGAAGCCATCAGGTCGCTGTGTGCCGACTGCGTTTCGGGGGGGTTGGGAAATGTAACAACATGGAAACATCTCCTCTTGTCAGCCCGGCGTCCATCTCCTTGTTGTCGTTAGATGGCGTCAGAATAGTGAGCAGAAGGTGCCAAAAAAACATTTCTTCATGTTTTCTAGTTAGTCCAAAGATTCATGCCGTAGTCACTTTAAAGTCATCTTCCAGCGTGGGCTTTCATTGTGGTGCGTGTTTGTGTTTGTGGGGGGGAGTCTGTCTGACACCCTGTCGGCACTAATTCCACCTCATCTGGTTTGTGTTTACAGTGTTAAAGAGCTGCCATGTCACAGCGAGCTGCCTCTTCCTACGTTATTCATTTTGCCGCCGCAAAGACTGCACACCAACTCTGATTCACAGAATTAGGGACAACATGATGCAGCCGCGTTAAAGACTTTCCACTAGCCATGACCCCCCCCCCTCATGCACACACAAATAGAGCATCTCTTTGACCAACAGCACATTTGCTGAGTTAGTTAAGGTTAACTCAAGAAATCAAACTTGCAGGGTTGATTGGCTCCAGTTAGGGCGGCACACATGAAGGTTTCTGTTGCAGGAAGCAGACTGGGTGAACAAGGGGGGGGTCGTCACCGAGCTCGAAATTCATGTCGATGACATCACACACCATCGGTCACCGAAAAAACAGGGAAATGGATGATGAAAAATTCCTGGAAGCGGCTGTGAGAATGGAAAAGTCCTGCCAACCTCGGATACACACACACACACACACACACACACACACACACACACACACACACACACACACACACACACACACACACACACTCTCTCTCTCTCTGCTTTTGTTTTTCACGCTCTCCAGGACCCGAACACTGGCTTACATTCACAACTGCTACTTCAATGACCCTGATTCTCAACCTGAACCCACCAAAGTGTGACCTGTGTTCTCGGTGATTAGCCCCACAGACGTGAGTCCTCGTGAGTCACTGTGTCCTGAGATTGACTGAGTACAGAAACAAGAACACCCACATGCCTGTTGCATTACCATGTGTCCAGCAAATTTGCATCGACTTACACTCGTTTCCAGTAGGCTGCCTCTAAACTGGACTTGATTAACCCTAACCTACTGAAATCTAACTTCATTTTAACCTGAACCATTGCCCGAATAAAAATATGCAAGCGGAGATTACTCAGTAGAGCTCAAACCTCCACACATTACCTATTTATCACAATAAGTTTGAGCTAAAGCTATGATTTTACACTACAAGCTAATGCAATGATCTCACGCAGATAGCTTATGCCACAAGCTTACATAACCAGCTCAAGAGCTAATGCTATGAGCTAACAAGTCAACAAGTCAAGTCACATCACCCAGGTGCAGGGCTCCTGCAACAACAAGCCCTCTGAATACCAACTGCTATGTTGACTCTGAAGTGATGTACAGCTAGCTCAACCTATAGCGATACATTATTAATATGTTCCATGTCGAAGGTTTGCGCTCTACTGAGTGCTCTCTCTGGATACTTCCCCCAGCACCCTGTGGAAGTACACCTCAGAGATGCTGGGGTGCTGGGATGCTGGGGGTCTCAAACCACCACCGATGGCTGTGCTATTGGAGGAGACGGCGGAAGGGGCCTGGCTGTGGGCAGAGGGGCTTCGAAGGCAGGCTGAAGTAGCTGCTGCATGGCCGTGCACAGCTTGCTGGCCAGGATGGGCATGCCATGATTGTCACTCAGGTGGTGCTGACGATAAAAGTCAGAGTCCCATTGAAACATGTTCATTCAAATGAAACTCATGTTTTAGTGTCATCAAACACACTCTAAATGAATACTCATGCCATCGTAGCACCAGAGTACATGGCGGTTCAGGGTGAAACACTCTGAGGCAGAGAAGTATTTCACTCCTAAAAACCAAACAGAAATCACAGATGAAGCTAAACCATCTGGCACAACGTTTCACTTGAAATCATTCATTCATTCGTCCTATAATGTGGAGTTTTCTTTCTGATGCTTACCTGCATGCTCTGCAACCCGCTGAAACTCCTGGCGGAAAAGCGTCTGCCGTTCGGTGGGGATGGTCAGCGATGGTGGGAAATCCATCACAACCACCTGGAAAACAAGCATTTGTTATGTGCAAAGTCACAATTGTGACCTAATGGTAAAAAGACGCTGCAGGACAGCATCGGAGGACATCAAATGATAGAAGATGGGACCTTCACCTTAGGCCAGTGATGACACACGGTGCTCAGGAGCTTGGTGAACTCAGCACTACATTCATCGGAGGTCTGGCAGGACAGCAAGTTGTTACCAGAACACAAACCATGTCTGGGCTCCTGGGACCCGGAGTGTGGACTAACTCTGTTCTCAAGTGGAATGCTGATGCTCCGGGGATGGACAGGAAGCCCAAAGACAAGCTCTTGTCAGGCAGGGGGACGTAGTCGTCCACGAGAGCCCGCAGATGGCTGTTGTCAATAACGAAGACGAACTGAAAGGAGGTGACAAAAGAAACACTTTGTCAAAGCTCAAATAGACAACGAATGTTTAGTATCTCTCCATGAACAGCATGTTAAGAACAACTCTCACCTTCTTGCCATCAGGGAACTCAGAGGGAAAGCACAGCCTGAAGCTCTTCTTGGACCAAGGAGATACTTACGTTGGTGTTTGGCCACTGCTCTTTGAACATTTGCTTCTTTGCTGTTTTCACGAAGTTGGAACGCTGCATCATCGCAAAGCCACTGATTCTCAGAGGATCTCGAGGTGCGTTGGTGTCGGACGAGTGCTGGAAGCAAATGCTGAGAGTCGGCTCAGCTGCAGAGGAACTCAGTCTGCCTGTGATCAGAGGCTGTCACTCAAAGCTCCTAGACTGGCTCATCATTATGACATCGTATGATGTCATGATGAAGATGATGTTCTGCAGTTACAACTGTTGATACATAGTAACAAAGCAGCTCAATCTAAACCATAACAAGATTTTTTGTTGTTGACAGCAGTAATTTCCTTTTTTTAAAAAAAAAAAAAAAAAAAAAGCTTTTTCAGAATAAAACATCTCCTTTGAGTTCTAAAACAAAATATTCTCTCTTGCAAAAAAATCTTAAAATTTCACTTTGCAACAGCACAATTGGAGCTTTCTTTCCATTTGGGGCCTCTCTTTCCCACCCTGACGTTTCAATAATAAACCATTGTTTCCACCTGTCATTCCCCCTTGTCTCTGTCTCTGCTTGGCTTCCCCACTGAAAACACGACTCCCAATGTGTTCAGTCATTACTACACAGTTTGATTTTAAGTTTTGGGGCTCTATAATCACTTTTAATTCTGTTTGATAGTTTTCTTCTTCTAAAATTGTTTTGGATAGTGAATGTGTCAAAAGTTTGGACCTGTTTTGAAGTGAAAATAAGGTCGTTGGCTCAAATATGATAATAGAGTGATTGGACACAACAATTCACGGAGATGCACATTTTGTTCCCCGTAACATCAACACAGCTGCTGATGTTAGCTATCAGAACTGATAATGTCAACAGTTTGTAATTCATGCTCATCGTGTCAGTTCAGTACGTTGAGCGACAAGTAAGACAATGTTCAACTTTGGACAGACAGATACAAAAAATTACAGTCCACAGAGGGTGCACCCCAGCCCCTCTTTACTCACTCAACTTTCTCATCATGCAAACTCACTTGGTTGCACGGCCAACAACGTGCACCGAGCTCTCCAACACACAGCCCCCTCCTCCATCCATACCGAGCACCAATAAATCTGTGTTTCAAACAGTCATCCGTTGCGCTTTTTTGGTCACTGGTATCTCGCTGGTGCAGCGCCGCAGTTCAACAGCGGCTCTGCAGCCCAGCCAAAGCGGGCTGACGCATTCCGCTGGACTAAGAGGCGCTACAGGATGTGCTAGCAACCGTGATGTCGAGCTTCTCAGAAAGCAGCTCAAACGCTGCCAGGTTAACTGAACGAAACGAGAGCGGCACACTCAGCTCGTGAGCTCCGAGCGAGCTGTTGTCACGGACACGAGCGACTGTCTCCCCCATGGTGAGGTCTCTGTTTTGACACCCTCACCGACAGCTCCAAAGTAAAAGCACAGGCAGTTTCAGGTACTTTTCTACTCTCCTGAGAGTTCTGTTTTTCCTTGACTTGTGTTGGTGCTACGTTGACATCCCAACCAGCAGGCAAAGCCTCGGGCATATTTTTCATCCTTCTTCTGCTTGCCGAGTCAGCGAGACTTGCCCCCCCCCCTCTGCATCAAACATTGGCCCACTATCATGATGCATACACTGTAAAACCGGACAAGTTAGTTCAACTCAAAAGTTTGTTACAACTGATTACATAAAATCTTTTAAGTTACACTTATTTTTTTTTAAGTTAAAGGTCCCATGACATAGCTGTATAAACTATTTCATGTTGTTGGTAAGCTGTGTATGTTATTTATCAAAAGAAAAAAAATTCTTGGGGGGGGGGCAGAGTTCCCTCCTCAGTAAAAAGGCTCCGTGTGGTAATGACATGCAGCTCTACCTAGAGACCAAGTTGAGCTCATTTCTGATTGGCTAACACAGGCATAAATCAGCTTGTTTGCACAGGGAGGACACGCATAACTCTCAACAAGTAATTTATTAAACCAAGTTCTGGAAACCACACAACCAAGTAAACCGCAGTGTCAGATACAAAAAATGACTATCATTAAAAATATGGACAATACGGACATGCTCACTGTTGCTGGCAGTGTTTGTTTGCTAACCAGAGTAGCTCATCTATTAGCATCATGGGCTCTTCAGTAAATTAGGTTTATCAGACACGACAGCATTTACAAAATAAATAAACTTACGGGTGGTGATGATATTGCTGTCTCCTTTAGTGTTGGTATAGCATTGGTCTTGAAAATCATTTTGCTGCTAAATCCCAACTTCACTTGCATCGCGTCAATGAGGGGGGAGGGTTGGGGAGGCAAGGGGGCAAGCTGTTTGCTTCAGAGTGTGCTCTCATTGGAGAAAATAAAATACGTAGCGTGCCAGTTTTTCAGGGCATGGGAATCTGTTTTTCTGATCGGACTGCTTCTGAACAAAGAGAGAGAGAGCTGACCAACCAGGAACAGGAACTTTGACACTCACTTTTGACATTCACATGACTCCTTTTTATTTGATTTCACATCATTGCCCAAAGGGTCATATTATACTCCCAAAACCCCAGAAAAGTGAATTTTCAAGTCATGGCACCTTTAAATAAATATTTAAGTACTTTTTACCAGGTAAAAGTGAAACTTACTTCATTTTTTAAGTTGAGAAACTTTTCTTAACTGTGTTATTTCTACTCAGTATTTTTTCTTCAGAGTACTAAGTAAATGAAGTAGAACTAACTGAAACATTTTTGTTATGTTCAACAGAAAATATTTAATTTCTTAGCAAGACAATGTTCACTTAAATCAACTTAACTTATTTCAGTTTAATATACTTAAATATTTAGTCGTAATATACTTACTTGTAACTTAAAGTCCATGTTAGGAAACTTGAAACTTAATGCATAATTTTTATTTATTGACTAGAAAATACAAACATATTTTGAGCAAACAATAAATACAGATTAACATGATTTAAACAAAACTAACTCTTATTAACAGCAAGTAACAGTGCAAGTGCCTTTAGAAGATGGCGAGAGGATTAACCCCAAGGAGTGGACAAACTTCTTTTGCGGTACAGGTAAGTTTTATTGTGATAATGATATACACTGTGAAAAAATCACCAACCATATTCACCGCCATACAGTACAAAAAACTTCAACAGTAACATCAAAAATACAGTACTGGTAGTACTTAACAGTGCAAAGGCCTAAGGAAATGGCTGGATGCAAGAGCCATCACATCCATGAGTAGATGAGTGGACAAACATGTGATCTTACAAACACACAACTTTTCCGGGGGGGGGGGTGGCGGTTAGACCTCCAGCTGTAGCACCATTTATTGTTCACGCCGTCTCTCGCATAAACATACACTGTTTTCGGAAAAAAGCATACAGAACACACACTACAGCAAAAAACACTTTCTAACAGTTAAGACATTCAGCATTCACTGAGAATACTGTAGAAACAGATCTCTAAGAGGTTTAAAAAAAAAGAAAAATGAAGTGCCTGAAGTGAAGGAGCAACCTTGTTTTTGTTTGTCCATACAGAAACTACTCCAGTGCCAAAATGCCATTTTTAAGGCTCAAGACCTTAGGCTTCAGGTTACCATTTTCCAGGCACATCAATACTTTCTGGGTAAAGTCAAATGTGTTGGCCGAGGCTTTTAGGTAGCTTAGAGGAAGGGTATAAAGTAGTGCAAAGAGCGTGACGAATGCATCAGCAAATGTGGGGAGATCAATAACCCTGTTACCCTCAAGCACTGCAATTCTCTCTGGGCAGAAGAATGTAGCATCTGTTGAATTGCCACTGATCAAGAGGAGCCCAACTGGTACATCGTCGATGTTTGGTTCATCTGACTGCGACATCTGCGGACAAGAACTGAGATGTTACCTGCGACTCCAAACTGCCTCAGCTATTTCCTAAAAATACTTGCAGCAAATACATCATTGCTGTGGACAAATAGCAGACCACCACAAACTAACAGCCACAATATATTAGAGGTGTGCCCCCAAAAAACATAAAAATAAAAAAAATCAATTCACATAAGATTAACATAACATTTGCTACAATTCAGAATCGATATAAAACGTCCCAAAATCAATTTTAATTTTTTTTAAAAAGCGAGCAGAGCACATGTCGAAGGAGAGCAGCATGTGGGAGGAGATTGGAGCAACCTAAGACAGCCGCACTGTTAGAATAGAAAGGAAACTGCCAACTGTGTTGTTTTTCCACAGTTCATTTCTATGTCAATAACTTACCAATACAGTAAGAGCTCCTTTTCATTTGATTTGGATAAAGGGATATCCAAGTAGGTGAAATGGCATTGAGTTGAGTTTTTAAAAATTTATTTGTGTAATATTCACACAATAAAATTTAAAGGAAAAATACAAATTTTCTTGCTTCAAAAAACTCAACTCTTGCTGACATCTCATTATATACTTACATCCCATTACTTTGGAAATCCAGAGTCATATTCATGGAAATATGCAAGGGAGAGCACTGAGGACAGCAGCACGTCTGACTTGGACGTCAACTTGTTCCTTGTGTGTGAAAACATATTCTTGCTTTACTATGGCTGATAGACAACCAAACCACACAACACTAATATAACAATGAACCCTCCAATGTCTTCAGAGGTCAGAGACCATGGTCATGCCCACGATGGGGTTTTTTCCACACAAAAATTACAGGCTTTAATTGTTAAAATTACCATACCTGAAAAAAACACATTATACAAGGAACAACGTTATAGCATCAAATTAATTTTGAGTACATTGGACGTCTTTTACTAGAGGCACCTAATGCCTACATGCGCCTAGTGCAGTCACCTGTACAAAGGGTAATATTGAAGATATTGAATATTGAAATAGAAATTTTGAGTTTTTGCTTGGCTAAGGCATGTTAAGCTAAATTCCAAATTCCGCCGCAACGCTAGCTGCTGGCAGGAAGCCACTGAACGTACATACAAAAAAAGTAAAATTGTCTAACTATGAAAAAGATAGCGAAAGGGCATAACCCCCAAATCGTCGGAGTATTCATTTAATGTAAACAAACACGGTTTCTTATCAAGTGCTTAACTAAGTTCAAGCTGAGAAAAATGCATTTATTGAACAAAGTAATTCAACACAAATTATGAAATGCAAACTTAAGAAATTACTCCCCAGAGCAGGAATAAGCAGGAAAAATAAGAATAATGGCAGTCAGCGCTGTCAGCACAGTGGCAGAAGAGAACGGCAGGCGTAGTCCATCAGGTGCAGCGTTTTGGATGGTCCGCAAGCGCTGGAGACAATAATGGCGGAAAAACTTCCAGTTTGCCGGGCAGGCACTTCGAAATACGTACGGACGTATGTGACGTCATCACATTGTTAAAGAGTTGCTGTGAGATGATTTGAGTACAATACAACATAATCATCAAAGTTGTAAAGTTCTGTAAACTTAAAACTGGAGATTTGTTTAAATGACTCAGACCATTTGTGTTTAAATGTTGTTTTTTTTAAATTATGAGCTCATGCAAAGCAATATTTCTCAGGCAGCTTTACTGTTCGGTCTTGCAGTGTACAAGGCCCATTATGAAAATCTTGCAGTGTAATCACTAGAGCCAGCGTGGTTTAGCAATTACCCACATGAACGAACGAAACATGACTGCGGCTCATGGGAAGTGTCGCTCCTGTCAGTCGCAGCGTGTCGTTTTCTGTGGGCGGGGCAACAGTCCAGACCCACCGATATGTGAGGCTGTCGGTCACCAAGACACATGAGTAACATTTAAGATGCTTCGTGTGATCAATTTGTTTGTGTTGACTGAGCATTTAGCTATCTGCGTAGCTTAGCTCTTCATTTCTTGTGATTACTAAAATGTTTTGCCACGGTGGTTTTGAAAGTTTTATCTGCCGTAGCAAAAGATTTGAGGTGCTTGCCACTTAGTGGCACAAAGTGGTATTGCAAGAATTTAACGCAATAGATAGCTTTCGAAATTCGCTAGATCAGTTTGTTGATGTTTCCTCACAATTTTTTTGATTGCCTATTTGTAATTACTTTAATATTTAAGGTCATTTTGGGACTCCGTTTTGGTGCTACACAGTATTTGAAGGAGGAAACAAGAATCCTTTTTGAACACAACTGGCTGTAAAATAGAAGCTCGACATATTTCAAGGAAACAAGTGAAAAAATAACGGCCAGCTCAAAGTGAACCAGGCAATGCTGCAGACCAGGCGGGTGCAGGCGGCTCGCTCGCTGCAGGTCGACTGTCTCAGGCCCAACCCAGACAGGAAGAAGTGCCCAGCGGGAGGGCCGGTTCATTATGAGATCCTGTTACAGCTCACCAGCCACGCTTTAGTGGACGTTACAGACTCCCCCCCCCCCTCCTGCTGCCTGTCTCCTGTGTGGGATGGTCGCGCCGAAAAACAGTCATGCAAATCGCTGCTCGACGACGGAGCTCCACCGGGATTTTTTTTTAAGTCCAGCTTTGTTTGAAACACCGCCTCCTCTTTTCTTTTCCTTTGGGAAACCTTGTGTTCCCTCTCTGTTTTTTTTCTTCTTCTGTAACTACGCACCATGATTATACATCATTGAGGCAGCGCTACCTTTTCATTTCCATGGAAAAAACTACCCAATTATACCCATCAAAGATGAGAGGGGGTGGGGCCACGCAGGGGCTTCGGTTACAGTTTCAAATGCTGCTAAGTCTTCCTGTTGTTGAGACAGAGTGCCTTAGGAAAGCAGAGGGTTGTGTCTCCCCCCCTTCCCCTCCCTCCTTCTTTTTGCATGATAAAAGCCAATGTTTTCCAGAAATGACGCACATCTCTCTTCAAAGGATGTCATAAAAGCATCTCAGAGTGGTGATAGTGACACATCAAGGGCTCTAAAAGGATTTCAACAACAGCTGCACCAGGTCGAAGTCGGCGAATCGCCGCAGTCAAATCGATCACTGCGAGTGGTGAGAATTCAAGGTGTCATGACTGCGACTCAGCAGGCGAGGAGCCGCGGCTTTCCCCGGCCCCGGCGGCTCATTAGCCCCGCTGGCGGTTACCTAAACAGTTGCGATTTTTATGTTTTGCCATTAGCAAGAGGTGCTGCAAGACTCCAGAGTGTAATGAGTCTTTTTTTCTTTTCCTTTTTTCTCTTTTGACAAAGCCACAACTTTACGAGTCCTTGAGGAGAAGACATGCCACACAGCGAGAGGCCAGGGGGTGCATGTAGGCGCTCAGCTTCGTGGCTGCGCTGAGCTAGCTTGAGTGTCCTGGTTCGTTACTGCAGACGCCAGAGCGCGGTGTAATTGCGCTCGGCTTTGTGGGATCCTGCGTGGCATGGTGGGCCGTCGGGCAGAAATGAAAAAGTGCGCGGTGGTATTGACGCTGCTGGTGCGCCTCGTGGATACAAGGCCACAGTAATAAAACGCGTTGTCTGTGGCACGCCATGGTAATTCTGCGAAGGGTTAGTTGGGAGGCGTTTCTTTCTTTATGCTGTCTGCCCCTGTCTGCGCTTTCCCACATTTATCACCAAATTATATGTAACCATTGAGGTTTTAATGCAATCAAGCAATTATTTGGCTTCCAGTAAATGCCATCCGAACAAGCAGGAGAAAGGGGGAGGGGAGGGGCGAGAGCAGTCAACGAGGTAACTGTTGGTTTATGGCTCCAGTTTGTAGCAATTATAAAATCAGCTCGTGTGAGTGGAAAAAAACAACCCAAAAACCCTCGAGCTTTGTGCCAACTTGGCCAGCAGAAGGTGGACACAATGCTGGAGGGTCTGCGTCGCAGTGTCGTCGCTGTATTAACGCGTGACATCATGTGACAGGGTGGAGTCTGTAATCCCCCCCATAAAAGCAGCCACGTACAGTGAGCCTCATTCAGAGCATCACTGCCGAAGTCTGTTTGTGTTACGCAGAGTCTGCATGAAGTGGTCATAAATCTGTCTGCTGAGTCTGCACATGGAGGCAAACCAACGAGCATGGGAACAAATAATAATTGCCGAAATAAGTATATATTTCTTTTGGTTTCGGTTTAAGGGGAAGTTTTTTAAACTGGGTATTTGAGTGAAAATGCACCAAAGGTATTTTTTAATGTTATAGGTGAAAAAGAGACTTAAGTCACCACTCGTCTGTGTCGGCAGTGGTGGAGCTCCTGCTGCATGCATCCGCTCGGCCCCACTGGAGTCGGACCCTGGATTCATCCCCATGGCGACTGAGAAGCAGATGGTCTCCTGGACAGAGGAGGAAAAGTATTGCATCCTCCAGCATCAATTGGTTTCACTTGTTGCTACCACAACAACAATCTGCCAAGCTACCGGCTCACTTTGACTGCTAGGACAGTTTGCTCAATGGCAAAAGGGGAGGGGGGGCAGTTGGACAGCTTGTAGTCTCTGACACCTCTGTTTGGAGCCATCTTTCCCGGGGACTTGCCAAGCTGATACACACCTCGCTCCGGCCTGGGAATGGTATACTCACCGTAATTAGTGTTTGTAAGCAGCGCAGGAGACACAAGTGAAAGCACTTGGTGGCAAGCCACCCCCCCCCCCCATACTCATGCCATACTCGGAAGCCAAAGGACGAGCAGCTTTTGTTTTAACTTTTTGCGCAGAGGGTTCAAAGATGATGGCTGCAATTCCCCCCTCGCACACAAAAACAACCAGGAGTGAGCGAGGCAAACGGGGCCCCTGTCGAAACCGCCAGACAGCTTTGGTCAACTGGCAAAGATACACTTGTACACACTCAGGCTCCCACACCTTCCTCAAACTTAAAGGTATTTGAACAATGACGGTTCATTTCTGCCGTAATTCTCTGGAAGCAGAAGCTTCCTCACAAACCGTGTAATTCAAGCAGCTCCAGGCCTGCAATTCAACCCTCCAAACTGGTTTCAGCTGGCCCCTGCGGGACCTCGTGGAGACCTGCCAACCGAATACTTGAAGGCCCAGCTTCATCAGGCTCCACGTTCGGTTTTGGATTCGATTGAGGAACGCCAGCTCACCTTAGGGTGCCACGACTGATGGTTCCTTGGATCTACAGGTCCCCATCTACCACCACATTCTACATTGTTGAGTGGAAGTGACTCCACATTCAAGGAGGCTTCAGTTTCGGAATATCATGTCTCCCTCCAGTGTCCAAAGTCACCACATGGGGCGACGTGTTTCGAATCGTTCCACAGCAGCTGTGGACACACGTCTCTTCTTTTGTGTCCCGGCCCGGTGTCCCAAGGGCCTGTTATTGAGTCAGGCATTGAATCCCACCTCCCCCACGATTGACTTTGCCCACTCGTTTAATCCCCGGGGCTGCGTCTCAGCACTGGGTCCACGAGGGGGACGTGCCGCTAAACATAGGCTCCCGGCACTCACATAAACAGGGACTCGGGCTGGCATTCCCATGTGGGGAGAACGGCCGGCAGAATGGGCTCACCCAGTGGGGGGGGGGGGGGGGGGGGGGGGGGGG